>LPNX010823374.1:0-40609 GCA_001517045.1 Pseudotsuga menziesii
GGGTTTTCCTCCTTTTTCCTCATTATTTTTATTCCTTTTCTTCCCTTTTGGGGATTTTTGCTATTTTTGGAGGAATTTTGGCTATTTTTGGAGGAAAAAAAGGGTTTTTTGGCCTTCTGGAGGCTTTTTAGGCCTTTTGGAGGCTTTTTAGATGGTTTTGTGGCCTTTTAGAGGCATTTTAGGCCTTTTGGAGGCTTTTTAGTGGGATTTTCAGGGAAATATGGTAGGCAAATGGACAAATGAGCCATGTAGTGAGGTAGATGAGGTAGTTAACCATTTTTGGGTGTTAACACCTGGACAAGGTCGAAGCCAGGTTATATGCTATAACTGTAATCAGGTAGGTCATGTAGCTAGAGACTGTTAGAACCCAACTACGACATGTCAATATTGCAGAGCAGTCGATCATGTGATTGAGGAATGTCCATAGTTGATAGCTAAGATACAAGAAAGAAATGGTGCTCCTACTCAGAATGTTTAGATGATTGCCATAGAGAAAAGACCTGCCCCAGCTCTCAATGTTGTTACAAGGAGTGGAGCTACGACGCAAGTGCAGAATATAGAGAAACAATCTGTCGAGGCTTGGGTCCGCAAGACCCCAGAGAAAATTCCAGCCTTTGATGTTGGCAGAGAAAAAGAAACATTTATGGAAGCCAAGAAAGACTTTGCTAATCCCAGAACATCAGTAGCAACTACGCAACAACATCAACAATAGTTACAGTCTCAAGAAGCTTCGCCGGATCAAGTAAGTACACTAGCATCATTTTTGCAGAGTTGTATGAAGCTATTAAGAAACAAGAACGCTTTGAACGAGTTACAGAAAGTTTTTCAGTCTTGCGAATCTCAGCGAAGATTTGATAAAGGAAAAAATGTTAATAGAGTTAGAAGGACTAGAAGAGAAATGAGATTGCATGCTCAGATAGGAGATTATGACATGACTGATATTATTTTAGACCTAGGATCAGAAGTGAATGTCCTAACTAGGCAGACTTGGGAACAAATGGGAAAACCTAAGCTTGAGTGGTCCCCTATACAGTTAAGATTAGCCAATCAGTAAAAGATTGTGCCCTTGGGAAGATTTCCGAGTGTACCAGTGGATATTGATGGAGTCAGTACCCTAGCAGATTTTGAAGTCATTGAAATAATTGATGATAGTAACCCCTATCCGGCCTTTCTAGGAATTGAATGGGAAATAGAAAATGATGCAGTAATCAACCTTAAGACTAGACAGATGACTTTCGAAGGAAAAGGCCTGAGAGTCATAGTACCATTGGACCCTTCTCAAGGAGAAATGTATACATAGCCAGTCAAAGATGAAGATCAGGATGTTTTAGATCATATTTACAACATCACAGCTAAAGAAGAAGACTATGTTAACCCTACTACTAAAGGTATAATGGATTGGCAGTGTGACAATTCTTGCATGACTGATTCAGATGACGACCTAGAGAATTGGCAGAATAGATTGTATGAGCTACATGGACATCGATGTGCAAGAATTACCAAGTCTCTCAGATGGTTTAGCTCACAGACAAGAGCCTTACCTATTTTTGATGGCTTGATAGACCCAGCAAATTTTATTGTGCAATTTTTAGAGCAGGTACCAGATTCACAGAAAATGTAGACTCTAGATTCAGTATTCAGAGCCACAGCTGCCAGATGGTGGAATGGTCATAAGAAGTATACTCATAGTTGGGAAGATTTTCAAAAATTTCTTCACCTGAGATTCATAGAGCAACCTCAGGAGGTGCGAAGCATATTTGATGGTAAGACTAGCCCTCGGGAACACTTGGAGCAATGTTATGAAGCATGGAAGCATGTACCTTCTGAAGAATGGGTACATAGGTTTGTACACACCCTGGAACTTATCGCAAAGAGTTGGTATGCAGAGGTGGAGCTTCACCATGGTACTGTAAGTTGGGATAGTCTTGTTGATAGTTTTGTGCTTACATTTTCTATTAATGAGGTTTTCCCTGCTTTAGACGTAGCTGTTAGGCTGATCAATACTAAGGTGTTTGATGATAAAGACATAGCCGAGTACCAACCTGATTGGAAGGAACAAGAAGCTAATGCAGTAGAATGCTATAACCTTGCCATTGATGAAGATGATGACCCTCACAACATTAATATTCCTGAGTCAGAAGGACATTGCGAAGTACATGGACCAGCAGTTGAATCCCCTGAAGTAACTCAGCCCTTGAAGACAAGGAAAGTAAATATTGGATCAGAAGAAATGCCTAAGTACACTACCATTGGAGATTATTGGGACGAAGAAATGGTAAGCAAAGTGACTCAACTTCTCCATGAATATCAGGACTTATTTCTGACGAAGTTCTCAGAAATGAAAGGTATCCTTGGTGATATAGGAGTGATAAAAATACCCTTAAAAGTGGATGCGAAGCCTGTGAAGCAGCGTCCTTATAGGCTGAACCCTAAGTATAAAGAAAAAGTCAGGATGGAGCTAGATAAGATGCTCACTGTAGGAATCATTGAGCCTATCGAAGAGTCCGAATGGGTCAGCCCTATGGTAGTATAAGAAAAGAAGACCAAGGGTGAAATCAGAATCTGTGTTGATCTGAGGAAGTTGAATGATGCCTGTTTACATGATCCCTTCCCTACTCCATTTACAGCTGAAGTTTTAGACAATGTCGGAGGTCAAGAATTTTATTCTTTCACTGATGGATTTTTAGGTTACCATCAAATTAGAATTGCTCCAGAGGATCGACATAAAACAACCTTTGCTACAGAAATGGGATCTTTTCAGTATACAGTTATGCTTTTTGGATTGAAGAATGCACCTACTATGTTTTCCAGAGTAGTCATATCTGCATTTAAGGAATTCATTCATAAATTCTTAGAAGTTTACTTTGATGATTGGACTATCTTTGGCTTATTAAAAGATCATATAGCTAGTTTAAGACTTATGCTAGACAAGTGTAGATAGCATCAGATTTCATTGAACTTGAAGAAGTGCATCTTTTGTGCACCTTTTGGAATTCTACTAGGCCACATTGTATGCAAGCAAGGATTGATGATGGATCCTGTGAAGATAGCCATTATTGTGAACTTGCCACCTCCAAAGTCTGTTAAGCAACTTTGCACTACACTTAGTCATACTGGATATTATAGGAAATTCATCAAAGGATATGCTCAGATTACATCCCCTATGGAAAAGAAATTGAAGAAAGATATCAAGTTTGAATGGACACCTGAATGTCAGGAAATCTTGGACATTTTGAAGGAAAAGATGGTAACTTCCCCTATCCTAGTATTCCCTGACTGGAATAAGGAGTTTCATGTTCATGTCGATGCATCTTGCATTGCTTTAGGTGTAGTATTGGCTCAGTCAGGTGAAGGTAATATTGATCACCCTATTGCTTTTGCAAGTAGAAAATTGTCCACAGTAGAAAAGAATTATACTAAGATAGAATGAGAAGGTCTAGCTATGGTTTATGCCTTGCAGAAGTTTCGACATTATTTGTTACGATCTCATTTTAAGATGTTCACTGACCATTTTGCTTTGAAGTATTTGGTTAAGAAGCCTGTGTTAGGTGGAAGGATATGTAGATGGCTGATTTTGTTTCAGGAGTATGACTTTGAGATCATAATTAAGCTAGGAAGACTTAACCTGGGGCCTGACCATTTGTCGAGGCTCGAATCAGGAGAAGAACCCACTAGTTTGGACGAAGGTCTCCCTGATGCCCAGTTTTTTTCCATCTAGATGGTTGATGACTATTTTCAGGATATTGTTCAGTACTTGTCTACAGGTTTTGCACCCTCTGAGATGACAACACAGCAGAAGAAGCAACTGGTGGTTAGAGCAGCTGACTTTACCTTGATAGTAGGACAACTATATAAGATGGGACTAGATGAAATACTATGCAAATGTGTCTTGGAGCATGAAAAGCCATTGATTCTGGCTGAGGCACATTCTGGAGTAGCAAGAGGTCATTATGCAGGAAAAGCTACAGCACAGAAGATTTTGACAGCAGGATTGTGGTGGCCTATGATTCATAAGGATGCAAGAGAGTATTGCCATAGCTGCGATATCTGTCAAAGGACAGGAAAACCATCTAGGAGGGATGAGATGCCTCTGGTTCCACAGGTAACTTTGCAAGCATTTGACAAGTGGGCTATTGATTTTGTTGGACCAATCAATCCCCCTGCAAAGAAATTTGGAGAAAGATACATTATTACAGCAACTGATTACCTTACTCATTGGGACAAAGCTCAACCAGTCAAGGACTATAGCGCTGCTACAGCTGTGAAGTTCATCTTTGATAATATTTTGTCAAGGTTTGGATGTCCTAGAATTCTTATGAGTGATCAAGGATCACATTTTCTAAATAAGACTATTGAAGCATTGACTGAATAGTTTCAAGTATATCATCAGAAGAGTACCGCCTACCATCCTCAAGCAAATGGAACTATCAAAGCCTTTAACAAGATTCTTGAGCACGCTCTGACCAAGGTTTGCAATGTTAACAAGAATGATTGGGATCTCAGAATTCCAGCAGTATTATGGGCTTATAGAACCACTTGCAAGAATTTGATAGGCCATACACCTTTTAGGCTGGTATATGGACAAGAAGCAGTTATGCCCATGGAATACATTGTTCCTAGCCTCAGAATATATGCCTTCACAAAGATGGATGATCTAGCTATGTTGAATGAAAGGTTGGTAAAGATACTGGAACTAGAAGAAGACAGATTCATTGCAGGTTTCCAACAACAAGTGCAGAAAGCTAGAGAAAAATCATGGCATGATAGACACACTAAGAAGAAGCAATTCCATATTGGTGATCTTGTGCTCTTGTATGACAGTAAATTCATGAAGTTCCCAGGTAAGTTCAAGACACATTGGAAAGGACCATACATAGTTCAGAAAGTTACTGATGGTGGCGCAGTTCAGTTAGTTAAATTGAATGGAGAAATTTTACACTCCACGATGAATGGAAGTAGATTAAAGAAGTACAGAGACAAGCCTATACCCCCTGATTAGATGTAGTACCAAGAGGAAGAGTCTAAGTACCAAGAACGGTTGAAATTGGGTACTAGACTATAATGAAGCTATTCTCAGAGAGCTGTGGCAGATTGCTGGAAGTGTCGAAGGTTGTGGAAGAAACTCTGTCGTAGGTTACAGATTCGACGCTCTGTCGAAACTGGTGTCAGGATGTGTCGAAGGTCCTTATGGTGGCGACGCTGAAGCAAAGTGTCCCGGGACGGGACACTAGTGAGTCTTAGGGGCCTATTGGCGCTCGACATTCAAGGTCCTTTATTTTGGCAACTTCGCGATTTTGGTGCGAAGCTTGGAAGCGAAGTTGCGACCCAAAATAGTCTTAGGGGTGTTGGGGTTGGGTCGAAGCCCCTCTTTTTGTAAATAACCCATGGTTTTTAAGCCCATGGTTTAAGTCCATGGTATTGTAATAGTGCACTTGTATAAATAGGCACTTATGTAAAGGAGTCAGGTTAGGCTTTTGAGACTTTTAATGTATGATGATTTGATGCGAAGGAAGAAAGACCTATTTTAGGGTTTAAGGTTAAGTCCTAGTTGAGTGCGTGGATGACCTCTGCAGCTGAGTGCACAAAGGGTTTTTGTAAGAAGGTTAAGTCCCAGCTGAGTGCGTGGACGATCTCTGCAGCTGAGTGCGTAGAGGGTGTAAGAAGAAAGGTGCTGCAGCTGAGTGCGCAGCTTAGATTTGGTGAGAAGATCTACAGCTGAGTGCGCAGATCAAAACTATGTGTTGTAAAAAGTTGAATAAAACCGCAGTTCTGTGGACATAGCCCCTACACTGGGGGTCAACCACGTACATCTTATGTTGTGGTGGTTTCTCTTTTGTTTTTGTGCTACTTTGTTTTATGCATTCGATAAGTAGGTGAATGATAAGTAAGATATATTGTTAAGTATTAACTTCGCTGTGAATTCCCAGTTAAGGGTTAAGCAAGTAACTGATTGTTTATATAAACTGTGAAGCTAATTAAGTAACTGTCGAAGCTCTGTGTTGTATGATTAATATTTGTTAAGGATAAAGGTACAGTAATATCCCTCTTCTGCTTGCAGAAACCTGATTCTACGGCACCCCATAGCTGTCTTGGGTGAGACTGCAACCTGTTCATAGGTTGTTGCCGAAAGGGACAACATTGTGGGTCTTTTTGTTGGTGCAAAGATAAAAGGATAAAACCCAGGTCTACCCATAGCCCAACATGCACATAGTCATGTATTCATACCAAAACTCAGAATAAAAATATATAAAACTGGTATGAAGATAATGCATCAAAGTTCATGCACATCCATAGTATTTTGGCCACTTCAATCCAAATTGTCCTTTTGTGTACCGACATGGTGAATGTCAGCACTCAGACGGAGAAGTGCCATTTTGGTTGATAACTGTATCTGCAGGTTTAAAAATGGTGAAATAGATAGACAAGAAATGCCATTGGGAAAATGGAGTCAAGGCCTGAAACATTCAAGGACTTACAACATATAATAAACAACAATAACCTTCATAATCTGAGGAAAAATAGGCACCAATGTTCAACAAAATATCTTTGAATAGATGGCATGGGGAAAAGAGAAGAAGCCCGATGTAATAGGAGGCACCTATTTAGGGATGAATCTCATTAAACACCTTTATCAGAATAAACAACAGAGGCTATTAATTGTAGTGGAGCATAACAGATGAATTCCAAAACATTTAACAGAAACACATAACGAATGCATAATATGATGCAAAGAGCGCTTGACAAAGAGCGAATTCCTCACATACAACTAGAAATGCATTAGCAAAAGAATCACAGACATGGAAATGAAATTTACACAAGAAAAACAAACTAAACAGTGGACGCCGTGATGAATCTCAGAAAACTCAGAGCACACTTTTCATTAAAGCTTACAAGAAAATGATAGAGCTACAAAACCCAAACGCTGAGGCTTCAGAATGAAATATTTCAACCCTTTCTTCCTCTATCAAGGGCATATTTATAGTGTAAGCAGGCTCTCGAGACCAACCTCGAAACAGAGGCAAATTTAGAGAATGGGGATCAAACCCGCATGCATGAAATCGTCACAACTTCTGATCTGGTGGATCCGCCAGGATCACAAAAACCAAAATAGGCAACCATGCTGGAATGCACATGATGGAAAAAAATGCTAGGATGATGGACACCCGGAGACTGCGCCTGCTGGATGAAAATGGTGGCTCATCTCCTCCTTCATCATTCTGCAACATAATTTCTCCTTCTTTGCATATTTACTAGTGAAATTTCTTCTGGACCATTGATCTTACCTCAAGATTCATTATGGGTCGTCGATCTAGTGGAAGGCACAACCCATAATTTCAAATTTTCACAACAAAGCCACTTAGTATTTCCTATTTTCTCTCTCCACCCTTCTACACCTTTCCACATTGTTAATATGGGTGAAATATTTCTGGACCATTAGATTGCGGAAAGCGGAACCCATAATTTCAAATTTTCACGACAAAACCACTTAAGTTCTCTGACTTTCGTTTCCCGCCCTTTTGTGCCTTTCCACACCGTTGATCTGCGCGGAAGCTTTCTGGACCGTTGGATCTGGCGGATCACAGAAGGTAGAAGATCAACTTTTCAGGACCA
Organism: Pseudotsuga menziesii; assembly: GCA_001517045.1. Lineage (NCBI taxonomy): Eukaryota > Viridiplantae > Streptophyta > Pinopsida > Pinales > Pinaceae > Pseudotsuga > Pseudotsuga menziesii. Next base: position 7,612 of record LPNX010823374.1, read on the forward strand.
AATTCTTAGTATTTCCAATTTCTAATTTTCTCCCTTCTGCGCCTTTCTGCACCATTGATCTGGGCAGAAGCTTTCTGGACCATTGGATCTGGCGGATCGCAAAAAGTGGAAAATCAACTTTTCGGGATCAAATTCTTAAGATTTTCGATCTCCGCCCTTCTGCACCTTTCCGCACCATTGATATGGGTAGAATCTTTCTGGACTATTGGATCTGGTGGAAAGCAAAACCCAAATCACGAAGGAGGAAGTCAGAATTCCATAATTCATAACCCAAATTCTTACCTCTTTCGCACTTCTGATCTCGATTTTCCATGGGCAAAAATGATTTTTGGCCCTTTGAGCTCTTTTGAGGGTTGGATCTCCACCGTCTGTTCTTTTTGTGGCCTGCTCTTGATCAAATTTCTCACACTTAAGCACATTTTTAGGTCACGTCAAAGGATTTCTTACTGTTTTGTCACAAGCTTAGGAATAAGCCTCCCCAGCAACATCAAACCTTCTCTTGCATACCTCTAGGTCATAAGATATTAAAATTTTTCTGACCATACCCCTCATTTTTCACTGGTCCAGACCTTTGAAAGGGGATTAGTGCAAATGCCTTAGGTAGAAAAATTCAAATTTTAGCACATATGCTGACAATGGCTACAACTCGGGGATGCTATCCTCCCCATGAGGAATAAAAGAACCACGTAGACCATGTGTCTTATCCATTGGGCTTGCTCCAAGTTTGAACCTTCAAGATTTTCTTTGGTGCCTGTACTCCAAATTTGTATAAAAAAAGAAACAAAGAACCAATGATGACTTCTCTTGGGGCCCTTACAGCGTTCACCTCAAGCTTTAATTCTGTCAGATATTTATCCACACATGCAATGTTAAGAGAAAATGGTATATACAATGGTATGAAACTGAACTTACTTTACAGAATGTTTGAGGAGCCTCCCATTCACAGGAGCTCCAAATACTAGGCCACCCTCCATCTCATCTAATACATAGGCATCATTTCCTCTAAAGGCAACAATATTATAGGGACCCTTCCATAGGTGATCAAACTTACTGTGCTTCCCCTTGTCCTCATGTGGTGCGTCCCAAAGAAAAACTACATCCCCCAACTAGAATTCATTAGGTTTGGTCTTTTTGTCAAATATTTCTTTCATTTTTTCTTGAAACCTCTGCGTTCTTTCAAATAACTACTCCCTTTGTTGTTGTAGTTCAATCAACTGATACATCCTCCTCTGGGTTGGATGCATCTCTGTTTCCTCTTCCTGCAATAGTTTCATCACTGGAAGACTTAAGGAGCTAGGGAATATTACCTCATAACCATAGAACAGCTGGAAAGCTGAGGTGACAATGGATTTCTTTATGCTAATTCTGTCATCCCACAAAGCATGAATAAGATTTGTTTGCCAAGCCTTCTTGTTTTCCTGTAGCATCTTCTTAATGATTCTCATGAGGCTCTTATTTGATGATTCTGTCAATCCATTTTCTTGTGGATAGTGGGCAGTAGAGTGACCCAACTGTATATGATACTTGGAAGAAAACTCTACCATATTCTTAGACTTGTAAATAGGATCATTATCAATGATTATCTTTCTGGGAACCCTAAATCTTGACAGGATATGCTCTTCCATAAATTGCATGATCACTGTCTCAGTATCTTGTCTTGTGGGGATGCCCTCTATCCATTTATTGAAGTAGTCAGTAGCAGTAAGGATTCACCTGTGTTGCCCTGAGGAGTGTGGATTTATTTTTCCAATGAAATCTAGTCCCCATTGCTGGAAAGGGGCTTCAACCTATATCGGTTTTAAAGGCAATGCCAATAATTTCCTTCTCCCATCAGAGATCTGACATTTGTGACAGGAAGCAACTTTCTTGTGTGTATCAGAGAAGATGGTAGGACAATAAAAACCTTCCCTCATGATTTTGTTTACAGTGTATTTCCAATAGTGATGGCCTCCACATTCTCCAGCATGGAATTCCTCAATGAGTCTTTTTTCCTCTTGCTCATCTACACAGTTCAGCAACACTCCTCTTGGCTCCTTCCATACAATTTTCCCTCTAAGATGCAGAACATAGATGCTTTATGCTTGAGAAATATAGACCTTGTCTTGTCCACACCCTTTAGGGCCTGCAGATGTTGTAACACAAATATGATATTAGTGTACCAAGGGGATGATACAAATTGCTCACCTACTGGGGGACCTGGCTATCCTTGAGGGTTTTGCTATTCTGCTGATAATTCAGTAATCATGTGCAGGATGGTGTTAGATTTTTATCATTTCAGCTAGCATTATATTAGGATCTTTAACTGGGAGAATAATAAGCACAAAAATCAAACACAAGAGACAATGAACACAATGTTTTTTATCGGGGAAACCATAAATGGAGAAAACCCCGCAACTTCCTCAGAGATAGAATCAACACCAAAAGTAAAACCTCAAAACAATAATATGATCTCCCGACAGCAGTAGCCTCTTTCTTTCTAGCCCCAACAACTTCTTCTTCCTCAGCTATGCACTACAACTCAGTGTGAGTGAGTGTGTGATAAATAGAGAGGCTCACTCTCTATTTATACTAATTCCTGACTTGACAATAACTCACTAGGGCCGACTTCTCTAGGAGAGTCTAATAACCCTAGTGCCCTAGAACTATGGGGACTTTAACCATTGAACAATAGGAGGGTTACCCACAATGAATTGAAATGACTTGTTTACATTATTGAATCTCCCGATAGGAACATCGGGGCATGACATGACTCAAATACATTACAGACACTTCCCGGAATAAACATCGGGGTACAAGACATAAGATATACAAGTGAATACATTCCGAAGTTACAAATACATCAACACTCCCTCTTAACTAGGAAGGTATTCTCTCGACACAATGATGGGTATTCTTCTCTGTATCATCTGGATCATAAATGAGTTCTCATCATCTTCATCTTCAAGTCATCTTCATCTTCAAGTTATCTTCGTCTTCAAGTCATCTTCATCTTGATCTGGATCATCACTCAATCTGGATCATCACTGCTGGAACATCATCACTGGATCTAGATCATCATTGCTGGATCATCATCACTAGATATGGATCATCATCACTCGATTTGGATCATCACTGGGTCATCATCATGGGTGCTATCTCTGATTCTTCTCGTCATAGGAAGTTATACAAAGCCAACCCTTTTTCATGCTGGATGTACATCTACAGAGCCAGTCCTTTTTCATACTGGATGTATCATCATAGAACTAGTCCTTTTTCATATTAGATGTGGCATATACACAGAACCAGTTCTTTTTCATACTATATGAGTCTTCACAGAGCTAGTCCTTTCTCATACTAGATGTGGGATCTATACAGAGCCAGTCCTTTTTCATACTTGATGAGTCTTCACGGAGCTAGTCCTTTTTCATACTAGATGTGGGATCTACACAGAGCTAGTCCTTTTTCATACTGGATGAGTCTTGATAGAGCTAGTCCTTTTTCATACTAGATGTGAGATCTACACAGAGCCAATCCTTTTTCATACTAGATGTGTCTTCACAGAGCCAGCCCTTTTTCATGCTGGATGTGGGATCTACATAGAGCTAGTCCTTTTTCATACTAGATGTGGGATCTACATAGAGCTAGTCCTTTTTCATACTAGATGTGTCTTCACAGAGCCATCCCTTTTTCATGCTGGATGTGGGATCTAAACAGAGCTAGTCCTTTTTCATACTAGATGTGTCTTCATAGAGCCAACCCTTTTTCACGCTGGATGTGGGATCTACATAGAGCTATTCCTTTTTCATACTAGATGTGTCTTCATAGAGCCAGCCCTTTTTCATGTTGGATGTGGGATCATCACATACATCTGACAATGGAAGGAACCAATCCTCTCACCATGTCACAGCTCTTACATCCGACCATGGGAGGAACCAATCCTCTCACCATGTCGAAAGTGCACAACACTTACATCTGACCATGGAAGGAACCAATCATCTCACCATGCCAGAAAGGCACAGCACTTACATCTGACCATGGAAGGAACCAATCCTTTCACCATGTCAGAAAGGCACATCATGGACTCATCACTTCCTCTTGGGAGGAATATCGATCTAGAGAACACCAAGCTTCTCCCTGAATTACTCAAACTTCACCCTAGCCAATGGCTTAGTCAACACATCAGCTATTTGTTCGTCCATTGCAACATACTGGAGCTTCACTACTCCTCTCTGCACCATATCCCTGATATAGTGATACTTGATCTTGATATGCTTCGACTTGTCACGGAACACCAGGTTCTCCGACAACTTCACACAACTCTAGTTGTCGCAATATATACAAGTAGCATCTAACTGGAGATAAAATAATTCAGACAGTAGCTTCCTTAGCCATACTACCTCACAACTAGCTAAACAAGTTGCGACATACTCGGCTTCAGCTATACTGAGTGCCACACAGGATTGCTTCTTGCTAAACCAAGAGATCACACCTAATCCCATACTGAAGCAACACCCTGAAGTGCTCTTCTTATCGATGGAACTGCCTACCCAATATGAATCAACATAACCCTCTAGGTTAATTTTCTGATCAGCCTTATACTTGAGCCCATAATCAACTGTACCCTTCAGGTACCTCAGAATATGCTTTGCAGTAATCAAGTGAACATGTATCGGATCTGTCAGGAATTGGCTCAACGTGTTCACAACAAAGCAAATAACTGGTCTTGTATTCGTCAAGTACATCAAGGACCCAATCATCTGACGATACATCGTGGCATATTTAACTTTACTATTCTCAAACTATATATATATATAATATCCATATTAAATGTTGAGGACTGCGCCGACATTCAACCAAGAGGCATCAACATTATTTTTAAATATAAACACTATAAGAAAGGATATATTGCCAAATCTCCACCTAAAATATGGGTAATCTGATTGGTTAACATCTAACAAACAACAAATACATTAACCAGGGTATGTGACCCTCCACAAAGATGTAGAGTTCCCTTGTTCAGTTAACAACCAAGTCAATAATAAAGGAAATTAAAGTGCCTTTTTTCCATAGAGAGTAGCACTCACAAAAAACAATTGGCAAGCAAACAAATATCTCCAGTCATTGAAAAATAAAATATATTACCCTCATAAAAAATATTAACAAGTAGAAACTTATCATTCATCCACTCATTCATCCACACAGGTGAGAGTCGCCCTCAAAGAGAGGCACTCTACACAACCATTCGTCCAAAACTCATAGTTTTTCAGTCAACAATCTAATAATATCTATGAAACAAGTGAAGGCTACACTCTAAATTCAAATGGCATAAAAGCCATATTAGAGTTTATTTATGTGTGTGTATATCAAGGGTGTGACTCTCCTCTATGAGGCCAGCCACGGATATGCAAATATATAAGTTCACGTTCTTTTCATATTCCTGGAAAATAGAGCACAAAACTCTCTCAAATTTTAATACAAAATTGTAAAACACTTGCAGGATAAGAATTGTACCAGGATATATGCTTGGATCTAGATATGTCTGAGAAAAGACTACTGACTGAGCGACATCCTTCAATATAAATATATGATTTTTCTCCATTCAAAATGATATATTGTATCCATATAAAATTGGATTTGGGATAGAAAATAATATTCCCCATTTCATTTCATTAAAAATGAGCTACTTATCCTTCATACATAACTTATGGGTATATTCTTTTAGGTTAATAAGTATTGGAGCCCTTCAAAAGGAAATTGAAACCCTTAAAGAAAATCCCATTGTGTTCTTTTAATGTTAAAGTCAATTACTCATTTCAATGTGAGTTTGGTTCTCTTTCTCATAAGTATAAATATTGTTTAATTTCTCACATGTACACTAATATATCTGTATTAGGACAATTTCCACTAGTTTAAGTGTAATACTCTTGTTGTTTTCAATAAGTGTTGAGGTGGTTTTGGTTCTTCAAATGATATTCTCTTGCATAGTTCCTTCTAGTTTGTTCTACACCTTTAGGACAAAAATTCTCCATGAACAACTATGTCACCCTGACAAGTAGATATATGTGGGGCTTGGAATAGAATACGAGACCTCAAAATTATGATGAGGTGTCTAGAGTCACAGATGGAACGAAGGGTGGAAGTCATGAGTCAAATATCATACCACGTATCTCTATTGGAGACTAGAATTAATGATATAGAGGGCATTATCAGAGTACATGGAGGATAGTTGGACAAAGTATTGGAGGACATGGATGAACTACTCAACCTAAACGAAGAAGGTTATTTTTAGAATAAATCCATTATGGAATTGAGGGCCGCAAAAGAATATTCAATGTGCCAACCTGAATTAGAGATCACCGAGCTCAATTCCTCTATGCAAGTTGGTTGAAACTTAGCCTCTAGATTACATTCAAGTGGTGCCCTATTTTTGGCTTTTTTCTATATATATATTTTTTGTAGTTTTGTTGGGTGAATTTGTTCACTTATATAGCATTATAACTTTTGTTGTAGCTGTGAAATTTGGTTAGAGTTGTGAAGGGAAGGGGAATTCTAGGAAACTGAATGTAGTTATCTTTCTCCTCTGAGAGAAAGGGTGAATCTCATTGTACTTTCTTGGTTGCTCTTCTCAACATTTCAATAGAAAATCAATATCCATTGTTGTTAAAAAAATAACAATTTTTTTTATAATTAAAAATTAATTAAAAAAACTAAATATAATCTCTGTCGACCCAAAAGTAAACCAAAAAAATAATATTTAACATATATAAATAATTTTTTACTCGTTATAAAATTTAAAAATGAATATAAAAACTAAATTACATCTTTTCTCAATTTAAAAAATAGCTAAGAAATCTACATGGAGTCTTTATAAGTTATACATTTCTTTAGTCTCATCAAATCAAAACATATTTTTTTGTAAGCTAGAGACATTTTTTTGGTAAGCTAGAGAGAATTGTATTAACACATCTGAAAAAACTGTATAGAGCATGGGTTTCTTGATTTGCCACTAGGGAAACTAGGCCAACAACATAATAAATATTGTTATTGATAGATAGTTTGACTTTAGTTTTTGGAGTGAACAAAAAATAAAACAAAGACTAGCCTTGGACACGCTAAACAAGATTATACTATAACTATAAAATTACAGTAAGACAAAAGGACTACCAGGGGTCATACTAGATAACAATATCTTCATCCAAAAGCGATATTATAGGAATATCTTTATCATGAGCAAGAATGTGATATTCTTCAATGAATTATAGACCTGTAGTATCCTTGAGGATGAGCTTGAGCTTGGAGTCCAGGCACCTAATTTGGCCTTGATCCTCATTCAACTATAACAATAATTCATATTGCTCTGTCATGCTTTGCATCAAATATTTTCCTAAGAGATCATTCATTTTCTAGTATAAGGCAACAAACTTGAAGTATTTCATTTCCTTGGACCTTGTGAGCTAATATGTTGAACCCAAGGGCACATTTCTTCCTCAATATACTCATGTTGGGTGTATTCCATTTCTGTTTTCACTTGGGCCTTATTTTGTTCGACTCCCTTTCTAATAATAACAAGGGTATTCTTCCAACAAATTACTTCTACCTCAACCACTTTCTTCATGGCTTGGCTTTCCATACCTTCCCTTATTCCCCTAGAACCTTGACGACTGCGAGCTCACTTGCCATTACTATGATTGTTTGAGAAATGGTAACAACATAGAGATGGATAGCTCAATAAGGAGTAGAATTTAGCCAAAGGCTTGGCTACAAGACAAAATTGCAATTTGACAATTAACCACTGGTTAGAATTCGAGCTTTCTCTAAACAATGAGAACAATCCATACCCTCTTCCTATGGTATGAATGAGACAAAAGGTGGATCACACGAACTGGGGCATGATTTCATGAGTATCCACAAAAAAACTCATCATATACTGGAAGTTTTCAGTTATGAATATCGTGCACGTGACCATTCTCTCCCACAAATTGCAATTAACTTATCCATATAATCATTACAAAGAATGTTGTCAAAAAAAAATGTCAATTTACTAGAGACTAGTGCAACTATCTCTTGTCATAATGAAGAAAATTGCCATGATGCAAGTCACATTAAACTTCTTGATACCATAAGTTCCCTTGCCCATTATCTTATCCTTTCTCATGTGTGTTCAACCCCCTCCACATATATAATATTTCCTACCATGACAACCTTAACGATAAATTACCTTATCCTTATTCATGTGCGTTCTACCCCACACATATATATATATATGATCTAAAATTTCCTACCATAACAACCCTAACTATAAATTACTACCATGACAACCTTGACAATAAATTACAATCTACATGTGAGGCTAGGCTAAACCTAAACCTATACCTCAAACTTAAATTTAGTATACATGCGAGGCTCTATCTACCGTTTTAGAAGTGGAGCCTCTCTTGAGCCTTCAGTTGTCTTTTTTGATAACATAAATAATCACATTGATGGAAAAGTTGAAACATGTACACCATTTTCAACGCACATAATACCAATCATTGAGGAATTCCAATCTCTCAAGTCCACTCTTGCCAGCTTTCCAAGGCCACTTGCTATCACAATTTCCATTCCATATAATGTAGGTTTTCTATTTGTGAGCCATTTTATATATATATAATATATTATATAAATTTTCCGTATATCCTGTTTTTTTAAATGACTACTCAATAATATAATGAACTCAAAAATCTCATTCTGAATGACACATAATAAATCCATTGTGTCCCGTCTACGAAAGATTCAATCTTATGCGTTCTATCAATAATCATTGTTATCGATAGTGACAATGTCGCTATCTCCCAACTAAAATGGCCCCATCGTTATCCTCCAAAGATATCGATTCAATTCCTCTAGATTAATAGCTACCATAGAGAATGTTTTTTTAAAATCTGGTTCATTATTTGTTAGAGAGAGAATCCACGGAAAATTTCAACATCGGATATTCAAACTGAATTAAGGTAGGGCCATATATCATTATCCATACATTTATTATAAAAGGCTCCACAGAAGCATATCAAGCATTACATAAGGGTTTATAAGAGCATCATGTCACTTACAACAATAAAACTTGGGTGGAGAAGGTAACATTCATTCCTCCCAACCACCTAGGCTACATTTAATGAACAACCATAAAGAATGTTTTATAGATTAACCGAGGTTTTCTAAATTTACAAAGTTACAATATAATGGGTTACAAACAAAATTTAGATATCAACTTTTGGAAAATGATATATATGAAAGTTAAGATTACTATTTTTTAATATACTTTTTAAAATGGAAAGATATTAACTTTTGGAAAATGAAATATATGAAAGTTAAGATTACTATTTTTTAATATACTTTTTAAAATGGAAGTTGCTTTTATTTTATTTTTCCAAATTTTTATTATTATATTAACATTTTTATCTTTAATGAACTGTAAAGTGCAACTCCTTTCTTTAAAATAAAGTTGAGTGTATGTTTTTAATAATATGATAAAATAGAAACTCACCAAAACCCTGATGTACATGTCTAAAGAAAAATTGTATTATTATATAAGGGCTTCTTCTCGAACATAGTTTGTGGAATATTTAATCTACGATGAAGAATATTTTGAATGCAACTAATTTTAATATATTATTAGTATATCCACGAAGGACGTTAAGGGAAAGTTTAAGAAATTATATATATAAGTTAGGGAATAGCAACTGTAACAAAGAAGCATTATTTTTATTATCATTATTTTATGAGAGATTATCGAATGAAAAAAAGATCAAAAGCCTAGATTGGGTGGTTAGGAGTATTGGTTGTGATGCTCCTCACCCATGTTTAAATTTAGATCGCAACATATTATGATGGACATCGAGGATACCTTGATTCTTCCTGAATAACATGTGGCTATTATTTTCGTGGATGTAGCCCATGACGTTAGTAAACTACAATTTAAAAAAAAAATCAAAAGTAAATATCATAAAACATGTTTCTAATAACATTTAAAATTTGTATAAATTAACTAGTGTTGTGGTGGAGTTGGATATCACGTCAATCTAACACACTAAAGGTCTCTAGTACAAGTCGAGGCGAGCCTCGTTTTTTCGTAAAGGGGTTGGATCCATTGGTAAAGAGAAAGGGGTTTTTCAGTAGTGGGAATGGTTAAATTCCAATGAGGGCCTAACCTAGAGCCATGGGGGCACCTTGAGGTAGTGGTGAATGTGTGGTTCCACCCAAAGACATTGTATTAAATGATCTCATTACTCGTGGACACATAAGTAGATCAAAGCCCACCCCCATGTGCTCCTAACAAGGAAGATTGTTCGAATTATTTTTCCTCTTAACATTTTAGCTGGGAGATATGGAGTCATCGGGAGGGAGCTTTGAAGATTTTGGCGAGCTTGCAAGGAGGAAATATGATGGTGTTCAATGGAAGAAGGAATGGTGGGGGGGAATATAGGCCCCCCTAGAATAGGGGCAAATAAGGTCCAGATCGGAAGCATTTAGGTCCCCTTAAATGAAATGGGAGGAGATGAATCAAGAAATTAGGAGGAAAACTTGAAACAAACACCTAAGGGGAGACATCCAAGGAAATGCATGCCCATATCAGATCAGATCCGATCAATGTAAATCAAATCGAGTAGACTATGAGAGCGTATCAGTATATGAAGGACGATGCCCTAATTGGGAAATTTGTGGGTATGCTACCTTCTGAAAACTCTCTAATCTAGTGAATTAATTCTACTGGGAAGCTGAGGGGCCGTTATGATTTATATTTAGGAGCAAAGGGTTTTTTCACCATTAATTTCATTATTTTGGAGGACTGAAACCGTGTGATGGATGGTAAACCTTATTTCTTCTATTCGACTAGCCTATTTGTGCAGTCATGGAAGGAACGCTTTGATCCCAATAAAGAGGACATGAGAATGGATTTACTATGGATCCAACTATACTCCCCCCTAGATGAATACTAGGATCCGAAGATCTTGGAGGACATTGGGAACAATTTGGGAACTTTTATTAAGGTATCAGAGAAGCTAAAGGCGCATATATATACGTCCTATGCCAGGATATGTGTCTACATAGATCTTACAAAAGAACTACCAAAGGCCATTAACCTAACTTGGGAAGACGAGGAGTGGACCCAACCTTTATATTGAACATATCCTTTTCTGATGCCGAAGATGTCACGAGTATGGAAACCTGTTCAGGGATTGTCCCCAGAACAACCTACCCGCTCCACCCAAACAACCAGAATATTTGGATCTAGACAGAATAGAGCTTCCTCAAGAATAGGTATCCCTTCTTAAGTAGACTATAATTAAATCCCGATCCATTATCCCATTAGGAATAATCCCAGGACCACATAAGTAAAACAAGAGGGAGGACAAGGAGGTGGAAAAGAATCCAGGAAGGAAATCAAATCAACAACACATTGCAATGCCATGATTGAAGCTGGTTGAATCAGGTGAGTACCCTATTATTAGGGTTGCACTAGGACTCTAATTTAGCTAGTGTTATCAATGAAAATTATAACTTGGAATATACATGGGATAAATGGCCTCCAGAAGGTTAGGATACTGGAAAAAAAAATCCAGAGGGAAAACCCTACAATAATGTTTATCCAAGAAACTAAGTGCTTTGAGAACCATCTCATAGAAATATGAAGGAAGACATGGAGAGGATGTGAAGGAGTAGGTATTGATGCTAGAGGATCGATAGGAGGATTAGGAATTCTTTGAGATCCTACCAAAGTTACCCTATCATGGTTCATCTCTAATGCTCGATCCATTTCTTCCGAGTTTCAAGTGATTGGGACTTCAATCAGAGGAGTGGTAAACAATGTCTATGGCCCCCCTTACCCCATAGCAAAATGAAAGCTTTGTAGATTCTCTAAAAAATATTAATGAATGGATTGGTGGAGGACATTGGATCTTGGGAGGTGATTTTAACCTAATTACCTCCTTGTATGAATAGAAAGGAGGAATAAGACATTTGGAGGATGAGAATATTCAATTTAGAGAGACTATTGAAGATTTGAAACTTGTGAACATTGCGTTCGAAAGTAAAACCTTAAGTTGGAACAACAAAAGAGGGGGGATCGTCATGTTGCATCATGGCTAGGCTTATTTTTTTATTTAAAAATCAATCATGAATTTAGGAAGTGATATCTCGACCTTGGTCCTACCTTATGTAGGATCTAGTCATTGGTCGTCCAACCTTTGGTGGAGTGGTCTAGGTTCTTAGTTCAAAAATCCCTTCAGGTTTGAACAATTTTGGCTTAGCTATCCAAAATTCAACAACAAAGTGCATTAATGGTGGGATGAATTGGATAGGGTGGATGGCCAGAGCATGTATAAATTCTAACAAAAACTCAAGGATTTAAAGGAGAAGATCAAGAAATGGAATAAGGATGAATTTGGGAACATCTACTTTGACAAAAGAAATCTAGAGCGGTGAAGAGAAGAGATTTAGATATAAGGAATGGTGGAGGGTTATCCTATAGAAGTAGGGGAAGAGGCTACTTTAAATGAAGCCAAACTAGAGGAGAGATAAATATAAGAAAAAATCCTTTGGAAACAAAAATCAAGGGTGAAGTAACTTAAGGAAGGGGAAAGGAACAATTTTTTTTTCCATAGGGATACTACCCAATAGTGGATTCAGAGAAGGATACTAAGAATAAAGAATGGGGATGGAAAAAGTATGGAAAAAAGGGAAGAAATAGGGGGGGATCTATGTCAATTATTTCAAGAAATTATGACAAATCCCAATAGGGACAGAATAAGAGACATCAACAAGATCACTCAACATATCCCCTCTTCATTTACTCAAGACCACTCGACATATCCCCTCATCGGTTACTGAGGATCACTCAACATATCCCCTCATTGGTTACTCAGGACATCAACAAGATCACTCAACATATATCTTAATGAAAGTTGCCACTCTAGAGGAAGTGGAAGAGGTTATGGAGCATATGTCTGATGGAAAAGCCTCAAGACCATATGGTTTCACTGTGAATTTCTTTCATCACTTATGGGACATTTTCAAGAATAAAGTATGGATGATTGTGTAAGACTCAAGAAGGATGAAGCACATTCTTTCAGCGTTTATTGGAACTTTCCTCATTCCTATTCCAAAAATTGAGGAAGTTAATTCCCTGGGAATGTTCAAACCCATAGCTTTATGTAATTTTATTTACAAAATTATAACAAAGGTTATTGCAAATAGATTGGATCCTATTCTCCCCAATCTAGTATCCCCTGAACAATTGGGGTTTGTGGAAGGAAGACAAAATAATGGATGGAATTATTTTAGCTCATGAAGTTATTCGCTCCCTAAAAATTGAACAAATCCCAAGGATGATGTTAAATCTCAATATTTCCAAAGCATATGACAAACTAAGTTGGCAGTATATTAGGGAAGTCTTGAGGGCTTGGATTCAAGGAATACTAGATCTGCTATATTATGGGACTTATCACAAAAAAATTCTCCTCCATATTGGTCAATGGGGGTCCCGTGAGGCTTATCAAACCTTCAAGACGTATTAGACAAGGATATCCTCTCTCCCCATTCCTATTAGTCCTAATGGTGAAGGGTTTAGGGAAATCCATCAAGGTAATGCATACTAGGAACGAGTTAAGGGGGTTCAAATTTCATCCTAAGGAGGATTTCCAATCCCACCAACAATTCGTGGATGATACCATGCTAATGGGTTACCCTTTGGTTCAATAAGCGTAGGCTATCAAACGTTGTCTCATGCAGTTTGGTGCGACTTCGAGTCTTGAGGTTAATAAACACAAATCCCAATTTTTTTTGTTTCAACACCCCAGGGATAACCATAACCAATGTTTGCCATACTCTATGCTTTTAAGAGATATCCCTTCCATCCAAATACTTAGGGGTGCCACTTGTATACTCCATAGCTTGGAAAGGGTCTTGGGTTGAACTGTTGTAGAAAATGAGGAAACGATTGACGAGTTGGACCATCATACCACTTAATTTGGTGAGAAGACTTGTTCTAGTTAAATATTTCCTTCAAACCATGTCTATTTACCTTTTCTTGGTCATGGAAACTCCCAAATTGGTGCTAAAGGAGATCGAGAACATTCAAAGATAATTTTTGTGGAATGGGTAAATGACGAGAGGAAACTGGCTCTAGTGAAATGGGAGTCCATGTGTGCTCTGAAAAGGCATGGAGAGTTAGGGTTGCGAGACCCTGGAAAGATGAACATTGCACGTGGGGATAAAATATGGCGGAGATAGGATACCCACAACATGGAAACTTGCGATAAAATTTGGCATTGCAAATATTTAAATGGATGGGATAGTTTTGACCTAATTAATCAGGTACTTGGAGGACAAGCAAGGATCTCATATATGGAAAATGGTGAATCTTGAATGAATTTTGGTTCAAGAAAACTGCTTTTGGGAAATCTGAAATGGGGATTCCACTCTGTTTTGGGAAGATTATTTGCAATAAATTCCATCCATAGGCCAAGTCATGGATGTACCCTTATCTTAGGAAAGAAGGCACCAAACAAGGGAAGTTACATGTCAAGGATTATTGGGATGAGATAGAGGGGAATACTAAGTTTTCAACTTGGAACAAGGAGGAATGGTGAGATCGACTAGGGCCCGAAGAAGAAGTGAACCCAATGTTGGATATGCTCCATTATAGGAGAATTCACATACATGAAGGAGAGGATAAACCTTGTTGGGTTATAAATCGAAAGGAGATTTGTCACTTAAGGAGGCCTATGAGATATAGTAGGGGTTAAATAATCTCCTCCAAAGATAAGACCTAGAAATTCCTATGGGAGGCTCAGTTATGGACAAAGGTTTCTACCATTGTTTGGATTACAATTAAAAGAAGAATATTAATGGGAGACAACGTAATAAAAAGAGGGCTCCATGGGCCTTACCAGTGTTATCTCTATGCGAATGTTGAGGAAACTCTAAACCATCTCCTAGATCAATGTCTATTCTCCTCGCAATTGTGGGACAAAGGAATGACTATATTCACAAGATCATATAGGTAAAGAGGCAGGCCAGATGCAACATTGTAGCAATGGACTAGATATCCTTTCCAAAATCCTATAATCAATAAACTATGGCAAATTTTCTTAGGATTTATAGTTTGCAAAGTTTGGAGAGAAAGGAGCTGTAGAATATTCAAGGGGGAATCCAATTCAGAAATTAGGGTATGGTAGATTATCAGAACCAAAATGATGGAGACCATTAGAGCATAATCATGGGATAGTAAATATTGGGAATCTAGTGGGAATGAGACCCTCATCTTGCAAGCCTAGGGAATTATCGAACCTCTACAATTCTATGGCCATCCTCATAACCGACCTCTTGCCCCTTCCAATCCTTCTCACTGGTTGGAACCTCCTGTCAGTTTCTTTAAACATAACTTCGATGGAGTGTCAAAGGGAAATCCTGATCCTGTAGGCTATGGTGCGATTATTAGAGATGACACTGGGGGTTGGTGGGTTACAACTTAGGCTACATTGGTGTTGATACGAATAATGATGTTGAGATTGAAGGGATGATTCATGGTCTGGTTATGGTGCAAAGGCGACGATGGACTCCCCTCATTGTAGAAGGAGACTCAAATATTATCCTATACATGGAAAAGAACATCCACAATGGCATACCATACTCCAAGGTGGCTTCGAAATGGTGGTTGGAATGTTGGCCAAAATGGCTAAATGGCCTCCTAACTTCTCAGCTAGTGATTTCATTTTTCCATGTTCGAAGGGACAACAATAAATCTGTAAACTTAATGGCTAACATCGAGACCCTGAAGCATAGGAATACTAAGGCTTGTTTGTGGGATAAATTAAGTGATGTGATGCTCCGGGAAAGATGTGAAGGAAATATTTCTGAGGACATGTCAATCATGCAAAATAAGGGACAGGTAGTCACCAGGAGATCCAGTGATCAACCTCATGGTGAAATGAATGAGGTACCAACACATCATCTTGTGAGGTGGGAAAGTATAGAGGAAAGTAATCAGGCCTTAAGTGACATTAAGAGGAGGAAGATAATAGTAAGTTTGTGATGCATAACCATAGGAAGGATAATGAGTATACGAGTAGGTAGATTTGAGGACCTAATGGATAGATTTCGGGTAGTACATTTTGGAGGTGGAATTAAATGACCAAAGGCAGGATGACAATTGTAACACCCTAGTTTTGACCCCGATGCATTAAATATACTTGATACATTTATATTGTAAATAATCATGGTGCAGAGCTAAAGGAAAAGGCCCCACCATCGATTTGGTTATGTTATGTTTCGGTGATTGAAATTGTCACCGATAGTATATCGGGATATACGACACATATTAAGTTGTGGCATCATGCAACTATGCATCTTAATTAAAAGAACCCCAACCAGCTATGTCAATGCAACTAAATTGAAAAGGGAATGATTTCCTAAGGATAAGGGGGGCGATTGTTAAACCTGGAACCCATGGGGAAAATCCATGTGTCAGCCACTTAAGCTCATATGCTAGTTGAGGGTAGTTAATGTTGGGTAGTGGTGGGTGGTAGGCTACCCCCACGCACTCTCCACCAGCTGGTTCAGTCATGCGCATGGGCTGGGAATGGTTTCCTCACGTGTTGTTTGGGATACCAATCATCCTATCCACTCTCTCTGATGGTTGGCTATTCATTTTCCTCACGCAAAGTAGAGATAAAAGGACTCACGATTCCATGTGTGGGGGTTCGCTCTCTTTTCTCTCACCAATTGATTGTCTGAGTAGGCGGTTTCCCTTCCGTTCACGCAGAGGGGCTGTTTTCTTGGGCTTCACGCACCGATTGTGGTGGGTGGTTATGTTCTTCCTTCCGTTCACGCAGAGAAGGGATTTTCCTTTTGTATTATCAGACTGTGTATTGTCCTGTCCTTCCTTTGTGGATAGTGTGCTGTGATTTTCCTCACTGATTGCGGGCTGCAGTCTCATCCACGTCTTGTTGACCATGTTTCCCTTTACAAAGTGGTATATGTTGTAGGTTGCTGGGGAGTCGTTTTGACCATGATAGGGCCAAGAACGACTCAGGGATTGTCTTCCCCTGTCCAAGCTGTGAAGTGCTTGGTTTGCTGCATGTATGCAGAGGTTGGTCTTTGGACTGCATTGGAGTGGTGATGAGGGCCCGATTTGCTTGACAAACCTGGTGTGTTTGGGAACCACACAAACAGAGCTAGAGGGCTGGCTTTCTTCTCCACAACCCTTGAATAGCATTGGAAGGGAGATCAGGGCCTGAGGGACTATGTAGCAGAGAAAGGACTGGTTTTTTTTGTTGTTGGGTGTGTGTGGGTGTCCTAGAAGTTAGGCCAGTTCTGGTGTAGGTATCCTTAGCTCTTCAATGAGCTCACGAGCTTAGCATTTAGCCTTTTCCAGCTCCTGGATGGCCTGATAAACCCAAATGTGGTGGCTTGGTTGATCTATTGTTTTTCTGAGAAACCCAACTGTGTTGGCTTGGCTATTTTGTTATCCCTGGCTATGTGTAAGCCTGCTAGTTCCTTATTGCTTGGGGAATCATGCCCGGCTCGGGGGTGGTAGCATTGCTGAGAGATTAACGAACACGCTGGCCTATGGTTGGGTGGAACGTTGCAGCGATGTAGCTGGTTACGAGACAGTTCTCATAAGATAAGTATTCTTGACTAATTTGTTTTGTAATCATATTTACTGTTAATGAATTATGATGATGGACATGTTTAATGCCAAATTGTATGTTTTGCTTCCGCCGTGTATATGAACGATTATGCATCTTAGTATGTAATATGTTCAAGCATTTTGTTTCAGCATTATATGTATGTATGCTCATGTTCATGGGGCTAGTTTCCCGGATGTTTGATGTATGGTAGCATCCTCTTCGCCAGTCGGAGGGTCGGGGACGTTACAACAATTATGGCAAGTAATGGAAACGTTCTACTTAAATTAGGGAAAGTTTGCTAGCTTCTCGATGTTCTGGTAAGATTCCTTTCATGTACCTTATGTTTTTCCTATTAAAAGAGGGGTGCATTCTCAAATCCATAACTATGATGAACATTGGTGTTGAGGCTAGTGGGGAGCTTGAGGAAGAAGAGAATGCCGGAGAGGGGGAAAGATGCAGTAGAAAGAAAGAACATTACAAGGTCCCAAGCAAGAGCAATACGAGGGGGGGGGGCATTACTTTAACTTTGGTCTTCCTTCAACCGTCCAAAATGAAATGGAGATGTTTTGAGACTGGGATGTGGGAAAATTTATATGGGGAACAACTTCAAAAAGAGAAGAAAGATCTATAGGATCGGGTTATTGACTCAGGAAACAATGCAAGCCACCTAAGGATTTATGAGAGAACAATTGCACTTTACTGAATCATGAAGAGTTTAATGGGGCATGTCTTGTGGGAAAAGTTGAAGAAGGAAGATGGGGATGATGTTCCTGTTGAATGTTGGAAGTCTCATCATGATGATACCAGCATGCTGAATCAAAGGTGGATTCCATTATGGTTGCGCTGCGGGTTCTCTTTCCGATTCTTCGTCCTACACTGTCAGGGGTTCCGCATTATGATTTCCAAGTTCAATTCCATGCTCCTTCGACATTTTGCCGATATTTTGATGTTATGTCTGATGTCATGTCTATTTTCTTGATCTGTGTAGGTTTCAAATACTATTATGTTTCAGGATTTTAGAAGGAAAGGTGGTGATAGTCTCCAGTCTAGTTTCAATTTGTGTAGGAAGTCTTTATCAACCGATGTATGTATCAAGATTTTGGTTAATTGTCACAAAGGGATCTATTGTAAACACTTTGTGGAGAGTCAGTGGGGAAATTTTGATGTGTTCATGTGGGGTATGGGTTTTGTAGCACCTTTCATATGTTTTTGATCTAAAGTCATGTGGATGTAATATTTTCTATTTAACATAATATAAATCTTCTTACTTACAAAAAAAATCAAATTGAAATATTATCATAACAATTTGTTACCCAGAAAATATAATGTGTTATAAAATTAGGTGAATTCAAGAAACAACCTTTATTATCATAATTAATCACTAATGCATACAAATCCATGTCAGTGATATTATGTAAATGAAATTTGCATTAATTGTTCCCCACTAAGTTCTAAATATCTTTTCAAAACAAAAACTCCTAACTATTCTTCAAGTTGTCCTCTTTTTTTTTTCATGGGGAAAAAATCGTAATCCATTATATTAAAAATGAACCACTTTGATCATGGCCCTCTCGGATCTTCACACAAAAAATTTTGATACTTTTTCATCTTCGGGATCCAGGCAGGGAAAATTTTAAGGACCCATAATTTTTTTAAAGCGTAAAAACTTTGGCGAATCTTTCTTATTCTTAAATTTTCAAGCATAAAATGTTTGGCGATATTTTTGTAAAATAATTAAAATTTCTAAGGATTCTATATAGTTTCTGGATAATTTTGGTGATATTTAGTGTAAAAAAAATTATCCCATGGAATTTGCTTGAACTAGTTTAGAAAAAAATGGAAATTGGTGAATTTATTTTTGGAAAACAAATGTTGAAAATTAACCCATGGGCTAAATTTTGCCCTGAAATTTCCCTAGAGTCAGGACAAAAATTTCACATCATTCTATGTATGTTTATATGATAAGATATGCATCATTTCTATCTCAAGATAAACAAGAAATATATTGTTCAAGTTGCAACCTTAGCAACATTGTTATAACATATAACTCCATATATCATGTGTTTGTTAATCACATATTATCCTTTCCCCCCACTTCATGGACTTTGTTCAGAGAACAAGTCATTTTCCATTTCCCATTGTTTCCATAATCACTCACCTAACTGGAGACCTGGTTTTGACAATAGATCAACCATGGTATTCATTTCTTTATTAATGTGTTGGAATTTAATATCCTGGAAGGTACACGAGATCCTCAAAAGTTGCTCATATAATGACTTAAGAAGGATATTTTTGGGTCGTCGCTTCATAATTATCCAGTCAATAACTAACTTTGAGTCTCCAAATACCTGTAGCTTCTGCACTCCTTTAGAAAATGATAGGACCAATACTAGTTTTAGTGCCATCATCTCTTCCATGTCATTTTTACTTCTTCCTAATCCTATAGATTACTTGATCTAATGGGTATCTTAAAAGTATAAAATTACACCAACACCCCCCATAGAAAGATCACCTTGTGAGGAACCTTCAAAATAACACCAGCAACTCAATCTATCTATGACTTCCTCAAATACCCTTCTCACCTTTGGAAGCCCATCATCTTGTGGGAAGTGAGATATAATTGCCAAACTTTTTGAAGCATAAATCTCAGGTGGAATGGATACATCATTAAATACGTCCTTATTTCTTGCCAACCAAGTGCCCCATATTATGAGAGCAGGAAGAACTTTATAATCACCATAATCCTTATGATTTAACCAAACCTGTAATGCATCTTGTAAATCCATACCTTACTAAACAAATATGATTCCTTTTACCTGAGAGACATAGGACCACAATATGTCAATGTAAGAGCAATGTATAAACATATGAGCAATATTCTCTGATAATTCTTTGCAAAGAGGGAATCTTCCTAGTCCTATTCCAAATTTCTTGACCATAAAATCTCAAAGAGGGACTCTATTTGATATAGCCATCCATAGAAATATATTTGTATTTAAAGGGAAATTAAGCTTCCACAAAATAGAGCACCATAGGGGGGTATTTAGAATATCCACTTCTTCTCATACAACCCTATGACCGAAGTTGGGAACATGTTGAACACCTTAAGTATTGTTGGAACATAGAAACTCATCATCTTTATTTATCAATTAGATATGGCTATCATGAAGTGATTTAACATATCATCCCACAAATCTCTTTCATCATCAACAAATCCTAAATATTTTTCTTTAAGCCAAGCTTTCCAGACATGTGTAGTATTCATTCCATATCCAATCTATCTTAAGAAGAGATACCCCTGATCTAGTAGGTTATCATTTATAGCCACCAGGAGTCCATTGAAGTCCATACTACCACTCGAAGGATCAATCCCCGATCTGATGATTCTACCATTTCCCACACTCTAAACAAGCCATTCACCAATGACACCAAAAGCCATAATTATATATTTCCACATAGAAGATACATTCCTTATGGAATTCTCATTTGAATTGCACCATTCCTTAATGGTGAGGGGGGAATATACTTTTACAGAACTACTTGAACCCATAGTCCTCCCCCCTTTAAAATTATCCAAACCCCCTTTGTAGCTAAAGCTTTAGAAAAATAGAATGGGTGCATAAGACCCCATCCCCCTAAATATTTAAGAAGGGAAAAATTGTGCCATGCAACCTAATGAAAATCCTTCACTTCTGAGTTGATCCCTCTCCGTAAAAACCATGAACATAACTTTCTAATGTGTTCCATAGTTCTTGTAGGAACATAAGCCAAGGAGACCCAATAAACTGGTATTGCCTATAACATATAGTTTATCAAAATAAGTCTTCCCCCACAAGAAATCCAATTGTTTCACCACAATTGAAGTTTGTTCTCCACTTTGTTAATGAGCCAAGCCCAATCCATCCTAAGGTAGTAATTGTGCTTAGTAATGAAACCCAAATACTAGGGATGATTTTAAGGAACCATATTTATTTAAAAGTGTATAAATGTTGGTGAATCTTACCAATTCTTAAAACACCAACTATAAAATGTTTGGCGATATTTTCAAAAAATATTTTAATTTCCAAGGATTTTATATCGTTTATATAATAATTTGGCGATTTTTAGGGTGAAAAAAGTTTACCGCATCAAAATTGGGCGAAACAAGGCTTCAAAAAATGCAAAATGGCGAATCTTTTTTTGGAGAAAAACCCCTAAAAATAGCCCATGGGCTAAAATTCGCCCCTAAAATTATCCCTGCCAAATACTTGATTCCATTTTGAATATCTACTATTCCATAATCACACTGTGAATGGATCCAATTTGTAGCATATAAGTCCATATTCATAAAAGAAACAAATTTATTAATATTAGTGACCATTCCTATAGTTTTAGAGAACAATTGTAAGATATAATTTAGTTTAACTATTTCCCTCATGGTGCCATCAAAGAATATGATTTAATGTCATTTACAAAGATAAAATATGTGATAAACACATTTCTCCCAATCCTAATCCCTCTCAGTTTTCCATTGTTCTTTGCATGATGAATAGATCTTCCAAGTCCTTCCATAGTCATTAAAAACAAAAGAGGGGTTAGGGGACAAACCTATCTCAAACCTCTCCCACGCCTAAAGAATGACGAGGGTGATCCACTAATAAGAACAACAAAGGAAACAATTTGGACACAAGATAAAATGCAGTTAACAAAATATAGTTGGAACCAACCTGGAGTAGGACCGGTCTTAATAAATTCCAATATAATTGGTTATATGCTTTTGATAGATCTACCTTAATGATGGGCACTGGAAATTTCTTCATCTTTGTAGAGTGCAAAACTTATTGAGTTATGTTTATACCATCACGAATCTGTCTTCCTTCCATAAAAGTAAATTACTCTTGAAGAACTTCCTTAGAAAGGATACCTCTGATGCTTCTTGTTATTACCTTTGCAATCAATTTATAAATGCAATTACAAAGGGAAATAAGCATATAATTTTCCAAATTAACACCCCTTTCAAATATAGGTATGAGAGTTGTTGGAGGGGACCATTTGGCCCCTCTGGCCCCTTAGTTGTCATTATTTACTTAAATTATACTTTAATTTGGCCCCTTAGTTGTCATTATTTACTTAAATTATACTTTAATTAAAGACACAGTTAGAATGGATGTAACCACTCCAACCACACCTATGATGCATAAGAATAACTTTCAAAATGATTAACAAGTTGAATGAACATTTAGTCCATTCTTGCTCTTCTTGATAGTTTATGTATGTTTATAATCTCTGTTTAGATAATGAGTTTAACCTATACGTTCAACATCATGGTGGCACCGTTGTTTTTCTCCATTAGTCACTTCTCCATTCGGTTTAGGTGACAACAATAGCGGGTGGGGTCTGGTTTGAAACGAAAAATACAAGAAAAAGTAAAATTTTCTGTGCAAAGAAAGATCAGACGTGGTCACTTTCTTGATCCTCAGCTATGTACTATTCTCATTATGATTGTGATTGTTAAATAAATTGTTAATGCATTTTATTCAGTTCACTAATAATGGACTATAGTTTGATGGATTGAATAAAGTCGTGACGGTCATCAAATTGTAAGTCACCCATATCAAATGATTAAATGTTGGACACCTCATTTATGAAGACGCCTTGAAAAATTTACATCACATCTATAAAGATATAAAAATCTAATCTGTAAGATTGGTGGATGGTCTATTTATAAGGTTTGAAGTTCTAAAGTAAAAGATTTTTCTCGTTGGATCCACTCACATACACCAAGTTGCTGGTGAACAACCCATCGACGGTTATTTAATAGTATAGTCGGTTGACTAGCATTTAAAGTTCACTAACCACACGTGAATCCGAGGGGATTTGACTTGTTTTCTTTGGAGAAAATGCTAAGTATGATAACTACATTGATGAATAATTATGTATGCAACTTTTGCGTTGATTTTGATTCATGAAAATAATTTTCCGATGATGAAGAAGACGGTTGCTCACTTGACTTTCAAGTCAAGCAAAAGTGTGGATGACATTAAATTATTAAGTCGGTTTGATAAGGTTGTAATCTCGGTCGATGGTATTTGTCAAAATTGTATGTAATTTAATTGAGTTGATCTTGTCATCAGCCAAGTAACTCTAATTTAAAATTTGAAGTTATGAGGAGGTTAAATGCGAGTCTCTTTTGAGGCAGGAGATTTTCTCCATTCTATGTAAATCAAGTCGGTCTTTTGCTGATCATTGTCAGGTTTGTCGAGTTAGTTGAGTCTATAGTAGTCATTCATTACCAGTATCACGATCAAGACCACCTATGCCAGTCATATACTTTAAACTTGCAAGCATCCTCATGACACAAGCATATGACAAAGAATACATTCAAGCAGAATATATCCTACACCACACAGATAGAACTTAATGACTAAATGATGACATAAGAACAACTGAATAGATTGTTTCCCCCTGGTGTCGAAATGTCGAAGTACTTCTTGGATGGTGGTTGTAGAAGTTGAAAGAAGAAACAAGGTGCAGAAAGAGAGCCAAAATACTGTAGTTCTGATGCAATGGAGGTGAATGACGCCCACAGGATTCACAGGGTGAGGCTTCATCGATTGTTACTTGATTGAAGCCAGATACTGAATAATCACATCCTGGCTGTTTACTTCTTACTTGTTTGCTTCTGGGACGAAGAAAAATTTTGTGGTTGGGGGAGATGTTGGAGGGGACCCTTTGGGCCCCTTAGTTTTCACTATTTACTTATGTTATAATCTAATTAGAGTGGGTGTAACCTTTTCAACCACACCTATGATGTATAAAATAAATTTCAAAATGAATAACAAGTTGACTGAACGTTCCACCTACTCTAACTGCTTCTTGATAGTTCCACTCTTTCTCGTCTTGATAGTTTGTGTATGTTTATAATATTTGCTTGGATGATGAGTTGAACCTATGCATTCAACAAGAGCTATGAACACTGAATTTAAAATGAAAAAATACTCCCATTAGCACTAAATTCTTTAATGACAACTAGAAGATACATTTCAAAAAGGTCCATAAAACCTATGAAAAACTCCACAATCCAACTTTTTGGCCCTAGAATTTTGTCCGGTTGCATGGATTGAACCGCCATCTTTGACTTCTCAAGGGAGATTACTTCCTGTAATGCCAAGTTGCGATATTCATTAACATAGGATGGGAAGAGAGACAAATTCTAAGCATCTGAGCTATAGATGCCCGCTCATCATCTTTCAATAAATTTCTAAAATGATTCACACCAACTCTAGTAATGTTCTTAAAACTAGAAACCATGTTCCCATCCTCCTCCTTGACCTACCATAATCAATTTGTATTCTTTCTATGACTAAGAAAGTTGTGGAAGTATTTGGAGCTAGCATCCCCTTTTTTGAGCCAAATAGATATGCTTTTGAGTATTAGTGATGTTTCCTCCTCATTTAAGATACACCTTCTCCTTTTGCTCAAGGTCGACAATAAATATTTTTTGTTCATTCACTAGTACAAAATGAAAGATAAGTGACCACGTGAACAAAAAATTTGGTCACCACAGTTATTTCAAGGGATAAATGACCAAAATTGAGAAATTTTAAGTGAGCCAACTAAAAATGGCTATGATAAATGGCCAATTTGGTCACATGATAAGAACTAAACTAAAAATGAACAAGATAAATGACCAATTTTGTCAAGGGATAAGAACTAAACTAACAATTACCACATAACAATTGGTAATTTATTTATCATTTTTAGTTGTGTCACTCCAACAATGGAAAATTACAATTTTAACAATGAATTTGTACAATTTACTAAATTTTGTCACTGTGAATGGATTCAAATATCCCTTTATAGGGGATTTTTGAATCCATTTGTAGTGTTCGAATTTAGTAAATTGTAGACCCCTCATGTGACACAGCTCAACATTAATGCATGAAGCAAATTTGCATTGGTTATATTAACGACCTTAGACATAGTCTTATGTTCTTTGAGCATAAACAATTTGCTTATAATATTTATATCCTTTCTAAGGTACCATAATTAATTTTCAATACATTTGTGGTACACGCATCAATAAAAACCATCCCAAGATAAGATATTGCAAGTACGACATAACTAAATGAAAAAATGAAAAATAACAATTCATAATTTATTTGGTCATTTTTAGTTCTGTCACTCTGACAATGGAAAATTATAATTTTGACAATGAATTTGTACAATTTACTAAATTCTAACACTGCATATGGATTCAAAGACCCTTTCTAGGGGGTCTCTGGATCCATCCACGGTTTTAGAATTTAGTAAATTGTAGATCCCCTCATGTGCCATGGCTCAACAGTTGACACCAAATTAGTTTATAAATTCTATATTTATATAAAAATGAATTTATTATCATTAGACAATTTTATAATATATTGAAACCCCATAACCATGTAACAATGGTGAGCCACTAAAGATTTTAACCATAAAATATAGGTTTTATAATCCATATATCCCATGCCAATACTCATTATAGAGTTTCAAAATTATGGCAACATGTCACAACAATGCCCTTATATTCCATCTTCCACTTTAACCATAACAACCTTAACGTAGGTTCCCATAGTTTAAGGCCCAATTGAAAGGTGCACTATTTCAAAGATTAGCCAATGCATACGAACCCACTTCTCCAAGGTATTAATGTGTAATTATTTGAATGACAAGAGCTTAGAAGTCAAAACTTTAGGCTAAATCAAAACCCATTTTCTGCGCACAATGTGTGCAAACAAAACTTTGGTTAAAATAAAATAAAAACCACTTAATGTTTTGAAACCTCGTGCCAATAATAAAAAAACATATTATGTGGAATATTATGAATTTAAACACCGCGCAAAAAAACTATGTTTTAATAATACACACCTCATATGTATAAGATGCACATACATAAAAATTTGACTCTCAACACTAAATCTCGAATACACGACCATAGAGAACATGGGATTCGACCTTTAGAAACTTGGTCCCTAGCACTGTGTAGTGCCCCATGTGACCATGGTAAATATTAGCATTCAAACCCATCCAATCCCTTATTTTTTGGCATTTTTCCATGTTACATGGTGCTTCAACTATCCAATACCTAAGTGTTATGGCAGAAATGGACCTCGACTCCATGGGATATCATATGCCCTTTGTTTTCTTTAGTGCTAGGTCACGATGTTATGCGACCTTAGAACTGGGTGCATTGGAATTTAATTTTTCTCGACCAACTCTCTCATGTTAAATCCCATTGGCTCCATGGTGCCTCAAAAAAGGAGATCCCCAACACCCTTCGGCCTGCCTCTCGACCCTATGGAGTGTAATGTTTTGTCCCCACTCCCCAGTCCTTTGAATCTATTTGGCTCTCAACACTGTGCTATGGTGCTAGAGCCTCTGTAAACTGTCAATCCCTCTTGGCACTGTGTAATGCAGAGACCATCAGATTACTTTCCCTTATGCTCTAAGTGTTGATGGAAAATATCAACTAATGCGGACAAAGGTTGTTTCCCTAGTCTAAATGGTTAAGATCTAGAACAAAACATATTACAACACAAAGAAAAATTCTTTAGAAGCGTAGATTACTCGAATTAACTGCTCTCATACCTTTTAACGGAAGGATACGAAGGTATGAACTTCTTTTTCTTGAGCTATGCGGTGAATGATCCCACAATATATACAAAAAAAAATATACCACATGAGAGTAATAAGATAATCTATGTCTCTATATCAATGACCAAAGAGAAATATAATAAACAAAGAATTATAATGGGATATACAGTGTTTATGGGAAATAAAATGATGTTTGTATTAGTAATCAAATAGGGATAGATCACAACCAAGCCTTGGTTTTGGGAGCTTCTACCAATTGAACCTTGGCTCAAGCTTCACCTTGCTTCTAATGACTCCTTCAAGGTCTGGGATTATGTGGCCAGAGTCTTCATACTTTCACACAATCTTCCTCCCTTTTCCCATGAGGGGTGAGACACTATTGAAAGTCCATAATGGATAGAATGGGTTGATGATTCAAAGGAGAAGGTTGTGGGATCATCCCAAGGATAGGGGAATTCAATCTGCACCTCTCCATATTGTTAGGGACGAGGTTCCACAAAGGTTCCTTCGGGAAACTTCTTGAAGCTTATTCTTTTTACCTTTTTAAGTCGAGCAACGCACTATGCATAAGGGAAACAAGCGGTGTTGAGGGGGACCTCTCATTTCAAGAAGGAAGAAAGTGGAAACACCACTTCTTTCCAGTGATCAAGGTGTGTTTCCAGCTTGAGCACCACATGTTTTCCACTGACAAGGTGCGGTGGTGGCTTAGACCAAGGGAAAATAATGGAATAATCCTTCTTTCTCCATTTTTTCACTTCATACCTTGAGCAATGAGGGATCAGAGTAAACTATGGGATATGCATCTATAACATGATGACGACGATATTTAGGTGTAACACAATGCCCCTTAAAGTATGAGGCTATAGAGAAACAATAGGCACAATACTTTGACAGAGTAGGATATGACTTAGAGGTAAAGGTCCAAAGGTTAGAACTCGTCAACAACCAAGATCATTCTCTAGTACTTTTACACTTTGATATACATCCAAAATGACTCACAACATGGTTTCCAACCGATACAATACAGATCCATGTGAGATACAAAAAATCATGGCTACTAAAATACATCGTAGATCCATGCAAAGAAGACTCAAACTTGGACATAGCTAATAGACATACAATGTAAATCAATGTCATAAAGACACAAATCTGAGCACAACCATGAACATACAATGTGGATTCATGCTACGACTCATACAAAATATTCCATCGCAAACTGGGAGGAGTAAAAATGCTCAATGAACACCCAGGGTCTTCATCCCGTTCTCAAGAAAGTATGATTGTTTCCATGTGAATAGATGTGTTGAAGTCGAACATGGTAGAAACCACTTGATTACCGGTCAATGATGTGAACCATTAACAAGTGTGAGGGAAATCACCATTAATGTGAATGATTCATTTGGTACCCTAGTACATTCCTCCAAATGTGAATAGATGAATTAATGTAAAAAATCCGGCTAAATTTTTCAGTTAAAGGCCAATGATGAAAGCCTGTTAGCGAAAGCGAGGAAACTTTCCATTAAGGCATGAAGATATCAAGGTACTAAATTATTTCTAAGACTAATCCCCGGAAGATGTGCTAATGTCGATAGGAATAGTATTGTCGAAGGAGGGCCATGATGAATCCCATATCAACGACACGAAACTTAGAATAACGTTTGTTCAAAATTGAGTATGAAGTAACCATAGGAATGATTCAAAGGTGACTGACACAAAATATGTAGGTTTGACTGTAGAGGGTGATTCTTCGACACAAAAAGTAATTATTCAATTTTCCATAGTTACGGTTTTATGAAGGGAGGATACCTGTGGTAGAAGATTTTTATTATCTTGACAGTTTCAGACCCCCAAGCAGGGCTATCATCAGGAGAAGCTTCTTGAAAGCTTTCATGAATATTAGCTGGCCAGATGTTTTTATTAATATTTGTTTTTAATTGTTGTTTAGGGTTTTGTCGTAGGGTTGTCGGCCTGGTGATATTTGAATTTTTAATACTTTATTTTTAAAAAGAATTTTTAACTATTCTTTGTTGATTGTTTTCCATTTAAAAAAAAAAATTAAAAAGCTTTTTAAAAAAGTTTTTGTTCTATTAAAGGTTTTTAATGTTTTTTAATTATTATTTTTTAAGAATTCCTTATTATGTTATGTTTAATAATTATTATGTTAATATGTTTATTAATTTTATTATATATATAAATAAATATATATTATTGTTATGTTTAATATGTCATTTAAGGTTTATAGTGTTAAGTTGTTATGTTGTTATTTTATAAAGTTGTTATGTTATATTTGTTGTTTATTATGTTTTTTAATGTTTTAATGTTAGATGTTTAAAGTTTGGTTATTATTATTAAAGTTTAAAGTTTAAGTTCTAACACAAATTTCCTTTGAACATTGAATGGCATGACCGAAGGACTTGGCAGCATTGACTCGACGAGAAAGATACCGGGACATAATGCAACGTTGGAAAATGCATTCTTTGAAATGACTCAGAAAAGTGATATGACTCATGAAAGAGGATCAAATTGGAGACAAGTTGAATACCCAACTCTTTGAATTTAATGCATATTGGTTCCATTTTCAAAGGTGATTAGAAAGTTACCATTAATACAAATGAAACATGGTTTTCTTTCCCTTAATTTCCCCATCATGAATGATGAGTGCCTCTTTACTTTTTAATGAGTTAGAAGAGGGTGAAAAATTCTCATTATAGCTTATCATAAGATAAGTCCATTCTCATATGTTTTCCGAACCCGAGAAAAGAGGGGTTCGTTCCCAGAAAGGGTCTTTCACTGCTTAGTTTAATGATTCCAATGAAAGAAAATTTGGTATCGTTCATGTTTAGAGAGTCTAAAAAGAACTAAAGAAGATTCTTCAAAGCTCTTTTTCATAAATTTTAGTCCCAAGGCCCAAAAAAGTATAAAATAATACCTTGGATAACTCTTGTAGTCAATGAGTTGTCTAGAGTGTACCTTTTTCATAACTAGTTTAACCGAACTAGAAAAGGGATAAACTACCGCCAGCAAGATGGAATTTCAAGTACTTTTATGAGCGTGAAAGTGACATGTTCACTCGGTAATCTTTTCAGGTTTTGATATTTGGAAAAGAGCTTAAAGATAACTCCACGAGGGTTCCTTTTTCATGACTAGTTAATGAGCCCGAAAAGGTGATAAAAGTAGACTTGAAACCTTTGTTCTAACATTTAACGACCACGACTATGGTTTCAAGAGGGCTCAAAATATTTTTTCGATTTTGTAGAAAATGAAAAAGACAAAAACAAAACTCTTATGTAACCAGAAATATTCCTCCATGAACCCTGTAATTCACAATAATAGATCATCAAGCATTAATTTGACCAAAATTTGAGCAATATAGGACCGCTATAGGTAAAAACTATTGAAATACTGAGAGGGGGGTGAATCAGTATTTGCAAAATAATAAAATTTTAATAAAGAGCAGGTTGATAATTGCCACTCATAGAATATTATCAATGTACACAAAAACAATAAGATGCACAGTAGACAATATTTTTGACACGGAAACCCAAGTCTCGGGGGTAAATCCACATAATCCTTTTTAAAATAAATTTGACCCAACAAAAACTGGGGTAAATTTTTTTTATACAACTTTACTAGCTATAATTGGAAGGGGAAACAACCCCTAGGCTTCATCATCTATAACTGACAAGCTACTACAACAGCTTAACTCATGATATTTTGATCCCTAGCGCTATCTTACCACCTTGCATAAAAATATGAATGAACATGTGGACATGTTAAAAACCAATCACTGAACCTGCTGCTGATAATTTTTTCTCTTTGATCACTTCCAAGTCATCACTGTATACCAATAAGTCATTTCATTGCCATGCATTGCTCATGTACATCATTGTACACCTCATCATACAAAATTACTAAACAAGTAATTATGCTCTGCTTTCACAAAACATAAAGCATGCATCATCATGCATCATCACCATATGTATGTATCATCATTAGAGGGCATGCATTGTCATCATTAAATATACTTCATCATCATCATCTCATTGTGTACCATGTATGCATCATCAACATCAAGTATACATCATAGTGCATAGGAGAGCATCATCACATTATGGTATGCATGTACATCATATTGTATAGGAGTGCATCAACATCATAGAGTGTACATCATTATCACATGCATTATCATCATAAAGTGTATCATATCATAGCATAAAGTTATGAAACATCATCATCATAGCCTCCATAACGAAATCAAATCTATATCCCAATATAGAGGCTCACATACTAAGATCAAAGATGAACTCTGTCCATGAGAGACATGTGCCATCACAAGAGAAACCCAAAAGCATGAACCATACCTTTTTGAATATCAAAAGATGAATAAACATTATAAAAACAAAAATAAACTCTATATCATGTGACCACATATCCCTCGTAACAAGATTTCCAACGAGCCAAGAATTTTGTAATTTTGATTCCGTATGAGAAAATTATGTCAATTTTAGTGAAGATGCCTAAAACATTTTCTTCCACAAAGTTTCGCACTTTTCCCTAAGAGTTGTGAAATACCAAAGAGAGACTTGATTGATGAACAAATGAAATATTTGATATTCTATTTATATAGGTTGTGGAGGAAAGTTAGTGCCTAAAACTGGTCCGACATGCAATTCAAAATTACAAATAATTAAATTTTATTTTGGTTGGTCAGCTGACCTAAAAAGGTGGGGTAGATCTACTTAAAAAATTAATATCTCTTCAACCGTAAAGAGTTAGAAGATGTCCCACATATAAATGGAAATGGATTGATGAGGAATATCCCCCTATGATAGGTTTATTTTCAAACTCTTGGTTTAATACCCTTAAATTATTCAATTTGTACATGACATCAAGACTCCACACATAAAGGTGCCAAAGACCATGTTACCTTATGCATAAATTCCAAGGTCAAAGGATTTAATGGAAATCATCAAAGGCATGAGGCATTCGATGATATTCACATCCACATACTCCACATCACCAAGGAGGAGGGATCCATCATATACTCATCATATCAAGGGTATCAAGGACCCCAACACCACCAAGGTTTGGGGGTGCCTAGACTTCTCCTAGGGTACCATGACCTCATTAAAAACACAAATGACCACATGATGGGTCATTTGGAATATTTGAAGTTCTACACTTCTTCAAACCATCAAGGAATATTTCTAGGGTACTAGGGCATATGTTGTGGTACTAGGGAATCCAAAGATACAACTGGGGAACCATAGAAACAACTTAGGGAAACTTAAACGTTTTAAACGGTGTACATGGATTTTGGCATTGTCCCAAGGGATCCAAGGGATTTATACTTGGGTTTGGACAAGGTAAAAAGCTATCCTTTGACATTGAAGGAATTCTAACCCTGAAGGGATCCTCAAGGGGCACCAAGACACACTGACACACACTTGTTGGCATCAATGACAATTTAGTCAATAATATCCCCCTTTGTCATTGATGACAACTTCAAAGCTCTCCCTTAGAAAGAGCTTCCTTTTTTCAAAAATACCCCCCTTTGAGTAGCATTCCTTTGCCGTCCTTGTTCAAATTTTTCTCCCCCTTTGGAATTAATGGAAAATGGTACTCCTTGTAGTATTATTGTTGTTGTAATGGATAATTCACCTAATAACCTAGGTCTGGGGGTTACCAACATACTATGACCTTGCAGACAATTTGATTATAAAAGCACAAATAGGAAA
>LPNX010823376.1:0-20744 GCA_001517045.1 Pseudotsuga menziesii
TGCCAATCTAAAATGTAATTAGCATATGCATCAGTCAATGAATTCTGATTTCGTGGAATATGATTGAATGTAATAACCTCAAAATTTCTTTCCAATAAATGAATTTGCATGAACTAACGTAATAAAATAGGATTTCGTACCTGATAAGCCCGATTGAGTTGGGAAACCACCAACTGAGAGTCCAGACAGACCTCAAGCTGGGTGATACCATGTGACAAAGCATCCCATAGGAGCTCAATTACAGCCCTATACTCAGCAACATTATTAGGAGCAGGACCTAAACAAGCACCTCCCGCGGCAACAAGCTGTCCTGAGGGAGAATAAATAACCCATGCTGCCAAAGCTAGGTTATAAGTGTGATGGCTGGCGCCATCACCAAACCTTATATATCTTTCAGAAGACATCTACAACAACCAACAGATAGTCTAAAAAACAAAACCGACAACCTAATGTACATAAAAATACATACAAGAAAAATACAAGAAAAAGTGCTAGGCCTAAGCATAGTACTTTTTCAGGTAGAGCCCATTTCTAGGCTTAGGCAGCTTGTTCCCATCAAAATCAACTAACTCATATGCACCCTTACTCAATAATTTTGACACGACATAAGGTCCTAACCACATGGCCTTGGATTTTCCTGCCCCCATGGGTTCTTTGTCTTGGTCCCAAAGCAAGACAAGTCCCCCCTCAGAGAAAACCCAAGGTTTGATCGATTTATCATACTGAGTTTTGACCCTATTTTTATGGGCTTGATTAGTAGTCAGCGCATCTCTACGCTGTTCATCAAGGTGTACCAGACGTTCCTCAAGCTCAGTCATATCAGGTAACACATGAATGGCTATCTTTAGAGACGAGATTTCACACTCAATCGGAGTAACTGCTTCCACTCCATGAATGAGTTGGAAAGGGGAGAAACCCGTAGCAGTTTTTACGTTGGTTCGGTAGGCCCAAAGAGAAGGATATAGCATGATGTGCCAGTTAGATCTGGCTGCATCAATTGTACGTTTAAGGATAGTTTTTAAAGTTTTGTTGACAGCCTCAACCTGACCGTTTGCTTGCGGATAGTACAAAGATGAATGTTCTTGTCTGAATCCGAACATAGTGGTCCGTTCCATCATCATGTTATTATGAAAATGACTGCCGTAGTCAGTGACAATCACTTTGGGTATACCAAACTGTGCGATAATCTGATTGAATACAAAGAAAGCTGTTGTTTCCTCGTCGGCTTTAAAAGTAGGCATTGCCTCTGCCCATTTTGTAAAATAGTCAACAGCGACAATGATGTATTTATGCCCCGCAGCCGAGGCTGGGTTGCATGTCACATAATCAATCCCCCATTTCATGAAGGGGCCTACCGAGACAATGAGAAATAACGGAGCAGGATGTGACCAAATTTTCCTGGTGTAAAGCTGACAAGGATGACAATGCTTCACTGCTTCCACACAATCTTTAAAGATCGTGGGCCAGAAATAACTGACACGTAGTATCTTCTGGGCCATGGCTAACCCAAATAAATGACCCCCACACGCTCCTCTATGGGAATCATTCAAGACAATCTCCGCTTCCTCATGAGTAAGGCAACAACGCAAAATGGAATCTACCCCTCGTCGATATAATGTATCTCCTATAATGAGATAGTTCTTGGCATGAAGGCGTAATTTACGTCGTTCCTCCCTTGAGGAAGCTACAGGATACTTCAAATTCTGGAGATATATAAGAATATCCCCATACCAAGGATCATAGGTGGATATCAGGAAGATGTGCTCATCTGGGAATGAGTCATCTTCAACAGCTACATCCTCTTCAGTAGGAAATTCTGCTATAAGTTCAGCAAAAACTAAGGACTTCTTAGACTTAGCGGACTAGAAATCCAAGTCAAACTCTTGGAGAATGACTATACATTTGTTAAATTCCCCCCCAACAATATGTCGGGATAAAACATATTGAAACGGATTCACATCCGCCACTACTGTGGTGGTCCTCAGTAAAATGTAGTGACGTAACCTCTGAACAACATACACGGCTGCTAAGGCTAATTTATCAACGTGGGAATATCTAAGTTCAGGTCCGGCCAAAGCACAGCTAAGATAATAAATGACATGCTCTACAAGCTTATCGTCCTCCTGGACTAGTACTACCCCAATGGTCGACTCCGACGTGGCCAGATATAATATAAAATCCCTAGAATAATCTGGTGGACGTAATAAGGGTGCCGACAGCAAAGCTTTTTTCAATGCCTTGAAAGCAAGTTGTGCGGTTTCATCCCATACAAATGGGGTGTCCTGTTTGAGCAGGCACATGAAACCCTTAGTAATCTTGGCATAGTTAACAATAAAACATCGAAGAAAATTAGACTTTCCTTGTAGGCTTTGAAGTTGCCCGATAGAACGAGGAGGAGGCAGATTTACAATGGCCTCAACTTTCAAAGGATCCACCTGGATGCCTCTACTAGAGACAATGAATCCGAGCAATCTTCCTGACTCGACACATAATACACACTTGTGGGGATTCAAGCAGATTTTATAATATCTGCATCTCTCAAATATCAACCATAAATGATTTGGATGTTGGATCCTCTTACGAGAATGTGCGGCCAGATCATCAAGGTACGGTTCGACAATGGCTTTAATATCATGGAAGGCAAAGTTCATAGCCCGTTGAAAGGTCGCCCCAGCATTTTTCAATCCAAAGGGAATTTTCTTGTATGCGAAGGTACCCCAAGGACAAATGAAAGCAGTGTTATGTTGGTCTTCTGGTTTTATTTGAATTTGATTGTATCCAGAGAAACCATCCATAAACGAGAACACCTCACTTCCCGCACAAGCATCTATAATCTGGTTTATAAAAGGTGTGGGATAGTTGTCCTTAGGACAGGCTTTATTTAAATCTCTAAAGTTCGTACAAATGCAGATAGTCCCTTGCTTCTTATCAATAGGAACAGGGTTGGATACCCATTCTGTCAAAGCGACGGGATAGATAAAACCAGCCTTCAATAGCTTTTCAACTTCAGCCTTCACAGCCGCCGCTTTGCGCCGGTTAACAGGTCTTAACTTTTGTCGAACCGGCTTGGCATCAGGATATGTTTGGATTTCATGTTCAATAATCGATGGATCTATGCCTGTCATCTCCTCATATGACCAGGCAAAGACATCGTGGAAATCCTTAAACAAGGAAGTATAGATGGAAATCTCTTCAGGAGAGCAATTTGCACCTATGTATATGTTTTCCACGACATCAGGGTTTACAGAGATGTTAATAGGTATATTGGCGGAAATATTTTCCATATTCCCCTCAGCAAACATTCCTTCCCTAGGCAAGGGATTGATAGGTATATCAACATCTTCTAACAGTCTCAAACGAAACACTTGATTTTCTATTCTGCTTAGTTCTGGAAGAAAATAGGATCGATGATGAAGATCCTCACAAATCTTACCACGTCCACTCATGGCTTCATCAGAAGGTAAAACCATGTCTAAACAATTGATAGAGTGCGAAGAGTTTTCTGCCCATGTAGGCAAATAAACTTCTTCCAGATCTTTCAAGACGGTTAGAGGATCTGGAATGGGATCAACAATGGCTTGAGTGATGGCTTGATAAGCTACCTCCACTGCCGATAAGGGCACTTTTGGTTCATGGGGGGATGGTAGAACCTAAGGATCAGTCCTATCAACAACCGTATCTATGGACCTCCCCACACTAGTAGAACCAATATAATTAACCGGGGCTGGAAGATCAAATGTGGCCATCAATGATGTGTACATTCCATCCCCCAAACTCTGTGCAGCAGGTTTGACCTGATCAACAAATGGTACAACGGACTCATTAGACTCTAAACGACCTTTTCGGGTAAAATCAAGTTGGTCAATAGTAACCAACTTGCCCTCATGTGGAAAAACCACTACATGAAAGACGATCGACCCAATAGCGGACATCGCATGAGTCTAGTTTCTTCCCAGAAGTAGATTATAGTCCAAAGGAGCATCAATCACTTCTACCTCAACAGACACTACTTTTCCTGCCAACTTAATTTCAAAAGCTGGCAAGATACCATGCGGACAAAAGGACCTTCCATCGAAAGCAGTAAGTAGAGTGTTTGACGGGACCAGCTCTGGGGATCCGAGAGCTTTCCAACAGGTCAAGGACATAACACATGTAGAAGCACCCTCATCAACAACTGCCCTTCCAATGGTCTTACCACCATGGATGACATATATTGATAAGGCTACATGGTAAGGTAGGCGAATTTTAACATCAGATAAATGAAATTTCGCCATGAGACTCGATGAGTCCATGCTGCCTAAAGCTGCTAAGAGAGCATCCCGCTGAGCGGGACAACTCTGTAACACCTCTAAAGCTGACATTGCACAAGGGGTTTGAGATAAATCTTCAACCACAGAGGAGTTTGAAGCAGCCCTAGCATTAGGGTTATGCAAGGTCTTCTTGAAGACACCTTTCGGTATCTTCGACATAGTTTCAGCAGGTTTCTCTATCGTGAGAGGGTTAGAAGTTTCACCTACAGCTTTACCCTTCTCAAAAGTCTCGTTCTCATAATTTTTATTCCTCGTCTGCAACAAAGTCGAAGATCGAACCATGTTGATATAGTTTGGGTCAGGGGCATTTTGAGTGCCCCCTGCTACGTTAGAAGTTGAAGCAGAGTTCTATCCTTGGGGAAAAGGATCCTTTAGGACAACCGGTTGTTGAGCTTTAAGCAGCTTCTGGGCTTGATCCATAAGGGGACAAAGGTGAGTAAGGTGGTCCTTGTGGCACAACTTACATGGGAACTTGACCTTCTTCTTTTCTTTCTTGCCCCCATCAGCATTGTTCGCGGGCTTTTGCTTGTTTTGATTTCCCTCTCCCTTCTTTCCTTTCTTTTTCTTCCCACCGGGCTACTGATTTCCCTTTTGAGAGGTTTGTGTAAAAACATTTTCACTTTGGGGGGAGGGGGAAGCCTTTGCTGCCTCCACCATAGACTGCTTGATGGACAACTGATGAAGTTGCTTAGCCAAATATTCTATGATGGGAGAGTTAACGGACCCAACCACACCATCGGCATGGGGTCCAGGCTTAGGCTTCTCCGCATCGTGCGTAGGCCTCGGTGCCTCAGGGATAATCTCATGCAAGATCCCAGATTGTGAATAAATCAAATCCAGTTGCTGGGCCCTGATAATGGCTTCTTCTTCATTCGTCACTCCTAAGGTGGATACGTCCTTAGATATGTAGGGCAATAGGGATTTAAGGAACCACTCTAAAAGGAACTCAGGAGGAATAGTGGCTTTTATAAGGCTCTTTCACCTCCTCCACTCTTGGATGTGATCCGAGATGTGGGTAGCCTTGTTCTGCCTAAAAGTAGACAAAAAGTCCATTCCGAAATCATATCAGACCGGAAGCTGAAAGTGGCTAAGAAATGCACTAGCCAAGTCCTAGAAACTACTGAAAGCAGTAGAAGGCAGTTCAATATACCATTTTGCCGTGGTACCTATTAAGGTTCTCTGGAATAGCCTCAACCTAACTGAATCTTCATTCAGTGAATTCAAAGAACACCATAAATGAAATGTGGTGGCATGAGCCCCAGGATCTTCACCAACTTTGCCTTCGAATTTAGGGATGTCCGATGGCAATTTGGTGGGAACAGGTGGCCACAAGGGGTCATTCCTCATCGGGTCATTCATCAATTTTGAAAAATATGGCAATTTTAAGGTTGCTAGGAATGGAAGTTTGGGTCAAACCGGGGTACTAAATGTGCCAGCCTGGGGATTAGAGGGACTTGCCCCCGAATGCCCATGGGTAAAAGTGGGGTTGCCCCCTGCCACCGGTTGCGAAGTGGGTAGATTACTCTGAAACGGATTCCATCCGTAAGCCACAGGATTGTGTGTGGGAGGTGCAGTATAAGAAGTTCAGGCCGTCCCCATAGAAACAGGGGTCTGAAAGACAGGAGCCGGTATCCCTTCGCTAAACAACGAAAAGGGAAAGCTTGTAAACGGAACCGAAATCAGAGTTTGGAAATTTTTCCCATAAGAGGTATTGTTCCCAAATTGCACTCCTACATAGGAAGGTGATGGGCCTACATATGGAGAGGATGGGGGAATGTGCCCCCCATTCCAAGGAAATCCTTGGACAAATGCCGAGGATCCTACCGGACCGCTCTGGGTAGTATATGGAAAGGAAGAAGGAATAGTAGGTATACTGGGGATCCCAGTAACCATATCACCAGAAGTACCTACTAGGTTTGAGTGAATCGGTGGTTGGACCACCCGACTCATTGGAGTCAAAGGTGTAGAAGGTATACTAGATCTAGGGACACTTACTGGGGGAGGTAGTACCCCTTCAACCGGAATGGCTAAGGTGAACACAAAAGGACTTTCTTCCGCAGAAGACATGATCCTACCCATAGGGACACCTAACACAAGTGAATCAAAAGGTCTAACCTGAACGATCACAGGATCGTTTAAATCAGTCAAGGGGGTGTTAAAATTCCTTGCAAACTCGTCAGTCTGCAATTCTTCTATCTCAACTATATCAATATTAAAATGGTTAGCTATTAGTTCTAGTTCACCAAGAACTTCACTTATTCCTACTGGTTCAAATGAACCGTCCATGTCCAATCTCTGCCTTTGGGGTGGAGGTGGAGGCTCCAATGTGACGAGAGGAGGAAGGTTTCACAACCTTCTTGACCTTCTAATAGATTGGTCCTCCATGATTGAAAATTTGACAAATCACACCCTAAGGCCAAGTAAACACAGGAAAAACCACAAAGCACACACTATAAAAATCCTAAAGTCTCAAACAATCAATCAAGGGTGAAAGATATACTTTCCCGAAGAAAGTTGATGAATGATTACTTGGCGTCCTTGAAGTGGTTCTTAGGCACAAGCGGAGGAATCACCCAACCACCCTCCTACACTTACAACAAGGGTTACCTTCCAAGCCCGTTCAAGGTGAACCAGAAATAGTCTTTTGGTTTACCTAGGTATGAACCCTAAATGTCAAGAGACTAAAGGCTACCTTAGCTATACCAACAGTCTGGGGGGACAGTCGCAAGCCTGACTCGTATGCATGGGCAGGGTAGTTGAGCCCGAAACTCTGTCTAGGACAGAATCCCCAGATGCGTAAAAGTCTCGATTTATGTTTTGACAAAGAATCAGAGGGTTATCTCCTCAGTCCATGCCTCCATGCGGCCTCGTGCTTGACTCCCTTTTGAGAGGAGCTTCCCAGATACAATCGATAAAGTCAAGGATTTACCTAAATAAAGGTCCACTACGTCTGAATTTTAAAACTTATGGGAAGTTTACACTTCCTATCCCACAAGTCTAGCCTAAGCTAGTAGGTGAAAGGCCCCTAAAAATAAAAATTACTAGTAAATTTTAATTATTGCGTTCATTTTAAAGGGCTTTTTCTTACTTAGAAGGAAATGGAGTGATGAACTATGGTGTTTTTGACTTGATAAGAAATAAAAAAAGTAAAGGTGTATTTTTTTCAAAGCAAATTACCACTATTAAACCAATTTTTTTTTTTTGTAAATATATATTGATGAACAAATGCAAACGATAAAGAGAAACTAAGACTATGTTTTTTGTAGTTTTTGAGATTATATTTTTAAAACTGAAATGAAAACTACTTATGCAAAAGCAAATGCAAAAACTTGAAAATGTTTTTCTTTTCACTTTTTAAAATTGCTCAAACTCTACCATGCACCTAAAATGCACAAAAATTGAGTATACTTGGACCTAATCACCTGTATAAAATAAATAAACTGAAGTAAACAGGTCAAAATAACCAAGAATCAACTAACAAAGGGATACCAAGAACCCTAGCTTGGGTGTACACAATGACAAAAATCACTGTAAACTCATAAAGGTAAGTGACAAACCAACCATCATCAAAAGATAGACTGGAAAAACAATGCCCAAGACCCTGATCACTGATCCGGATAGAGACACTTCAACTTATAAACCAACAGGCCAAGCTACTTCAACATGCAAACATAAGACAATCCAAGCAAAATAAACCCAAGGGGATTTATGAAAAAGCAAGAAGTGCGGTCACGGTGGTCTTCAGACTAACAACACAGTATCTATAAAGAAAGCCAACTAACAAACAAGAATTATACAAAGACAGGGACAAGCAAACCCTAGCCTAAAAAATCCCTATTTCCAGGCTTGTACGCAACTGTATAGAAGGGAAACTTGCGTATTGTACATGAATTTCCAAGAGAGCAACCCACGTATGAAGGTACGTGACTGTGCAGAAGAGAAACCCGCATACAGGTACAAATTTTTTCTCAAAAAATAAGAAAAATCCACAAGACTTTCAAACACTATGATAAGTATGAACCATGATAAAATACCACACACCAACTTCAAAGCAAAGACTGGTCAAGGGTGACAGAAACAACCTATAGCAGTCTGGGCTCCCCAGCGGAGTTGCCAGTTCTATTGTACAGGAATAAACACCTTATAACCAAAGGTCTGGGGTTACCAACATACTCATGAAACTTGCAGGCAATCGACTCTAGAGTGCAGTAAAGGAAATAGGAGGATAGGAAAGACTCACCCGATACATGACGGTTGATCCCAGCTTGTCCTCTTCCGCTCTACTTCTCCTCCAAAGCCTTCAGGGATGCTTCTCCTTCACCTGTCAAGAGCCAATCCTCCACATACAAGATGATACATATATATAAACAGGTTAGATAAAACATATACAGAGTGCTGAATCATAAGTATTTATCAAACCACAATATATGAGAGACATTCAAGACACATATGGAAGAAGGATTCTCTTTATTAACAATAATGAAAGAGTTCAGATTACAACCCAACGCCTGAAACAAGGACTCCTCTGCAACCAAAGGATTCTGATTTCCACTGCTCCAAAGATTTCTGAATGGACTCCACTAGCATAACTTTGCTCTCCAAGTGTATGTGATTAACACCCTCTCCAAGGCCTGTATTTATACTTGGTGAAATAAGGCAGTTTCGAAGGTTGAGGAGGTTGAGACAGTTAAGGTGATTAAGATTAAGGGATTAACAAATCTCAAGTAATCGTGAGTTTTTATTTTTAATGTCAAAGGAAGGTGTACGCGGCTATTAATACTGGCAACTCGCATATGACATGCGAGTTGCTCTAGGGTAACCCACGTACAAATCTATACGTGAGATGCAATAATCGATACTCACGTACAACACACGAGTTGTATTTATAAAGAGTCGCGTACAGAACTTGACATGTGTAAAGGTAAAAATAACCAGCTCGATGGATGATAAATGTAGTTCATAATATTCCCATCTATAATGTTTTAGGAAAACTTCAATCCATAAATGTCCTTTTGTGTGCCAACATGAGGGATGTCGGCACTTGGACGGAGAAGTGCCATTCAGGTGGATAACATAAGGATTTTAGCCTCATCTCCCTCTAGGACAGGAACCTTTCTACTAATGTAGGTGTCCAATTCATTTTCTTCAGAGAGATCATATACTTACATGCTTGGAAGTTGTCAATTTCAACAAGCTTATCATCTAGCTGATGTGATAGATCACTTTGAAATGAGAACCTCAAATGAAAATAGCAAAATATTAGATCTTACCGATTTGATATCATTCAGAGAAACCCTAATTTTCAAAACTTGGAATCTTTCAAATTTGATTGGTTAGAAATATATACCTCTTAAAGGCAAGCTATACTCCTTTTCTAAAAACAGTGGAGGGAAGCTCCTGGAACAGGAAGCCCTAGTTTTCCAATTGCTTCTGCAAAAATGCCCGATACTGTTTCTGCGGTATCTCATAAAGTACTGCTCCTCTATGTCTGAAACTTCTCACTAAGGTAGCCTCGCCTATCCCTATTCCAACACCATAGGATTCATCAGAATTGGTTTCACCGATTGGGATTTATGAGTGGTTTCCTAAGGTGACCTATTTCAGGACTGTTCAGAATAGCGACCTATTTCAGGACTGTTCAGAATAGCGACCTGTTTCAGGACTGTTCAGAATAGAGAAGTTGTATGGACTGCCATGTGTCACTGTTTCATCTTCGAGGTCTAAAACTTCTACCATAGAAATTACAGTCCATGTCCTTTCTGGAACATCTTGCGAATTTCCTTTGGACCTTGGTATCCTGAGTTATAGCAATTCTCCTAGGTGTCCTATTTAGGGCTAAATCCTGGAAGAGGCTGGAACCCTAACTTGGATGAATCATATCTCCTAGAATATAAATAACCTGAGGCTGAAAATAGGACACAGTGTACATCTGGATTTTATTTTCGACCTGTGAAATTTTCGGCCCCTGAGACTTTTGCAATCCCTAGATATAGTGAATGTACCAAAACTTATCAGTTTTATTATTTAGGGTTTTTTCAGCTCGGGGTCAAACTAGGGTTTGAATTTCCCAGAGTTTCACCCAACCTAAAATCTTGAACCAGGTATCTGAACTTCAATTTTGATAAGGAGATCAATCCTATGCCGAGCTCACTCAAAAAGTCTTCTTCTGTAAAAATCCCTAATTTTTTGCACCAAAAATTGAAAATGCTCGGAATGAATTTCTGCTTCGACAGAAAGATGCACCCTTCAATGGAGAGTCAGCCTAGCATACTTTTGTTGATGGATTGTGGAGAGGGACACAAAAAGTAAGAATCCCTAGCTTCTGTAGCTACACAGTGTCTTCTTCTCAGGTTAGCTTTGATACCATGTTAGATTTTTTATCATTCAAGCTAGCATTATCTTAGGGTCTTATCTGAGAGAATAACATCCACAACAATAAACACAAGAGACAAGAGACACAAAGAATTTTCCTCGGGGAAACCATAAAGGAGAAAACCCTACAACTTCATCGGAGATAGAATGAGCACCAATGGAAGCAGTAAAACTCGAAAACATAAAGATGATCTCCAATAGCTTGTTCTCTCTCTCTCACTCATGCGCCCCAATGAGTGAGTGTGTGTGTGATAAATAGAGAGTCTCACTCTCTATTTTTATTATTTCGTTCACTTTGTTTCCACTCCAACATGTTGGCCTCACTTAACAATTACTTACTAGGGCTGACATCTCTAGGAGAGTCTAATAACCCCAGTTCCCCACAACTTGTGGTGACTTTTCCCTCTAATCAACAAGGAGGGTTAACCTTGAATTAGATGGTGGGGACTATTGCCCTGACTTACAATAACTCACCTAGGGCCGAATTCTCCGGGATAGTCTAATAACCCTAAGGCCCAACAACTGCAGGGACTTTAACCCTTGATCAATAAGGAGGGTTACCCACAATGACTTTACATGAATTGTTTACATTACAGATGCTTCTCAGAATAAACATCGGGGTACAATACATAAAATATACAAGTGAATACATTCCGAAGTTACAAATACATCAACAAAGAGTACTTAGAGATAATGACCATTCTTCTTGATGTGAAATGGAATTAGTAGTATATTTATTTTTACTATTCTATATACATTTTGGTGATGAGTTGCTCCATTGGAGACTAAAGAAAATTACAAGGGATCCTATCTTATTGATTCCAAAATTTCTATCTGATTCTTTTAGATATTTTAGAGGTTACTTTTTCCTAGGATGGGCATATACATCCTAGGAATGAACATCCAAATATTATAAAAACTCTCCAAATGTTGTCTAACAATATGTCCATCCATTCTAATATCATGCAATAAGTAAACGATGTATTGGTTTATTAGATGTGGAGATTTTTTGTACATATATTTTAAATATTCCAAATTTACTAGTTCATGTTTTGCTCCTTTGTAGTTAAGATGGACATCCAAATATGATTGAAACTATCTAAAGGTTGTGTAAGATGTTCATGGAACCTGAGAGGAACATGCACCTGTGTTCATTTTACAGGGGATGGTGGCTTGGCCCACATTGGAGGAAGATGAGTTTGGGACAACATTTTCTCATCCTTTACATCTATATAAGCTGAAATTCGT
The DNA here is from genome assembly GCA_001517045.1 of Pseudotsuga menziesii. NCBI lineage: Eukaryota > Viridiplantae > Streptophyta > Pinopsida > Pinales > Pinaceae > Pseudotsuga > Pseudotsuga menziesii. The sequence goes on from LPNX010823376.1 coordinate 11,931, forward strand.
TTTTTGATGGCATCATCCACCATTATCTTCAAGTTACTTATGAATTTCTAGTTAATTTCAGGTATCTTGGCATGACTCTAGATGACTTGGTAGATAGTTTAACAATGTATGCATGCTTGTCATTCCTATAGATTTATGGGATTTTTGCATTTTGCATCATTCAAGCATACCAAATAATTATTACCAAGTTACTATAGATCCATAATACCTTACCTTGTAATAGTCCTTCAAGTTCTTCAACTGCTTTTATTAAGTGCAAAAATATATTTGCACTTAATAAATGCAATTGAAAGACTTGAAGGACTAGTGCAATGTAAGCCATTATGGATCTATAGTAACTTGGAAATCATTATTTTGTATGCTTAAATGATGCAAAATTTGTTTGAATATCATCACTGTCAAGCAATAACAACTTCTTAAAGGGTGCTAGCTCAATGGTAGAGCACCTGCCTAATTATAGGCAGGAGATTGGTGGTTTGATTCCTCCATACCCTATGATAAATTAGTGACTAAGAAAACCACTCAATTCACATATATATGACTATTAGTAGCTAATTTTCAGTAACTTATAGCGCGATTAACGTTTAGCAGTATTTAGCTTAGTCATTAATATGTTATCATCTAGCAGTTTATTTAGTTGTATATTTGGTCATTAATTGTGGCAATAAATGACTAAAAAGGTGACTAAATCAGTTTCTATCAATGACTAAATCAATGACTAATAAGTCAACCAATTATTGACTAAGTGAAATACGACAAAGTTAGTCAAGCTATAAGATAGTGGAAATTAGATACTATTAGTCGTTAACTAAAAAATAGTCGTTTATAGCTTAATTTTAGTCATTTTTTAGTCATTAATTCCCATGGAAACTTGATTTCAGATGACTTTTTGAAATTGATGAAGTGCTCATTTTCCACAATGAGTTTTTTCCCGATCAATCCAAGGAAAAGATCCCGGGGGTTGAGAAACTAGGTAAAACATAAGGATGATGGAGAAATCCATACACTCTGATAATAGTACCTTCTTCCATCAAGAACCAATATCCAATTATTTTCTCAAGTGCAAATTGCAACAATTCCTTCATGAGAGGTAGTACTCTGGGAAATTTCACTGGAAAAATACTTGGTATACCTTAGACATAATAAAATTCATGTATTTACCAAAATTTCTACTCATTTCATTAGTGAGAACCATCTCTGGAAACTGTAGGTTCTCCTCATTGAAAAATAGGAAAATTTTCACCAAATAAGACTGAAACCTGAAGAATCTTGTATTGTGGAAGTTCACTAGATGTGAGTGGATGCTCTCAGCTAGGAACTCATCAAATTTAAGGCAATAAGACTGAATTCACTGACTTGACTCAACTTGAACAGTATTGATTGTGAATAATAGACTCATAAGTGACATAATGACATATCTATCAGTGTCTAGACATAGAAGGTGACTCATAAGGGAAATGACTGACTGAGTTTCATCATTGAATAAACTTGTTTCCAAATGGAAGGCTTGGATATGTAGGGATACATCAGGCTTAAAACATGTGTTAAAGAAGGCTTGTTTTTTCTCCACAATAGCTTCTCTGAATAACTGAACTAGACTCTCTTCATTAAAATATTCAGATAACTCAGTGAATGAAATAGGATTGACAAATGTATCTCGGACAATCAATGGACTGAAAGGACAAAGGTTTTTGGACTTAGTTACGTCCATAATTACCCTCTCGGAAGTGGAATAATAACAGGCGCACCAGTCAATAAATTTGGGAAAGCTTAGGGTTTTTTTGGTATCGAAAAATAGGAAATACGACTTGAAAACACCATGGAACTCTGTTCGTTGGTCTTTAAGGACTTTTTAATTTATTTTTTACTAGGTTTATTAAACCAATTGACAGTATTGTGTCAAAAACCTCAAACTCTTTTCAAAAGCTTGTTCTATCTTCTGGTACTCCAAAGCCCGAGCTTCTACTCCCTCTACAGTATCCATTTTAAATATTCTTTGGTGGGAGGAAAATGGCCTACCTGGTCACTTGAAAAGTGGACAAGAAATTCGTCTGAGTTGGATTCTTCCGCACAGTTCTGAGCTCTCGATTTCCAATGCATAAACAGACAAATAATCCCTATCCATGTGCTTTTTATTTTATATTATTTTATCCCACTATTTGTCATGCATCTTATTCTGTTACATCTTTCTATGTCCGTAGATATGGTATCTTTCATTCTAAACCATTGATCCCGATAGTTGTTTAACTCTGCATCCTCATTCCCGCTATATTTTCCATCCTTATCCCTCCTTTAATTCCCAACAATGGAACTCATCACAACCATAGATCCACTCTTGATTCACTTTCCACCGTAGGTATTTTCCTTGATATAACATCACATGTTCATACCATAAATGGACTACACCCTACCTCAGCGGATTAGCAATTGACCTTTGATCTTACCTTGTATAAATCTCCACCATTGATCGACCTCCAACTTTAACATTCCGCTTATATTTGTCTTTACAAAGAGTTTGCATCTTCTCCTAGCGGAGTTATTATACACCATAGATCTAGATTTCCATCGATCTCAGCCTTTTATTTTCATTCCCCTTTAATTCAATCCACTGGGAATGACTATGATTTTATTTATGCATGTTGATTCAACGAAACGATCCTGGACCCTATATCTCTTTTCCATCAAACCCGCACCCTTGATCGTGCGGGCCCCTTCACCAATCTCGTTGATTTTCAAACTTTATTTACCCATGCATCTTCCATCAGCAGAATAAATATCAACTATTGATCTCGATCGAGCCTCCATCTCGATCGTTGAAATATGTATCTTGTACCACTTTCCACTGATTTCAAAACTTGTTTTCTTTGTGCATGTTCCTCCAGTGGAATGAATGCCAACCGTAGATCATTCCTCCATTCAAATCTCCGCCATTGATTTGTGTCGGATGAATTTTTTTTGACTAATTTGAAAAGATCATCCCCCTGTGCATGTCTCATCAGCAGAATCCTTCCTAACCATAGATATTCCTCCCCTATTCCCCTAACCGTAGATCTCTGCTACCTTTTAATCCATTCCGCTTGCAACCAAACTTATTTTCGTCGTGCAAATTTACCCAATGGACTTATCCACAACCATAGATCATCTCTGATGCATATCTACACCATTGAATCTTACCCCAAGATAACATGGGGGAACATTTTTCATTTAAAACTTATTTCCAATGCTTAAACTATGATTTCTTTCAAATATATGATCTTCAAGCTTAGAAATAAACCCCTTCCATATTTTAAGCCCTTTTCAACATACCTTCAAGTCAAATCACGAAATTTTTAGCTCTTACCTTCTTTCACCTTTGGTCTGCTCCTCTCCAATTACTAAACAAAAATGGTGCTTACAACTGGTTTCGAATGGGGATGTTATCCTCCTTGCGAGGTAGCAAAGAACCCACAGACCAGTGCCTATTTTATTTTCTACATAACTCAAAACTCTTTTTTTTCTTTTTTCTACATAACTCAAAACTCAAAAATGGCAACCCCTAAAGATCTTAGGGCCTTCTCTTCGGGCTTCAAATCTCTCAACTCACAATCAATATTGAATTCAAATTAAATAAATATGTACAACTATGGTACAAAAATTACCTTCCACATCTAGGACAGATAATGCTTTAGAAATCTTCAATTTGCAGGGCCTCCTTTCAGATGAACCCCATCCCGATGTTACAAAAAAAATGAATTGTCACCCTTGTAAGCTGCAATATTGTATGATCCCGTCAACATGTAATCAAACTTTCCATGTTTCTCTTCTTTTGGTGCATCCCCTTTCAACAGCAAATCATCAATTTTAAATTTCTCCTCCATTACCTTTTTGTCAAAAGTACTTTTAACCTTCTCCTGATGTACATGTACTTTTTCATAAGCCTTATCTCTCATTTCATTTAGTTCAAGTATCTGGTTAATTCTTCTCTGCATGTGATTAGGATCATCCTCATGTTCCTGTAACAACTTCATGACATGCAGACCCAAAGATACTAGAAAAATTACCTCTACTCCATACACCAACTAAAGTGGTGACATCCCAATTGCTCTTTTAGTACTGATCCTATCTTCCCACAAATCGTATTTCAATTTGGTATGCAAGGCTCTTTTATTATCTTCTAGCAATTTATTGATTATTTTTACTATACTTTTATTCGAAGACTCTAAAAGCCCATTTCCCCGAGGATAGTATGCAGTGGAATGATTTAAACTAATATGGTACTTATGACAAAAAACTAATCATTTTCTTTGATTTAAAGACGGGTGCATTATCATTTACAATCCTCTTTGGACACCCAAACCTCAACAAGATATTATTTTCTAGGAAATCCATAATGACAGCATCAGTGGCTATCCTAGTTGGTATGGATTCAATCCATTTGGTAAAATAATCAGTAGCTGTTAGAATCCACTTGTGCTTAACAGAAGAGTTTGGGTTGATTTCTACAATGAAATCCAACCCCCACTACTAAAAAGGTGCTTCCACTGAGATGGGATTTAGAGGTAATGGCACTAGTTTTAGTTTCCCTTAAAAATTTTGGCATTGATGACATGTGGTGATTTCCTTATGCACATCAGAAAACATAGAAGGCCAATAAAAACTAACTCTCAAGATTTTGTAAGGTGTTTGTCAAAACCCCAATTTTTCACAAAAATTTAAAATTTTGAGATAACAACAATTGCTAAAACCTGCGGTCTACTAATAGCTAATGGTTAGGAATAAAAGAAACAGTCAAGTAATTAGTTTCACTAAATCTTAATTATATTAACTCAATAGTTCAATTTTTTTTTTTTGTAACAAGAATAAAGTCTTCTTGCGTAATGTTTTACTTCAGTTTACTGATGAGTCTTTTCATGTCAAGTACGTGGAATCTAACTTTTGAATCCAGGGCTTACTTAGTGATTGTGCTAACGCAGACAATCACTAGTTCTTACAGGTTTACAGGTATGATCGAACGAGTACGTATTAAAAATTCTTAAAGTATCCAGCAGTATTTTATTTGCAATTAAAATGCTTAGTAATTAAGCTGCTAAACTTTAAACAGCTTCCATGAGGAAAAACCATTTGGCTTCCTTCAGTTTTTCTTGTAATAATATTCAAAAGTAAGTAACGACAGTAAGATATGTTTGTGATTCTAAGAATTAGAATCTCAGTTACAAAGTATTTCTACTTTAGTCTATGTAAATTGTAATGTTATAATGATTGTTTTGTCAGTATTTAAGCAATATTACATTATTTTATCTGTGTAACAACTGTCCCATATTTCGCTTCTGCGAGATAACTTATATCCTGTTAAACTTTGGACAATATAAGTTCGATTGTACAAACTGAAAACCATAATGCCTTCCTACATGAGATCATTGTTTGCCTATATTTTAATTTCATGTCGAACCCTATGGTTCTAGTAATTTCTGGATTCAAATAGGATCATTCCTATTCTAGTTATCTTGTATAATTCTATAACTCCTTTACTACCCACTAGACATGGTGAATCAAAAATAAGAACCAAGTTGAGTCACAACCAAAATTCATCAAAGTATCATTGCTTTGGTCTAAGTAACAGAACTTCATAAAAGTGTTCTTACAATACGTTTTTGTCTACTTCATAGTTCTGCTATCATTTGAGTTATTAGTTTTTATGTGACTTATGAACATGCACACTCTTCTTTTTATTAATAGACATTCAGTCTATAATTAGTTTATGATCATAAACATATTTAAATTTACAGTTTATGATTCTCTAAACTATTACATTATGCCATTTATAAAAGTTATGACTTGTAATGTTGTTATTACAAGAGATTTACCATGTATAAACTATAGTCTTTTTACAAAGGAAAACTATAGTTGTTCATTGATTAGCATGAATTCTCCCATAAACCTTTTGATCTCTTATCTATAGTAAAGACATAAAACAATGATCTCTATCTATAAATAAGACATAAAACATTGATCTCTATCTATAATAAAGACATAATATATTTGATTTGTATCTATAATAAAGACAATGTTTAGAGAAAGGAAATGCAACTATCCAAATCGCATTTGTGATGTTATAATATATAAGTTGTATGGTTAATGAATAGAGTGGGTATTATGCATGAACTATATCGGCGTTAACCAAGGTTTTTAAAAGTGAAACTTCCTTGCTAGGTCAACGTAAACACAACGTTGATGTTCTAACCATGACCTAGTATCTCATATGATGAGCGTCGTGTTGAATGATAAGCAATAATTTGGTTATATTATAGTTTTTGCCCCTCATTCCCAATGATTAAATAATTGGATTTCGATTTATGAAGGCACTATAGGGAATGATCCCTTGCATGGTTTTGATTTACTGACCACGTGGTCGTCTCCTGACCAAGCGTGGAGAATATAAAACATTAATGTAACCCTAGCCTTTGTCATTTCTTTCTTGCAGTTCACGCTAGCCCTTGAGGCTGCTCTGCTTGGCTTCCATGGTGGCCGTCGGTCCTCCTTGCTTCGGTTGTCTTGAGTCTTAGTTCAGTGTTGCATTTGTCACCGATGTGTGGTTTTTAAAATCCATTCTCAGTGTCTGGGTTCTCACTCTGCAACTTGTGGAGATTATCATTGCTCTTGGCTTGTTGTCTGTGTAATCTTCCATTCGCTGTCCTCATGGCTTACTGTCTAGTTTAGTTACCTTTTTTTGTTCTCGTAGCTTGCCGTTGCGTGATGGTTACACTTGTAGGCTGTTGAGTCTTTTAGTTTGGCAAAGCCTGTAGGTGACGGTGCTTCTACGAAACTGTTCGTTGTTTTCCACTGATAGGTAAATAATAAATTTAGAGTTCATTTTCTTTGCTGCAAGTGCTTTGTTGTTACCGTGGTTTAAATGGATAATTGTTTACTGACAGTGGTCTTTCACACTCCTTGCAGGTGCTCGCCACTGTAAACTTTCATGGTGGAGAAAGTAAGCCGTCAACCAGCGATTGCCATGGCTCGTGGCTTAGTTTGGGTAAGCCCTATGGTCCATATGTTGGGTTTTCACCCTACTTGTAACAGGGTGGTCAATGGAATCACCTAGGGTTTTGGGGAAGCCTTCCTCAACTCGCCATAAATTATATAGTATGATTTTACAAGTTGTTTGTGGGTTTACCCAGTTTCGAACCCTCGCTATTCGATGGGTAGACTCGGTTTAACTGAGCAATGTATTTAGTTTCATTTTTGGCTTTACGGCATGTTTAAAATAATAGATCTTGTAAAGACACTTCGGTCTTCAAACTTGTTTGGTTTAAAAAATGTTTTATATTAAGCTCTATGTAAAAATTCAGGGTTTTTACCCTTCTTGACTGTAAGTCAAGTTTTTGTACTCTGTTTAAATACTCTGTAAGGGTTTATAATTAAAGTTTTTAAGACTGATACTTACGGTCATAATTTAATTCTTTCTTGTTTTTATTTAGAGTTATGAATTAGGGTTTATCCTATGGAAACCCTCGTTTTGAAATAGATTATTCCAGTTTATAATAATTACACAGTATTTATGTTTGTCCTTAAAGGACTGTGAGCAATTTATATTAACCTGGTTACTTAATGGATACATAATTATATAAATTTGGTTTATTACTTCAATGTTTTGATATTTTCAATTGTAATAATTATAAGGGTTTAACCCTGTCAATTACTTTTATAAATACATACTGTTAGTAAAAAGAAAAGGCACAGTTTCTTTTATAAGTACATTTTGTATATGTTGATCAGTAATGTATTTCATTTCTGTGTATAAATTTAGTTGGTTCTTTAATAGTTTAAAAGAACTAACATATGGTTTAACCTAGGTTACTAATGTATATAAAGAATACATATAGCTTACGGCTCAAAATATGAGCTAGGGTTTTTACCCAATTTAACTTTTAATATAATGATTTCTGTTCTGGTATTTGATTAAATTCGATTACTGTCATAAGAGTTTAAAATTATTTTATGGCTTAAAGAATTTTAGGTTAGGGTTTGTAGAAATAACCTCTATCCTTCTTTTGAACAATTACTCCAGTTTGTAAGAGAATCTCTTTTGATTTGGAAACAATGTTGTTTATGTTAATAATAATATTATTTGTGTTAATAATAATATTGTTTGTAAATACTGTATTCTCTTAAGTTTATTTTTACATATATACATTATTATTAAAGACTGAGAACAATCTATAATAGTTTAGTTTATTTGATAAGCTTATTTTGTAAGCTTGGTGAAAGAAATAAGAACTTTCATACCTGTCGATACTCCTTACATCTAATTTCTCTGTAAGTGTGTAAGGACAGTTCCTTATTAATAATACCTTATGCATAGGTTACTACTGTCTTTTAGTTATTAATACTAAGAAAAAGAATACTGTAAGAGTTATCAACTTCTTATTTAGAGTTCAGATAGTTGCAGGTAAAATAACTATTATTATTAGGAAAAGATCTAAACTAACAAAACCATATTTACATCCTTACTTAACATAATTTTAAAAGCATTTAACTGACATTTCTATTTCTTCTATTTCAGTATAGATGTATAGTTTATAGAAGAAGGTACGGTGTAGAAGAATGAATTACATACTTGAACATACTGCTATTAGTAAAATAATATGATCATGTTCTTTTTCTAAAACTTCTTAATACACAGTCTGATTGCGCCGAGAGGCGCATTCTACAGCTCGGTATGAGGTAGAAGTGTAATTCCGTGCTCAACTTGGAGATGACACGTGTCACATAAAAAAGTCTACTTATATATCTATATATATATACAAGTCGGCTTAATAATTAATAATCTTATAT
>LPNX010823376.1:20837-91846 GCA_001517045.1 Pseudotsuga menziesii
CTCTCAAAAAGACGAAGAAGATCCAGGCTAACACGAATCTCTCTGCGTCCAAAGCTGCAGCCGCGGCCGCCGGAGTGTCCTTTCGCTATAGCGAAACTCTGATGGTGGAAGTCATGGTGGGAACTCCTCCCCAAAAGCAACAAATGGTGCTGGACACAGAAAGCGAGCTCTGTTGGCTCGACTGCAGCTCCCACAATGCTTCTTTGAATACCACACCATTCGATCCCATTCTCTCGCTTTCCTACAATGCAGTACCCTGCAACTCCACCGTCTGCACTGAACAAGCTGCGGACTTACCTGTTCCCGCCGGTTGTGACGACGATGACAAGCGTTTCTGCCATTTCACATACACGTACGTAGATTACACCTCCATGGAGGGAAACCTAGGGAGCGATGTCGTTACTCTTGAACCTTCAAACCCCACGGCGACGCCTCTACAAATTCCCGGTGTGGTGCTCGGTTGCGCATCCTCCGCGCTGTCGGGCACGCTGGGTCTCATGGGCTTGAACCGGGGTACTCTATCCTTCGTTTCTCAACTGCCAACCCTCAATACTTCACGCAAATTTTCATACTGTATCGTCGATCATTTCCTTTCTGCTAATTCTCCAGGAGTTCTTTTCTTTGGAAATTCTCCCTTTACCAAATATTTGAATTACACGCCTCTGTTTACAATAGCACTCTGTCTACCGTATTTCAACAGAGCGGCCTACAGCCTGAAGTTAGAGGGCATTAAGGTTGGAAATAGCCTTCTACCAATCCCCAAATCTATGTTCTTTCCAGACCACACGGGCGCCGGGCAGACAATGATCGACTCCGAGACACAGTTCACTTTCCTTATCGGGGAGGCGTATGGTCCACTCAAGCAGGAGTTCATGCGGCAGAACTGCGGGCTCCTATGGAACCCCATGGGAGATAATTTTGTGTTCCAAGGAACTCTGGATCTCTGCTACCAGCAGCCCGTTAGCGCGTCATTCCCACAGATGCTCAGCCCTGTGACGCTGATGTTTGACTCTGCACAGATTACGGTGGATGGTCATCAGCTACTGTATCAAATACCCAAAAGCAGCGCTGGCAATAATGCTGCAAAAGGCATGGTAATCTACTGTTTCACATTCGGGAATTCGGATTTGGTGCCGGTTGAGGCAAACATTATCGGCAATCACCAGCAGCAGAGTCTGTGGATAGAATATGATCTCCAAAACTCATGCATTGGATTTTCCAGGGCTAGCTGCAACATCAATTGACATCAAGATCCATCGTTTATTCTTTTTTTCTTATATTAATGTTTTGTACCAATGTGGCATCATTTTGAACATACAACTGAATTTTGCGAATGTATCTATTAAAATTAATCTATGTAGAATGTTCAAATTGTCTCATTCGCACTCACCATAATAGTATCTTTGTATAAAAACATGTTACCACCGGAGTTGGAATTTGGTTCATAAAATTTAGTTAGAATTTGCTTTACAAAATTTATTTTAAGTTGCAAGTTTTAAGGTAGTAATTTCGTATATTTCCAAAACTGTTTAGTTCAAATAAAATCCAATATAACCATCTTTCGACCAAATAAAAGGTAAGAGAACTTAAATGAAATTACTTTTCTTGCACTCTGATTAAGAACTCGGTTTTCAAAAGACAGTTCAAAAAAATATCTTCCACAAATCATATACAAATAACTTAGGTAGTTTTTCAAAAGCTACACCACCGCCTTTGTTCAAACAATGAAAACATAATCTTTTGGCACTGAACAATAATGGTGTTTTGAATATTTTCTAAGATTAAAATTACGTCTACAAAAGACGGCTAAATAAAACTGTCACCAAGAATATATCTAGAAGATTTCTAGAATGTTAAAATACTTAAATTCTAGTACTGAAATGTCAGCAATAATATATCTAGAAGGCTACTAAAATGTCAAAATACTTAAATTTCAATGCTGGGTTGTATATAGCTAACTAGTAGATGGATACAAACACTCAAAAATTTAAACAAATTGAAACAAATTGTGTAAAAAAACTTAGAATCATAATTTGTTGATGAAAAGATTGTAGTTGCTGATATCTGTAATTTTATAATGTAAAAATTGGATTATAAAATATTCTACTATAAAATTCAATTGCAAAAATAACTAAAAACATATACATACTGTGGATCATCTAAAATATTAATGTTGCCGGCCAAGACTGGAACCAGCTTAGATCCAGCTTTACCCGGCTCTATCATGCTCCGAGAGGGATCAAATATTTCGAGGTGCAAACCCTTTTTTGGAGTGCAATTGTTGAAGCAGGGTTTGCACCTCGAAATATTTGATCCCTCTCGGCGCATGATAGAGCCGGGTAAAGCTGGATCTAAGCTGGTTCTAACAACAACCCTACTAAACAGATTAATATTCTTTCTGGAAGCAACTATATACTGAAAGAAAAGATTTCAGTACTCTGAAAAGCATAAGTACTCTATTCATTTCAGATTCCTATCATACTTCATTCATTTTAAAACACACTACCTGTGCTAGTGTACGATCTAGTGTACTCCAGATGGGGAAAAACACAGGTAGGATTATTTTTCATCAAAATACAGATTCAGCATTAAAACAACTAAGAGATTTCAAGCTTAACAGTTCACTACATAACATATAAATCATTCATTATTTGTTCATACACAGATATAAACTTAAACACATAAATTAAAAGATAGTAGAACCTGTTTTTAAAGCTGGATGACAACGGCGTTGGGAGGCCGTTCCTCCCTACCAACTCCTGGAAAGCTCTCAAACAACGACTTCTCAGGACCCCCAAGCCTGTTCCTGGTCTCCTTGGCTGGGACTGGGTGAAGCAAACAACAAAGTACCAATCCAATGAATCAATATCAACTTTGCACACTGCAGTAAGATCTTTTAGTTGGAAAGCTGTACTAGATCACTTCCTGCAGTTTACCCCTTAAACACCTTCCACAATTTCCCTTCCCAATGAATTCCTTGAAGCACATTCACTTGAATGATTCTTGTCCTGGAATGAGCAGCCTCAGCTCTCTTCAATGGGATTTTTTATTAAGATTGCCTAGGTCTTTTTGGGTTAGTTGTCATTAATTGAGCCACCTGCTCTGATCCCACTTTCTTGGGGGATCATGACCCCAAATGTAGGGAGGTTTCCACCTGCAACATTGGAAGTGTTTGAGGATGCTGCCACTTGTCTATTTTCTCTCCACCTAGTCTCCTCCACCAACTTGACCAGTAACACTCTTTTTAACAGCTCTCCCAAGCTGTTGTCTCCACTTTTATTTATTTAAAATTAAAATATTCAGAATTACATTCAATATCCTTGATTTTGCCGAGTCATCATTTACAACTTAGCATTAAATTTAACATAATGTCTTGGAATAAAATCAAAATAAGATAATATTATTTTGCAAAATTGGGGCATGTGACAGTGTTACCTTCCAAGAATGATGTCCTCCAAAAACCCCCTTATGGAATTATTTGATGGTGTACCGAGCCTCATTCTCCACTTAGAAATTCAATAAAATTCCACATGGATCCTTCCAATATAGATATTGATTCAAGACAGAAAATTTTGTTTCCTTCAATTTGACTTATCTAGCCCTTGTTTTGCTTAATCTAGGAGGATACTGCAAGTTCTACAATACATATACAATGTCACTATACCATGGAGATAAAGTAAAATCTGTTATAACCTACAATTATAGATCAGGATGATTAGAAGAATTAGACAAGAAATTTAGTTGCAAAGATTCACAGTTTGAATCTATCATCAGCTTAGTCATCCCTTGTCCTTTCACCAATTTGGTGGGATTAATCTCCAAATCATATTCTAGCAGAACAACAATCCATTTATCCCTCTTTCCCTCTAGATTGGATTGTGTAAGGATATTTTTCACTACATTGTTGGGAACATACGCCACAATATGAGAATGAAGAATATATACCCTTGAGATACTTCACCAAAGCATATGATTTTTTCTCCATAATTTCATACTTCAATTCTCCATCTCTTATAACTTTGCTAAAGAAAGAAATAGGCTGCTCATCATTCTGACTATTCTTCTCCAATAAAACTCTAGCAATGGTGTGTTCAGAAGCATATGAAAATACCAAAAAATATTTTGAAAAATCTGGACCTACCAAGACTGGGGCTTTAGTAATGGCTTTCTTAATGTCTTTGGAATACTTTATTGCATCCACTGTCCACTTAATGTCATTATCCTTTCTCAACACATTTGTGATATTTGTCGAAAATTCAGCAAAAATGGGAATGAACCTTCTAAAAAACTTCACTTGTCCAATGAAAGATTGCACTTTTTTACTCCTAGGATCTTCTACTTTTATAATGGAATTCACTCTATCAGGGTCAATTCTAATTCCATCTTTAGAAATAATATGACCCAATAGCTTGTCTCCTTCAAAGCAAAATTTGATCTCCTGGGATTAAGGGAAATGCCATACCTTCTGCATTTCAAAAAGAGTTTCTCCAAATGCTTCACATGGTCCCTAACAGATTTATAAAACACTGTTATATCATCCATATAAATAACTACAAACTTATCCTTTTCTTCAACAAAAGCAATGTCCATGGTTCTTTGAAAAGTGGCTCCTGCGTTCATCAACCCAAATGGGATCTTAGCATACATGAAAGTACCACAAGGTGTAGTAAAAACAATTTTTTCTTGGTCTTTTGGAAGGACTTTTATCTGGTTATATCCAGAGAAACCACCCATGGTGGAAACTCTCTCTGCTCCTACTACTTTCTGCAGAATATGGTCCATCTTAGGTAAAGGATAGTTATCTTTCAATGATACTTTATTCAAATTCTTGAAATCAACACAAAGTCTAATCTCACCATTTTTCTTTTTGATTGGTACTAAATTAGCTACCCATTTAGAGAATCTAAGAGTAACATTGATGTTTGCATTCAACACCTTCTTCACTTCCTTTTCTATCAAGGCAATAACATAGGATTAATTCTTCTCAACTTCTGTCTAAATGGATTTTCTCCAGGTTTGATAGGAATAATGTGTTGTATAATGGTAGTGTCACATTCTTTCAAATCTTCATAGCTCCATGCAGACACATCAACATAATTCTCATCAAATGAATGTACTTTTCCTTCTCAACCACATGCAAATTTTAGATAGTTTTACAATTATGGGCACTTCTTCAGTTGTTATGTTTTGGTCTTCAATGTCATTTTTAATAGGTTGAACCTTTGGATCTTTGGAAACATAGTTCCGATCAAACAATTTTTCAAGAGGAATCAGACCTTTTGGAATATAATTGCTTTTAAGTTGTATTATGTCTTTCCTCCAATTACATTTTTCAACTTTTCTTGTTCAACGTCTTTTCCATTAGACTGTACATTTTCATGGAAGTTTTCTATGTTTTTTATTTTCTGTATCTATTTGGGTATTTACAAATTCATTTGACATTTCCAGAAATCTTTTTATTTTCAAATCATCTTCAAGTACTTGCCAGTACTTGGAATTGTCAATAATGGAAGGTCTATGTACAACTGTTATTTTGTATTTCTTTTTTGAATATATGGGAACTTTCAAATTCCCAGCAGTGGTAGCTAGTGAATCTACTACTTGATTTTCTAATCTAGGAACGACTCTGAGTTTATACTCTCTGAAAAAATTACCCAACATATCCTAGAACTCATTTCTGTATTCTCTCATCTTAGAATGTTTAGTCTAATAGTTGTCATTCACTTGGTTAATCACTAACTCAAAATCTCCAAACACATCTTTTCTTTTGGCTCCCAAACCTTTTAAAGCATTTAAACCTAACAACTGAGCCTCATACTCTGCAACATTATTTGTACATTCAAAGGTTAACTTATAAGAGTACACCCTGCATTCCCTATTAGGATAAATTATCCACACACTAGCACCAAATCCCTCTTTGCTGATAGACCCATCGAAAAACATTTGCCACGACCCCTCTTCATTATGTTTCTTTTCCAATGCCTCATGTCTTTGGGAAAACTCTTTATTTTCTTTTAAATCTACTACTATGGATATTTTAGGATCTGCATCTGAATCATGGAAGAAAATGGAAGACCCCAAATCAATATCTACAACATATATGGGGTGATTATCATGTTTATCTTGGCTACTCACCACATATGCAAGTCTCTTTTCTCTATACAGTCTTCTATGACCTCCAAATAAAGGAATAGTTGCGTATGAAATATCCATTTGTAATGTTCCCTTTAATTTAGAAGCCCATGATCTTGATAGAAGCATACCAAATTTAGCAGGAATGTCAACCACTACCACATCCATGACAATGCTTTTAGCTGGAATTTGAGCAAGAATCACCACCAGATATTTAATTAGTACCAGACACCTTACCTTTCTGGAATCAAAGGAATATAGGTCTTTTGTAAGGCCTAGTAATCTCCAATCCCAAAATTTCCACTACTACTCTTGGCATTAAGTTGTGAGATGCTCTTGAATCAAGCATAACATTGTGCAAAATCATATCATGAATGTTCAGACTCACATAAAAAGGAGGGACATCCTCTTCATCTGTGTCTTCAATTCTGGGGCCAAGGACTATAGTAGGAGCATCATTTGTTACTTCTAGGGTATCTAGGTGACAATCATCTCCATTCTTCAACATTTTGGTTACATTTTTTCTATGTATTCATTATTTCTTAACTCATTGAATGGAATGGAAATTTTTATTTTAGACAGTTCATTTTGCAGATTGAAAGAGGAAACTATTATGTCTATATCAATTGGTATTGGATATCTGACTTCTTTGGATACTTCTCCTTTATTTATTGCATTTTTTTGTACATCGTTTTCTTTTTGTTTTTCTGTGTTTGTTTGACTACTAGAAGGTTGGTTTGCATTAGACCTTCCTTTATTTATAATCACATCTCTTGTTCTCAATTTTAGTTTCTTTTGAAAATCATCTATGGAATTCTGGTAACCCCTCTGATATTGTTCTGAATCCACCTCAGAAATATTACTGCCATCTTCATGACCAAACAAATTATGCTCTTCTTTAGTGAGATAAATTTCTATATCCAAATCATCAAAGTCATGAATCTGATTATCCATTGGATCAATTTCTTCCTCATCATCAACATAGTTTTCACAGAATGAAGGCCTTATCTGTTGATTTTCAAGGTTTTTGGGATTTTTTGAGTCTCTTTTCCTATTTTGAGGAGGAGGAGGAGGTGTTATTTTGAAGTTGGGGTTTCTTATTTGAGGTTTAGGTTGCTCTCTATTGGGAGGTTTGTTGTCTAAAGCCAACCTGTCCATTAACCTTTCCATAGTTTTCATCATCATTTCAAACTTCGCATCGTTTGAAGGAGAAGAAACAACAACAGAAGTGGAAGGCTGATGTTCTTCTCTAGTTCTTCTTATGTCCACTTCTACTCTTGGTTTCATCTTTCCAAAAGCCATGAGATTAGCTTCTACCTCTAAGGCATCCTTAAACATTGCAAGAATATTTTCATATTTTCATTCTCTCAACAACAGATCAAAATCACTCTCAAAAGCATCAACATAATGAAGTTGGACAACACCTACTAAGGGTTTAACGTTTGTTGGTATATAATTATACACCCTCATAAATCTACTGGAAAATTCATGAAATGATTCAAAATCCCCCTTTTTCAAATTGTTATATTGAGAAAGAACTTGTAGAGGAATTTTCTTATCTTCCCACCTATTCAGAAACAAAGTTTGGAAGGATTCAAATGTAAGTATGGATCTTGTAGGTAAATATTTGAACCATCTTTTTGCTTCTCCTTACAAACTATGTGCAAAGAGCCTCATCTTGGAATCATCATAGTCCACTTCCTCCAAATCAATAAAGTGTTCAAATCTATCCATATGTTGCTTGGTTGTGAAGTTCCCTTCCCCATCAAACAAGGATATTCTCTGAGAATAGTTATGGGGTAAATCATGCAGTACAATAGGCAAAGCCAAAGGAGAAAATCTAGCTGCCATGGGTCTGAGAGGGTTTGGACAACAGGAGGTGTTTGAGGAGGGATGTGAACATGGCTTGGAACTTGGAATATGGGTTTGAAAGGTTTGAATAATAGGATTATTTTCTTCAACCTTTACAATATCTTGAATATTACTCCAAAGAGATCCAAACAAGTATGATTGAAGCCTATTAGGATTTATTTCTGTTTGTTTAAGATCAGATTTTGATTTGGACCTTAATAGAGATCTTTGAAAACTTGTTTCCCACTCAAAATTCTGAAAACTATGAAATTCTTGAGAAAAAAGATCCTTCAGTTTGAGAAGTATTTATTCTTTCCTTACCAGGCCTACGTCTAATCAATATTTCTAGGTTTTCCACACTGTATAAAATTTCAGAAGAAGGATTATCTCTAGTGTGTGTCCTCATGGAAGCTGGGATGTCTTTTTTTATGAAAATATTCTTGAAATCAACATGGAGTCACCAGGGAAAATGTACAACTAACCTCAATGCAAGAACCTTTGCTTTCCCACAAAAATTCTGTCTTCTTTGGAAGCTCTATCATTCTCCTAGGGAATATTTGAACTCTCATTCCTCGACAACGACGCCAAGATGTTATCACTTAGAATGTACCCCCGGTTGTGAAAAGGTAAACCCCAAGGTTACCACAAAACTAAGCTTTAGGAAAGAAAGTTGGCTTGTTTCTCTCCAGAGAGGGATCTCTTAGTATTTGTTTTCACAAGGCCATATATATGAACAAAGTAAAATTTAAGATTGTAGATGGTTGAAACAAATGTACATTGGGCATGGAGTCATAATGTAGAACAATAATATTCATAGTGCTGCTCCATGGGAAACTTTAACAGAGGCAAGGTAGCAATCTCATTATAGTCAAAATGCTTTTGTCTGGTGATATGGAGGAATTTAGAAATAGTCCATTAATTTGAGCATCAAACTAGGATGAATCCAAAATTAACTTTATATGAACAATTTGGTGAATGTTTGAAAGAAATAGAATAGAGCATATGATTATGAATTCTAAAATATTGTAAGCTCAATCAAACATGAAAGGGAAAACATAATGGAAGTAATAGAAAGGAAACACATGCACATAAAGGAAAGGAAATGTAGACTGTAATAAAGACAACACAAGAATCTCTAAAAAGGCTAGCTTCGGCTCTGTAATTTTATTAATCTCTCAAGTATCAATTACAATGCAAAATCTCACGGGTTCCAACCCTTGTTCCATTACAAAAACTTGTTTAAATACAAAATAGCGCTACATGAAGTGAATAACTAACTCTAAAAATAGGCAATAAATGCCTTTTTACATCTGTCCTCTAGATCTCCTAACTAATAACTATTCTAAAAATAAACTAAACTCCTAGTTAACTAGTCTTGAAAAATGATCTTCGAGAATCTTCAACAAATATTCAATAGGTGCTCATCCACATACCCTGTATTTTGTGTTTCCATACTTCTCTACTATCTTCCACTGGTCGACAGTTGGCATATCCATGATGGCCATTTCTTTTGCGATAACTCTTATCACCACATGTTCCACGTAAGAAAAATCTGGCAGTTGTGCACATGTGGCTTTAAAGGAAAACCACATTTCAAAATACTCTTATAACTTATCAATTATTGTCTTTCCGACTGTTGCATATATTCAAATTATGTATGGTCCAATCTACAATTGATCAATCGATCATGGTATCATTTTTGAGAAAACGTACCACCTTTTTCTTCCCAGAAGAAAGACAATACTTTTAAATAATTGTGTAAACAGTTCAATAAACAATTTATCTTGATGGGTCATAATGTCAATCTTTGCTTGTACACTGTCAAGGTGTTGATGTTTCCTGACCACCTTCCTAGCCCATGTAATGACTGAAATCCTGTCCTTGATATTTGTTGTTTTTAGATCATCTCCAGTCAAACCATTCATAAAGCTGATTGTGTTATTTGCAGTATCTATTGGATTTTTATTTAATACTTCTTTTCCTGCTGTAACACTTTGTCTCACAACCTACATAACAATCTCTCTGTCAAGAATATAGTCGAAGTAAGGTTTGAGTTTGGCATCTTCAACTATGATCACATACCGAATGATGTATTTTTCTCCCTGCATAGCCAGTTATCCAGTCACCTACTTCATTATATTGTCATTTTTATCTGAAAGGTCTCTACACTTATTTTCTCAAGCTTTCCTCTCTTCTTTTCTTTTCAAGGCTAAATTCTCTAGATTCTTGTTTTGGTTTTTTAGCCCAACAATTTATAAATTTCTCAGGCTAACCTGAGACATTGCTTGTATAACAAAGTCTGCACTGGATTGTGCAGGAGGTGGAACAATCTATACTTTAGGCTCTTTTGCCTTTTCATTCAACTCTTTCTCCACTTTTGTTTGTTTTCCTTTTAGATCCTTCTCATTTTCAATCAAAAGGATTATGTCATTTTCCTATTGCTTCTTCTCCTCACCAAAATTTAGAAGCTTTGCTTGCAGTCATTCAGTTCATCTTTTAATATATTTTTTTTTCGAGCTCTATAAGCTCTGTAGCTTGTATGAGCTGGGTGGATGGGATATTCAATTTCTTCTTTAACAATTGAATGGTGTTCTCTTTTCCATTAAGCAACTTATGAGTTGCTTCTCCCTTTTCTACTTTACTGTCAACAGTTAGTAAATCTACTTGCAACTTTTTAATCTGTTGTTGATGAGCCTTATTATCAACTCTTTCTTGTCTTAACTGATTTTCAACTTTACTTTTAGTAGATTGCAATCTAGATACTTTGAGGGTGGCCTTGAGAAAATCACTATAAATAACCTCTCCAGTTTGCTTGTGGAGATGGATCATATCAGGCACACAAATATTCTCTAGATTCATTCTCATCTCATCTACCTTGTTCTTAGTTGCTACTGCTAGGTCAAAGTGTTCTTAGCATGATCTCTAACAGTAACCAAAGACACCTCTTTTTTGGAAATTTTTCTGACATCAGCATATAACTTAAGAGATTCATCTGTTGAGACCTCTTTAACCTCCCTGTATTTGTCAAATAACTCAGCCCTGGTTTTGAATTGAGATGCAGAATCTTTGGGTGTCTTTGAGAAGGCATATTCTTTGATTTTAAAGGTTGGTCCTTTGACTTTCAATTGTTTTTTCCTTCCTTTGGTTCCAGTCACTTGCACCATTTGGAATTCATCTTCAACCTTCTGCTTCTTTTAATTTTGAGCAGTGTCTTCTTCTTCTGTCTCCATGGCATCAGAAAATTCCCTTTTATTAGTCCTCTCATATTGACTAGCAAGAGGAGATATCCTTTATGTTGCTAGAACAATAACCAAAGGATCAGGCTGTGTGACACTTGCATATTTCATTGGAGAAGTGGATCCCTGTTGCATATCCTCATCATTCTGTGTCACCTTAGGATAATCTAACCAGTTGGCACTCTCGACCAAGCCTTCAACTTCTTGATGCTTGAATGGTTTATTTTTATTGAATTGTCTCCTTATCGAGATGACATGGTGAGGATCATAGTCAACAACTGCAACATTTTGAAACTTCATCTCTTTTAGTAAACTCTCCACTACACGAAAAGCAACTTTACTTTTTATAATGAATGGACCAACTACCCATGGAAACTTGATTTCAGATGACTTTTTGAATTTGATAAACTTCTCATTTTCCACTATGAGATTTTTCTTGATCAATTCTAAGGCAAAAATCCTGAGGGTTAAGAAAGCAGGTAAAACATAAGGCTGATGGACAAATCTATACACTCTGATAACAATACCTTCTTCTAGCAAGAAGCAATCTCCAATTCTTTTCTAAAGTGAAAATTGTAACAATTCCTTCATGAGAGGTAGCACTCTGGAAAATCTTTGCTGGAAAAATACTTAGTATACTTGAGACATAAGAAAATTCATGTATTTACCAAAATTTATACTCATTTCATCAATGAGAACCATCTCCAGAAACTGTAGGTTCTCATTGAAAAATATGAACATTTTCACCAAATAAGATTGAAACCTGAAGAAGCTTGTATTGTGGAAGTTCACTAGCTCTGAATGGATGCTCTCAGCTAGGAACTCATCAAATTTAAGGAAACAAGATTGACTTCACTGACTTGACTCAACTTGACTAATAATGATTGTGAATAATAGACTCATAAGTGACTCAGTGTCATATCTATCGGTGTCTAGATATAGAAACTGACTCATAAGAGAAATGACTGACTGAGTTTCATCATTGAATAAACTTGTTTCCACAGGGAAGGGTTGGTTATGTAGGAATACATCAGGCTTAAAACAGGTGTTAAAGAAGTCCTGTTTTTGCTCCACAGAAGCTTCTCTGAATAACTGAACTAGACTCTGTTCATTAAAATATTCAAATAACTAGGTGAATGCAGCAGGAGCGACAAATGTATCTTGGACAATGAATGGAATGACAAGACAAAGGATATTAAACTTAGCTACATCCATAATTGCCCACTTGGGAGAGGAATATTTATAGGTGCACCAGTCAATAAATACGAGAAAGATTAGGGTTTGTTCGGTAAAGAAAAACTGGAAACAGGACTTGAAAACACCATGGAATTTTGTTCCTTGGTCTTTAAGGACTTTTAATTTATTTTTTACTAGGTCTATTGAACCAATTGACAATATTGATTCAAAAACTTGCAGTCTTTGTCCTCAAAAACTTCTTCTATCTTTTGGTACTCAAAAGCATGAGGTTCTACTCCCTCTACAGTATCCATTTTAAATTGTCTTTGGTGGAAGGAAAATGGCCTACTTGGTCACTTGACAAGTGGACAAGAAATTTGTCTGAGTTGGCTTATTCTGCACAGTTCTGAGCTCTCGATTTCCAATGCATAAACAAACAAATAATCCCTATCCACGTGCTTTTTCTTTTATATTATTTTATCCCACTATTTGTCATGCATCTTATTCTGTTAAATCTTTCTCTGCCTGTATATCTAGTATCTTTCATTCTAAACCATTGATCCTCATCGTTGTTTAACCCTGCATCCTCATTCCCACTATATTTTCCATCCTTAACCCTCCTGTAATTCCCAGCAACAGAACTCATCACAACTTTATATCCACTCTTGATTCACTTTCCACCATAGATATTTTCCTTGTTCTAACATCACATGTTCATACCATAACCGAACTACACCTTACCTCAGCGGATTAGCAATTGACAATTGATCTTACCTTGTATAAATCTCCACCATTGATCGACCTGCAGCTTTAAAATTCTGCTCAGATTTGTCTATACAAAGAGTGTGCATCTTCTCCCAACAAAGTTATTGTACACCGTAGATCTGTATTTCCATTGATCTTAGCCTTTGATTCTCGTTCCCCTTTAATTCATTCCACTGGGAATGACTATGATTTTATTCATGCATGTTGATTCAGTGGAACGATCATGGACAATATATCTCTTTTCCATCAAACCTACACCCTTGATCGTGCGACCCCCTTAACCAGTTCCGTTGATTTTCAAACTTTATTTACCCATGCATCTTCCATCAGCAGAATAAATATTAACGATTGATCTTGATCGGGCCTCCATATCGACCGTTGAAATATGTATCTTGTACCACTTTTCACTGATTTCAAAACTTGTTTTCTCTGCACATGTTCCTCCAGCGGAATGAATGCCAACTGTATATCATTCCTCCATTAAGATCTCCATCGTTTATTTTTGTTGGATGTAACTTTCTCTGCTAATTTTGAAAGTTCATCCCTCCGTGCATGTCCCATTGGCAGAATCCTTCTAGATCGTAGATCTGCCTCCCCTATTTCCTTTGACCATAGATCTCCATTTCCTTTTAATCCATTCCACTAGCGACCAAACTTATTTCTGTCACGCATTTTTTCCCAACAGACTTATCCACAGTCGTAGATCATCTCCGTTGGAGATCTACACCATCAAATCTTACCACAAGATAACATGGGGCTGATTTTTCATTTAAAACTCATTTCCAATGCTTAAACTATGATTTATTTCAAATATATGATCTTCAAGCTTAGAAATAAGCCCCTTCCATATTTTAAGCCCCTTTCCACATACCTTCAGGTCACATCATGAAATTTTCAGCTCTTACCTTATTTCACCTTTGGTCTGCTCCTCTCTAATTGCTAAGCAAAAATGGTGCTAGCAAAAGGCTTTCTCCCTTTCTTCATTATTGCCATGAGGACAATATTCTCATCTTTAGTGTACACAACCTTGCTTTGGATGCACCCATTTTCTTGACTCGAGGCCTTCTGCTTGGAAAGATTGGTGAGTGTATCGAAACAATCCCTTGTGGTCTTCAACAGAATGATCATGGACTTGAGATTGTCCTTTACAGAATCAAAGATGACATGGTTTCTCTTTGATTGATTCTTCTTGAAGATGATTCTACCTTCATTGGTGGTAGGATCCTCTATCACTGTAGAATTGAGTTAGGTCTACATTATTGCATGTTGTAATTCATTCATATAAGGGTTAACCTTCATAAAGATGCTTTGGAGACAAAATTATATATATATATATATAACTGTTCATATTGAATTTTCCCTTTTCCAAAGAAATGGGATGAATATGTATCTTCTGTATACCATAGGTAGTCATATCGTATATAATAATATGTATAACCATTATGCTGTTTGTTCCCGTAGTTTTATATTTACTTGTGAAAAATGAGCATCAACTATTGATGTTGTTTCTGTTATTGCTTCTTTTATTTTTGTCAATTTAAAGTTAGTTTAGTCAATAGGCTCGTCCTTGTTTGTTGAGAGAATTGAACAGAAGTGGGAGGAATATCTGAGCCAGAAAGGGGCGACGTGTGCAGAGGAGGACCCACCTCAATGGAGGAAGAGGTGAGAGGTCGGGCAGCTTTACGATGTGAGAGAATCAAATTATCCACATCATCTAAGAAAGAGTCAGGAATAAAATCGGAGGACGGGGAAGTGACATATGACAAACCTAGAAGAGTATGTAGACCTTCAGCAATCTGAACTGGAGACTTTGTTGAACATGGTTCCTCAGCTTCTGAAGAAGAGCCACGTTCAATTCTATGTGCGCAAGAATTCCTCAAATGGCCGACAGAGCGACAACAGCTGCACCTGAAGGGGACATGCAGGTAATTAAGCCTCTGTACCAGCAATCGCTCATTGCATAGGATTTCTATTTCTGTCGGGAGCCCATTAGTAATATCCAGTTCAACAAGTATACGTGCAACTCTTTTGTCATAAACCAGATGGAAATCGTCTTCAACAGACACAAACCTCCCAATGGTGTTCCCAATGCCTTCAATAATCTTCCTGCTCCACAAAGGAAAGGGGAGATGGGGCAGCAGGACCCAAAGATGGCGCTTGGAGATCCTCTCTCTCAGGGGATCAAAATTTGAGTGCCATCGACCGAGGACTAAGGAGCCCTTCCCAATGCGCCAGATGCCATCAAGGACCCGTGTGCAATTCTCTTTGTAAAGAAAAACAAAAGCAATCCAACCATTTGACAACAAACTAATGGTCGGAATGTAATAAAAAAGTGGCTTCCAATTTACCGAGGCCCATTTGACCCAAGAAGCCTTGTTCATACGACAATACTCCAATCTACCAACCAACGCTCGGGAGCATAATGAAGAAAATCGGTCAAGAAAAATGTCATGACCCAGAACGAACCGGTAACGCTCCTCCTGAGCTTTGATGCACTTGGTCCTACGTTTCCTGCGAAATCGGGCCAGGGGCACCGAGTCAGCCATAGACAGAACCTTCACAACAGAGTGTAAAAGGATTGAGAAAGCTAATAACAAGGGCCGAAGGAAATACCAGCAACAAGAAAGATAGAGGCCCTGTACAAAGAAAAAGGAGCAATGGAGTAACTGAAGAATCGCAACAATGGGGGCCACTCAACAAATAGTCGTCATAGGCAACTGAAGAAAGAGAGGTAAGTCAGACCCAAAACCCCTCGAGCCAGACAGATCTAAGACAACCCTGAGAAGGAGCAAGATCAAGGAAAAGGGGCCTAGGAGAGAAGCGGCACTCCCCCGCCGCACTCCCACTCACCAGCACACGATACCTCCACCCTGCCCTCATAGTCCCTAACCATGCCATCATCTTCACGCGCAGCCCCTGCATAGCCCACACTTCAGGCCATTTACTTCACACAGTTTTCTCCCTCCAGCACTCCATTCCATCGGCTGCCCCATCCGCTCCACCACCGCAATCCCCACGTGATACTCCTCAGCCCGCGTCCACTGCTCCTCTTTACCTGCATACCCATCCGCTCCGCTTCTACCATCCACCCACACGCATGCATCCTATTCTCCCTCTGTGCACCACCCCATTCCATGCCCCTGTCATCTCTCCACCTCCCGACAACCCTCCTGCTCGCTGCTCCCTCTGCACTCCTCTTTTTTCACTCCCCATGCGCCAACCGACTCCACCATCCCTCGCCACTCCCTGCTACTCCTTCATCTCCACGCACCAAGCCCTCCATGCTTGCCGTCGTCGACCTTCAATTCCACAACCTGCAACAAAATAAAAAAAAAGACAAACAATATATTATGAAATAATATAATATAATATATTGTTTCAATTATATTGTAATATAATATATTTATAATATATATTTTAATAACTAAATAAAAATCAAATATTATATTTACTATTATAATATTTAAAAAAAACTATATACAAAATATTATATAGTTTAGAAATAATAATAATAATAATATTAATTAATTAATATATTATTATTCAAATTTCACCCTTAAGCCAAAATAGTGCTGAAATACACACCTCCGCATACAAGGTCCAAGACCATGGTGGAATAGAGCGATAAAATTGAAAAATTGGAGAAAGACACCAGGTCCCTTGTTGCTGACCTAAAAGCCTTGAAGGAAAAGATGCAAAATAACAATACATTACTCAAAGACGAGCTTGTTCTCGTACTAGAAAGAAGGATGGATGAAAAATTTGACATCGTGAACGAAAAACAAAAATTTTTGGATGACAAAATGAGTACCATGACTCAAAACATAAACACCTTAACACAAAACATGAGCACCATGACGCATAACCATAATACATTAATCGAGATGTTACAAAGGTTCATACCCAGTCCGTACCAAGTCAGCAGTCCGAACATGTTAGATGCCTCATTTCATGTTTCCACCCAGGAAACACTCGCAAAGAATTAAGAAGAATTGTGAAAAGAAATAAAGATTAACAATGCGATGCTTAAGCAAGAGATAGAAACACAAGTACTGCCAGAGATGGAGGCATGATTAAACAACAAAATAGATGATATAAGTAAAATAGTAGAGAATAAAAAATCTAAAAATCACCACCAACAACGAAGCAATTCAGAAATGTCACTGTCATCATCCAGTAATTTCGATCCACCATCAAACCATAAGGCAAAAGGAAATCAACGTTGTCCTTGCAAAGTGTACCCACCTAAGGCAAAAATAGAGTTGTCGAAATACAATGGGAGTGAAGACCAATGCGTTGCTTGGCTAAACAAAGCAGAAGAATACTTCGACATTTACAACATTCAATCTGACGAGGAGAAGGTAAAATATGCGTCAATGCATATGGAAGGGTACACCTATATTTGGTACTTATGGTGGAAGATAGATAATTTTACCTACACTTGGAACTTGTTCAAAATTGATTTTTTTTAATAGGTTTCAAGGAATCAAAGAAGATGAATTTTTCAGTAAACTTACTAGACTACAACAAGTCGAAAACGTTGAGGAATTCACTCATCAATGGGAATCCTTATCGACACGAGTAGTTGGGTTGTCTGATAAGCAAAGACTCGAAACCTATTTAAGGGGTCTTAAACCATACCTCCCAAAAGAGTTAAAGTTACATGAAATACCTAACGTAGAAGTAGGAAGACGCAAAGCAAAAGCCATAGAACGTAAATTGGAAGGAATAAAAACAAGAGGCGATATCCATTATCGATAAGAAAAAGAGACACAATGTAGGTACTATGCAAATACCTGGTCTCCCGACCATCAATGCCACAAACCTCAATCGTATGCCTATGAAATGGAAAATAGATCAAAGTCATCTAACGGTTACTCTGATAATAAAAAGAAAAAGAAGAAAAACATATGTCGTCGATGCAGTGATGACTGGACCCCATGCCATAAATGTAGGAACAATGAGACAATACAGTCAGAATCACCAATGGAGAGGAAGTGCAAGTCTTTGCACCAGAAATATCATCTGATTCTAATACCGACACCGATTCAGAATGAAGGATGACATTAAGGAATACTCGAGCTTTGAGGACAAATCTCCCTTAAAGGGAGTGGCAATGTAACAAATATAAAATACAATATTAATTAGACTATTAGGTTACTAGTGAAAGGGTGTAACCCTTCACTATGTTGGCTCAAGCCATATAAAAGGAGAGATTATTGTACATTTTATCCATCATCCAGTATATTATTATTATTCATATACATTATTAAAATGATAGTTGGATTTGACTGACGGACAACCAGATTCGGTTGCTCCATATGATGTCTATGTTCAAATTATGCTTTGCATTTTCTTGGTTAGCTATGACGTTTTACTATAGACACGTGTATTCTACATGTTGGGTAGTAGTTGTAGTAGAGTAGTTTGCATAGAACAAGGGAGCACATTCATCATCTTTTTCTTGAATTTATTTTGCATGCCCTTTGCACAATGAAATCATCCAAGTAAGGGATTTTCCCAATTTTTTTCTTCCATTGCAATTCTCCTCAACCCAATTCTTTTTTGTGTCATCCTTCACATAGAGATGTCCTTCACATTTTACATTATAATTTAATCCTAATCACAACAACAAAAAAGGAACATTTGATGACATATTTGTCTGCAATATTTTTCTTTTATTCAATTTTATTTTCAATATGCAAATATAGAGAATGAAGAAGGGTCATGATTTTTAAACAATAAACTTCATTTTTATATTTATTGGGCTATTTAGAGTTGGACTTACTAGAGGATCCAAAAATTGAAACCCATTTTCGACCAACAACTATTGACGTTGCTTCAAGATTTGCATCCTATGATAAGATAACACATATCTTGTAAACCTGAAAAGCTCCCTCCACATGAGTTTGAATTTCCTTGGATTTATAATCAAGGTAAGTTTTGTATCTGTCTTCTTTTTCTTTCATAACAGTGGAATGGATAACACAAAACCTAAGATAAATAAATGGATTTTTGTAAACTCGAGAACATATTTTTGGTCTAGGTGTGTGTGTTTCTAGTGTCCACAATGCATTTGGTCTAGGAGTGTGTGTTTCTAGTGTCCACGATGCATAATAATCTATCATTCATAAAAGTACATGTGTAAGGTGCAGGGCTCTAATGAGAAAGAAATGTTATTTGGTTTAGTTTATAAATAACCACATATAATGTTAACCACCAATGTTTGTCTTCCATACCTGTATCCAAAGTGTATTTAAAAAAAAAAATGTAATGTCCCCGGTTTCAACCCCGTTTGCATGATGTATATAATGTAATTAATCATGGTGAGGAGCTCAAGGCAAAAGCCCCACCATCGATTTGGCTGTGTATGTTTCGGCAATGAGGATAATTTCCGATGGTATGTTGTGCTATTCGGCACATTTTAATTCGGCATCATGTAAACCCGCACATCAATTAAAATAAACCACAACCAGCTACGGTAGTGCAACGTTGAATGAAAAGGGCATGATTTCCAAAGGATAAGGGGTGGGGGATGTCAAACCTTGGTTATGGGGGAAAAACCCATGTTTTGCCACCTTTGTTTGTTTGTCACCTTTTGTCTCATCCAACCTCTTCCAACCTCTTTAATGTTTTGATTGGGTAGCTGAGGAGTAATGGCTGCTGGTAGTTGAGGAAGTTAATGCCTTTGGGAGTGGGGTGGCAGGACTGTCAGCCTTACCCACTTGCTCACTCCACCCACGTTTTCCATTCTTCTCCCTCACGCACTCATCCCTGGTAAGTACTCTTTTCCACGATTTTTGGTCTGTTGGCTCCTCACGCACAGGTTTCTCTCACGTAGAGCTGTGGTCTGTTCATCCTCCCGATGGCCTGTTGATTCACGCGCATAGAGGAGGCCGTTTCCCCTCACGCGCAGGCTGAAATCCTCACACAGAAATCGGGTATGTCTTTCTCGTGCATTTTGCTGTTGGGTGCAAGTTGCACTCACGCACAGCCTGTTTGGGTCGTTTTTCCCATGCTGTGAGCCGTGCTCGCTGTTTGTGTTTGGGGCTGTTATCTCCCCCATGTGTTTTTGTCAGCTGTGGGTTCCAATTTCGTTTTGGACCACTGTGGATTGTTAATCCGTTGGCTGAATTTTCCCTGTTTTGGGACTGTGGATTGTTGTTATCCTTCATTCTATGTTTGTGGGCACTGAGGTACCCTGGATTGGGTTGCAGCTGAGTTGTTTTGGCCACGTTAGGGCCAAAACCTACCCTGAGTTGCCTTGTAGGCTGGAGCTGTGCCTCACTTTTCGTTTGGGATTGTCACCGGTCGTTTTGCTTCTTCACAAGGGCTGTGAAGGGATTGGTTTGCTGCTGGTATGCAGTGGATAGTATTCGGACTGTGCTAGCTTGACTTGAAAGTTGAAAGCCTGTGAAACCCAGCATTGTTGGTTTGGATTTTTTGTGCCCCTTGGCTATGTATAAGCCTGCAATTAACCCTTATTCCGGAGGAATCATGCCCAGCTCGGGGGTGGCAGCGTTGCTGAGAGATTGATGAGCAAGCTGGCCTATGGTTGGGTGGAACGTTGCAGCGACGTAGCTGGTTGCGGGTGAATTCTTCATCAAGAGATAAGTGTTGCTGTTTACTTCACCTCTGCAATTTATATACTGTACAATGTGGAAAAGATGAACATGTTCAATGCTGGAATGTATGTTTGTTTCCGCTGTATAATTAAAGGATTATGCATCTGTGCATTCTTGTATGCTTGGCATTCCTGTTATGATGCCTGTTAAAGCTCCCAATTTCAGCATTTGTTTTCTGTCTATGTTCATGGGCTATTAGCCCGGTTGTGTTTGATCTTCGTCGCGTCCTCTTCGCTGGTTGAGGGACGGGGACGTGACAAAAAAATCGTTAATTCTTCTTATTGCTTAAAGAAATATTTTTCAAATCATGTGACCTATAAATTCAGTTGTACTTTTCTTGTATAGTTTTCATACATAAGGGGGCCATGTGTGTTTTGCAATACATATCCAACTAACATTTATCCATGGTATAAATAATTGGATTCCCTTTCAAGGAATTACAAACAATTCACATCCTGTATAGGGCAAAGCAATATATATAAAACCTACAAGGAAACATATAATATACCTTGATGAGATGGAAGAACTACAATAGTTAAACATTCTACCTTAACCTATATTATTTTTTGAATAACATTATCAACATGATTTCAAGATACAAATGTCATAAATTCCATCTAGTCAAAGGGTTTACTTTTTAATGGGTGCACTAATATGAAAATTATCTTAATATGATTTGAAGTTAAGAGGATATTATGAAAAGATTAAAACATCACTGAAAATATACTTGGGAACTCCAAAACTTACAAATATTTTAGTGCTAATACATTTACATTTATTTGTTATATTCCAAGTGATAAATGCTAGCAATTTTATAAACCAATCAATAACCACCCAAAATTGGTCACGTTGTTATTTAAGTCCTTGGTATAGAAAAATGTCTAGAAATACTCTCCCATTTCTTGTTTGAAATTGATTGGGGCATGAGTAATTATGTTGGATTTCTTCTCTTTCCCTAATTTATTTGTCACTACTCATAGATTTCAACATAATAATATATTTGTTATGTTTTCTAGATAGATATCATTGAAACATGTTTTATAGATATATTTGTTATGTTATGTTACTAGGTCTATTGAACCAATTGATAGTATCGTGTCAAAAACCTTAGAGTTTTGTCCTCAAAAACTCGTTCTATCTTCTGGTACTCCAAATCCCGAGCTTCTACTCCCTCTACAATATCCATTTTAAATAGTCTTTGGTGGGAGGAAAATGGTCTACCTGGTCACTTGAAAAGTGGACAAGAAATTTGTCCGATTTGGATTCTTCCACATTGTTCTAAGCTCTCGATTTCCAATGCATAAACAAAAAAATAACCCCTATCCATGTGCTTTTGTTTTTATATTATTTTATCCCACTATTTGTCATGCATCTTATTCCATTAAATCTTTCTCTGTCCATAGATCTGGTATCTTTCATTCTAAACCATTGATCCCGATCGTTGTTTAACTCTGCATCCTCATTCCCTCTATATTTTCCATCCTTATCTCTCCTGTAATTCCCAACATTAATGGAACTCATCACAACTATAGATCCACTCCTAATTCACTTTCCACCATAGATATTTTCCTTGTTCTAACATCACATGTTCATACCATAAATGGACTACACCTTACCTCAACGGATTAGCAATTGACCTTTGATATTACCTTGTATAAATATCCACCATTAATTGACCTCCATCTTTAACATTCTGTTTAGATTTGGATTTACAAAGAGTGTGCATATTCTCCCAACAGAGTTATTATACACTATATATATGGATTTACATCGATCTCAGTCCTTGATTTCTATTCCCCTTTAATTCATTCCACTAGGAATGACTATGATTTTATTTGTGAATGTTGATTCAAGGGAATGGTCCTAAACTATATATATCTTTCCCATCAAACCTACACCCTTGATAGTGTGGGCCCCTTAACCAATCTCGTTGATTTTCAAACTTTCTTTACCCATGCATCTTCCATCAGTGGAATAAATATCAACCATTGATCTCGATAGAGCCTGCATCTCGACTGTCGAAATATGTATCTTTTACCACTTTCCACTGATTTCAAAACTTGTTTTCTCTGTGCATGTTCCTCCAGTGGAATGAATGCCAACCGTAGATCATTCCTCCATTAAGATCTCTGCCATTGATTTGTGTCGAATGCAAATTTTTCGACTAATTTGGAAAGATCATCCCTCCGTGCATGTCCCATCGACATAATCCTTCCTGACCATAGGTCTGCCTCCCCTATTCCCCTGGCCATAGATCTTTGCTACCTTTTAATCCATTTCGCTTGCAACCAAACTTATTTTTGTCGCGCAAATTTCCCCAATGGACTTATCCAAATCCATAGATCATCTCCATTGTCGATCTACACCATCAAATCTTACCCCAAGATAACATGGGGGCAAATTTTTCATTTAAAACTTATTTCCAATGCTTAAACTATGATTTCTTTCAAATATATGATCTTCAATCTTTGAAATAAACCCCTTCCATATTTTAAACCCCTTTAAACATACCTTCAGTTCAAATCATGGAATTTTTAGCTCTTACCTTATTTCACCTTTGGTTTGCTCCTCTCTAACTGCTAACCAAAAATGGTGCTTACAGCTGGATCCAACTAGGGATGCTATCCTCCTTGCGAGATAACAAAGAACCCACAGACCAATGCCTGTTTTATTTTATGCAATACTCAAAAATCTTTTTTTTTCTTTTTTTATGTATACACAAATAAAGAAAAATAGAAACCCCTGAAGATCTTAGGGCCTTCTCTTCGGGCTTCAAATATTTCAGCTCGCAATCTGTACTGACTTCAAATTAAATAAATATGTACAACTATGGTACAAAAATTACCTTCCACCTCTAGGACAGATAATGCTTCAGAAATACTCCATTGACTGGGCCTCCTTTCAGCTGAACCCCATCATGATGTTGCAAAACAAATGAATTGTCACCCCTGTAAGTTGCAATATTGTACTGTCCCCTCCACATGTAATCAAACTTGCCATGTTTCTCTTCTTTCGGTGCATCCCATTTCAATACCAAATCATCAATTTGAAATTTCTCCTCCTTTACCTTTCTGTCAAAAGTATCTTTAACTTTCTCTTAATGTACATGTACTTTGTCATAATCCTTATATTTCATTTCATTTAGTTCAATTATCCGATTGATTCTTCTCTGCATGTGGTTAGGCTCATCCTCTTGATCTTGTAACAACTTCATGACAAACAAACCCAAAGATACTAGAAAAATTACCTCTGCTCCATAAACCAACTGAAATGGTGACATCCCAACTACTCTTTTAGTACTGATCCTATCTTCCCACAAATCGTATTTCAATTTGGTATGCAAGGCTCTTTATTATCTTCTAGCAATTTCTTGATTATTTTTACTATACTTTTATTGGAAAACTCTGCAAGCCCATTTCCCCGAGGATAGTATGCAGTGGAATGATTTAAAATAATATGGTACTTATGACAAAAAATGAACATTTTCTTTGATTTAAAGGAGGGTTCATTATCATTTACAATCCTCTTTGGACACGCAAACCTCGAAAAGATATTATTTTATAGGAAATCCATAATGACAACATCAGTGGCTCTCCTGGTTGGTATGGATTCAATCCATTTGGTAAAATAATTAGTAGTTGTTAGAATCCACCTGTGCTGACCAAAAGAGTTTGGGTTGATTTCTCCAATGAAATCCAACCCCCACTGCTGAGAAGGTGCTTCCACTAAGATGGGATTTAGAGGTAATGGCACCAGTTTTCTTTTCCCTTGAAAAATTTGGCATTGATGACATGTGGTTATTTCCTTATACACATCAGAAAACATAGAAGGCCAATAAAAACTAACTCTCAGATTTTGTTAGGTGTTAACTTCCAAGAATGATGTCCTCCACAAACCCCCTTATGGAATTCTTTCATGGTGTGCTGAACCTCATTCTCCACTAACCAATTCAATAAAATTCCACCTAGATCCTTCCAATATATATATATTGATTCATGACACAAAATTTTGTTGCCTTCAATTTGACTGATCTAGCCCTTGTTTTGCTTAATCCAAGAGGAGACTGCAAGTTTTGCAATACATATACAATGTCACTATACCATGGAGATAAAGTAAAATTTGTTATCACCTGCAACTCTAGATCATGATGATTAGAAGAATTAGACAAGAAATTTAGTTGTAAAGATTCACAGTTTGAATCTGTCGCTAGCTTAGCCAGCCCTTGTCCTTTCACCAATTTGGTGGGATTAATCTCAAAATCATATTCTAGCAGAACAACAATCCATTTATCCCTCTTTCCCTCTGGACCAGGTTGTGTAAGGATACTTTTCACTACATTGTTGGGAACATATGCCACAATATGATAATGAAGAATATATACCCTGAAATATTTCAGAGACTTCACCAAAGCATAGGATTTTTTCTCCATAATGTCATACTTCAATTCTCCATCTCTTATCACTTTGGTACATAAAGCAATAGGATGCTAATCACTCCGACTATTCTTCTGCAATAAAAATCCAGCAATGATGTGTTCAAAAGCATATGAAAATACCAAAAAAACTTTTGAAAAATTTGGACCTATCAAAATTGAGGCTTCAGTAATGTCTTTCTTAATGTCTTTGGAATACTTTATTGAATCCACTATCCACTTAATCTCATTATCCTTTCTCAACAAATTGTGATATTTGTCAAAATTTCAGCAAAAATGGGAATGAACCTTCTCAAAAAATTCACCTGTTTAATATGAAAGATTGCACTTATTTTTTACTCCTAGGATCTTCTAATTTTATAATGGAATTCACTCTATCAGGGTCATCCTGATTCCATCTTTAGAAATAATATGACCCAATAGCTTTCCTCCTTCAAAGAAAAAATTGATTTCCTGGGATTAAGGGAAATTCCATACCTTCTGCATTTCAAAAAGAGTTTCTCCAAATGCTTCACATGGTCCCTAACAGATTTAGAAAACACTGTTATATCATCCATATAAATAACTACAAAATTATCCTTTTCTTCAGCAAAATCAATGTCCATGGCTCTTTGAAAAGTGGCTCCTGTATTCATCAACCCAAATGGAATCTTGGCATACATGAAAGTACCCCAAGGTGTAGTAAAAGCAATTTTTTCTTGGTCTTCTGGAAGAACTTTTATCTGATTATATCCATAGAAACCATCCATGGTGGAAACTCTCTCTGCTCCTACCACTTTCTGCAGAATATGGTCCATCTTAGGTAAAATATAGTTATCTTTCAATGATACTTTATTCAAATTCTTGAAATCAACACAAAGTTTGATCTCACCATTTTTATTTTTGACTGGTACTAAATTAGCTACCCATTTAGAGAATCTAAGAGTAACAATGATCTTTGCATTAAACATCTTCTTCACCTCCTTTTCTATCAGAGGCAATAAAATAGGATTAATTCTTCTCAACTTCTGTCTAAATGGATTTTCTCTAGGCTTGATAGGAATAATATGTTGTATAATGGTAGTGTCACATTCTTTCAAATCTCCATAGCCCCATGCAAACACATCAACATAATTCTCATCAAATGAATGTACTTTTCCTTCTCAACCACATGCAAATTTTAGATAGTTTTACAATTATGGGCACTTCTTTAGTTCCTATGTTTTGGTCTTCAATGTCATTTTCAACAGGTTGAACCTTTGGATATTTGGAAACATAGTTATGATCAAACAATTTTTTGAGAGGAATCATACCTTTGGGAATATAATTTCTTTTATGTTGTATTATGTCTTTTCCTCCAATTACATTTTTCAACTTTTCTTGTTCAACATCTTTTCCATCAGACTATACATTTTCATGGAAGTTTTCTGTGTTTTGATTTTCTGTATCTATTTGGGTATTTACAAATTCGTTTGACATTTCCAGAAATATTTTTATTTTCAAAACATCTTCAAATACTTTCCAGTACTTGGATTTGTCAATAATGGAAGGTCTATGTACAACTGTTATTTTGTTTTTCTTTTTTGAATAAATGGGAACTTTGAAATTCCTAGCAGTGGTAGCCAGTGAATCTGCTACTTGATTTTCTAGTCTGGGAGCGACTCTGAATTTATACTCTTTGAAAAAATTACCCAACATATCCCAGACATCATTTCTGTATGCTCTCATCTTAGTATGTTTAGTTTGATAGTTGTTATTCACTTGGTTAATCACTAACTCAAAATATCCAAACACATCTATTCTTTTGGCTCCCTAACCTTTTAAAGCATTTAAACCTAACAACAGAACCTCATACTCTGCAACATTATTTGTACATTCAAAGGTTAACTTATAAGAGCACACCTTGCATTCCCTATTAGGATAAATTATCCACACACCAACACCAACTCCCTCTTTGCTGATAGACCCATCAACAAACATTTGCCATGACCCCTCTTCATTCTGTTTCTTTTCCAACGCCTCTTGTCTTTGGGAAAACTCTTTATTTTCTTTTAAATCTACCACTATGGATATTTCAGGATCTGCATGTGAATCATGGAATAAAATGGAAGACCCCAAATCAATATCTACAACATATATGGGGTGATTATCAGGTTTATCTTGGCTACTCACCACATATGGAAGTCTCTTTTCTTTATACAGTCTTCTATGACCTCCAAATAAAGGAATAGTTGCGTATGATATATCCATTTGTAATGTTCCCTTTAATTTAGAAGCCCATGATCTTGACAGTAGCATACCAAATTTAGCAGGAATGTCAACCACTACCACATCCATGACAATGCTTTTAGCTGGAATTTGAGCAAGAATCACCACCATATATTTAATCAGTACTAGACACCTTACCTTTCTGGAATTAAAGGAATATAGGTCTTTATAAGGCCTAGTAATCTCCAATCCCAAAATTTCCACTACTACCCTTGGCATTAAGTTGTGATATGCTCCTGAATCAAGCATAACATTGTGCAAAATCATATCATGAACGTTTAGACTCATATGAAAAGGAGGAACATCCTCTTCATCCGTGTCTTCAATTCTGGGGTCATGGACTATAGTAGGAGCATCATTTGTTACTTCTAGTGTATCTAGTTGACAATCATCTCCATTCTTCAACATTTTGGTTATATTTTTTCTCTCTATTCATTATTTCTTAACAACTCATTGAATGCAATGGAAATTTTTATTTTAGACAGTTAATTTTGTAGATTAAAAGAGGAAACTATTCTATCTACATCAATTGGTATTGGCTATCTGACTTCTTTGGGTACTTCTCCTTTATTACTTACATTTTTTTGTACATCGTTTTCTTTTTGTTTCTCTTTTTGTTTTTCTGTGTTTGTTTGACTACTAGAAGGCTGGTTTGCCTTAGACCTTCCTTTATTTATAATCACATCTCTACTTCTAAATTTTATTTTCTTTTGAAAATCATCTATAGAATTATGGTAACCCCTTTGATATTGTTCTGAATCCACCTCAGAAATATTAATGCCATATTCATGACCAAAAAAATTATGATCTTCTTTAGTGAGATAAATTTATGTATCCAAATCATCAAAGTGGTGAATTTGATTATCCATTGGATCAATTTCTTCCTCATCATCAACATAGTTTTCATGGAATGGAGGCCTTATCTGTTGATCTTCAGGGTTTTTGGGATTTCTTGGGTCTCTTTTCCTTATTTGAGGAGGAGGAGGAGGTGTTCTTCTGAAGTTGGGGTTTCTTATTTGAGGTTCATGTTGCTATTTTTGGGTGGTTTGTTGTCTAATGCCAACCTATCCATTAACCTTTCCATAGTTTTCATAATCTTTTCAAACTTCACATAGTTTCAAGAAGAAGTAGCAGCAGCATAAGTGGAAGGCTGATGTTCTTTCTAGTTCTTCTTATGTCCACTTCTACTCTCTGTTTCATCTTTCCAGAAGCCATGAGATTAGCTTCTACCTCTAAGGCATCCTTAAATGCATATTTTCATTCTCTCAACAATAGAGCAAAATCATTCTCAAAACCATCAACATAATGAAGTTGGGAAGCACCCACTAAGGGTTCAATGTTTGCTAGTATAGAATTATACACCCTCATAAATCCACTGGAAAATTCACGAACTGATTCAAATTCCCCTTTTCAAATTGTTACATTGAGAAAGAACTTGTAGAGGAATTTTCTTATCTTCCCACCTATCCAGAAACAAAGTTTGGAAGGATTCAAATGTAAGTATGGATCGTGTAGGTAAATATTTGAACCATACTTTTGCTTCTCCTTACAAACTATGTGCAAAGAGCCTCATCTTGGCATCATCATAGCCCACTTCCTCCAAATAAACAAAGTCTTCAAATCTATCCATATGTTTCTTGGTTGTGAAGTTCCCTTCCCCATCAAACAAGGATATTCTCTGAGAATAGTTCTGGGGTAACTCATGCAGTACAACAGGCAAAGCCAAAGGAGAAAATCTAGCTACCATGGGTCTAGGAGGGTTTGGAACAACAAGAGGGTTTTGAGGAGGGCTGTGAACATGGCTTGGAATATGGGTCTGAAAGGTTTGAATAATAGGATTATTTTCTTCAAGCTTTATAGTATCTTGAAGATTATGCCAAATAAATCCAAGCAAGTATGATTGAAGCCTATTAGGATTTATTTCTATTTGTTTAAGATCTGATTCTGATTGCACCTTAATAGAGATCTTTGAAAACTTGTTTCCCACTCAAAATTCTGAAAACTACGAAATTCTTGAGAAAACGATCCTTCAGTTAGAGAAGTATTTATTCTTTCTTTACCAGGCCTACGTCTAATCAATCTTTCTAGGTTTTCCACACTGTATAAAATTTTAGAAGAAGGATCACCTCTAGTGTGTGTCCTCCTGGAAAATAGGATGTATTTTCTTTTTATGAAAATATTCTTGAAATCAACATGGAGTTGCCAAGGAAAATGTACAACCGACCTCAATGCAAGAACCTCTGCTTGCCCACAAAATTTTTGTCTTCTTTGAAATATTTGTCGTTCTTCAGGGCATATTTGAACTCTCGTTCCTCGACAAGGATGCCAAGATGTTATCACTTAGAATGTACCCCTGGTTGTGAAAAGGTAAACCCCGAGGTTACCACAAAACCAAGATTTAGGAAAGAAATTTGGCTTATTTCTCTCCAGAGAGGGATCTCTCATTATTTGTTTTCACAAGGCCAGATATATGAACAAAGTAAAATTTAAGATTGTAGATGGTTGAAACAAATGTACATTGGACATGGAGTCATAATGTGGAACAATAATATTCACAGTGCTACTACATGGGAAACTTTAACAAAGGAAAGGTAGCAATCTCATTACAATCAAAATGATTTTGTATGGTGATATGGAGGAATTTAGAAACATTCCATTAATCTAGGGATCAAACTCAGATGAATCCAACATTAACTTAATATGAACAATTTTGTGAATGTTTGAAA
Organism: Pseudotsuga menziesii; assembly: GCA_001517045.1. NCBI lineage: Eukaryota > Viridiplantae > Streptophyta > Pinopsida > Pinales > Pinaceae > Pseudotsuga > Pseudotsuga menziesii. Next base: position 51,028 of record LPNX010823376.1, read on the forward strand.
TTAATAGAACAAAGCATATAATTATGAATTCTGAACTATTGTAAACTCATTCAAACATGAAAGGGAAAACATAATGGAAGTAATAAAAAGGAAACACATGCACATAAAGGAAAGGAAATACAAACTGCAATAAAGACAACACAAGAATATCTAAAAAGGCCAACTTCGGCTTTGTAATTTTATTAATCTCTCAATTATCAATTACAATGTAAAATATCACAGGTTCCAACCCTTGTTCCATTACAAAAACTTGTTTAAATGCAAAACAGTGCTCCATTAGGTGAATAACTAACTCTAAAAATAGGCAATAACTACCTTTTTACATCTGTCATCTAGATCTCCTAACTAATAACTGTTCTGAAAATAAACTAAACTCCTAGTTAACTAGTCTTCAAAAATGATCTTCGAGAATCTTCAACAAATATTCAATAGGTGCTCATCCATGTAGCCTGTATTTTGTGTTTCCATACTTCTCAACTGTCTTCCATTGGTCGATAGTTGGCATATCCAGGATGACCATTTCTTTTGCCAGCACTCTTAGCTCCACATGTTCCACGTAAGAAAAATCTGGCAGTTGTGCACATGTGGCTTTGAAGGCAAACAAAATTTCAAAATCCTCTGATAACTTATCAATTATTGTCTTTCCAGACAATTGATGTTGCATATATTCAAATTATCAATGGTCCAATCTACAATTGATCAATCGATCATGGGATTATTTTTGAGAAAACGTACCACTTTTTTCTTCCCAGAATAAAGACTGTCCTTTTAAATAATTGTGTAAACAGTTCAATAAACAATTTAACTTGATGGGTCATAATCTCAATCTTTTCTTGTAGAGTGTCAAGGTGTTGATGTTTCATGACCATCTTCCTGGCCCATGTAATGACTAAAATCCTGTCCTTGATATTTGTTGTGTTTAGATCATCTTCAGTCAAACCATTCATAAAGCTGATTGTGTTATTTGCAATATCTATTGGCTTTTTATTTAATACTTATTTTCCTGCTATAACACTTTGTCTCGCAACCTACATAACAATCTCTCTATCAAGAATATAGTCCAAATAAGGTCTGAGTTTGGCAGTTTCAACTATGATCACATACCAAATGATGTATTTTTCTCCCTGCATAGCCAGTTGTCCAGTCACCTGCTTCATTATATTGTCATTTTTATCTGAAAGGTCTCTACACTTATTTTCTCAAGATTTCCTCTCTTCTCTTTTCAAGGCTAAATTCTCTAGATTCTTGTTTTGGTTTTTTAGCCCAACAATTTCTAAATCTTTCATGCTAACCTGAGACATTACTTGTATAATAGAGTCTGCATTGACTTGTGCAAAAGGTGGAACAATATGTACTTTAGGCTCTTTTTCCTTTTTCATTCAACTCTTTCTCTACTTATGTTTGTTTTCCTTTTAGGGTCTTCTCATTTTCAATTAAAAGGATTATGTCCTTTTCCCATTGCTTCTTCTCCTTACCAAACTTTATAAGCTTTGCTCGTAGTCATTCAGTTCATCTTTTAATGTTTTTTTTCCAGCTCTGTAAGCTTTGTAGCTTATATGAGCTGGGTGGCTGGGATCTTCAATTTCTTATTTAACAACTGAATGGTGTTCTCTTTTTCATTAAGTAACTTATGAGTTGCTTCTCCCTTTTCTACTTTACTGTCAAGAGTTAGTAAATCTACTTGCAACTTTTTAATCTGTTGTTGATGAGCCTTGTTCTCAACTCTTTCCTGTCTTAGCTGATTTTCAACTTTACTTTTAGCAGATTGCAATCTAGATACTTTGAGGGTGGCCTTGAGCAAATCACTATAAATCACCTCTCCAATTTGCTTGTGGAGATGGATCATATCAGGCACATGAATATTCTCTAGATTCATTCTCATCTCAGCTACCTTGTTCTTAGTTGCTACTTCTAGGTCAAAGTGTTCTGAACATGATCTCTAACAGTAACCAAAGACATATCTTTATTGGAAATTTTTTTGAGATCAGCATATAACTTAAGAGATTCATCTGTTGAGACCTCTTTATCCTCCCTGTAATTGTCAAATAACTCAGCCCTGGTTTTGAACTAAGATGTGGAATCTTTGGGTGTCTCTGAGAAGGCATATTCTTTGATTTCAAAGGCTGGTCCTTTGACTTTCATTTGTTTTTTCCTTCCTTTGGTTTTAGTCACTTGCACCATTTGGACTTCCTCTTCAACCTTTTGCTTCTTTGAAGTTTGAGCAGTGTCTTCTTCTTCTGTCTCCATGGCATCAAAAAATTCCCTTTTATTAGTCCTCTCATAGTGACTAGCAAGAGGAGATATCCTTTCTGCTGCTAGAACAACAACCAAAGGATCAGGCTGTGTGACACTTGCATCTTTCATTGGAGAAGTGGATCCCGGTTGCATATCCTCATCATTCTGTGTCACACGAGGATAATCTAACCAGTTGGAACTTTCGACCAAACCTTCAACTTATTAATGCTCGAATGGTTTTTTTTTATTGACTTGTCTCCTTATCGAGATTACATGGTGAGGATCATAGTTGAAAACTACAACATTTTGAAACTTCATCTCTTTCAGTAAACACTCCACTACACAAAAAACAACTTTACTTTTTATAATGAATGGGCCAACTACCCATGGAAAATTGATTTCAGATGCCTTTTTGAATTTGATAAACTGCTCATTTTCCACAATGAGCTTTTGCCTGATCAATTCTAAGGAAAAGATCTTGAGGGTTAAGAAAGCAGGTAAAACATAAGACTGATGGACAAATCTATACACTCTGATAACAATACCTTCTTCTATCAAGAACCAATCTCCAATTTTTTTCTCAGGTGAAAGGTAGCACTCTTGGCAATTTTTGATGGAAAAATACTTTATATACCTGAGACATAAGAAAATTCATGTATTTACCAAAATTTATACTCATTTCATCAATGAGAACCATCTTTGGAAACTATAGGTTCTCCTCATTGGAAAATATGAAAATTTTCACAAAACAAGATTGAAACCTGAAGAATCTTGTATTGTGGAAGTTCACTAGCTTTGAGTGGATGCTCTCAGTGAGGAACTCATCAAATTTAAGGAAACACGATTGACTTCACTAATTTGACTCAAATTGATCAGTACTGATTGTGAATAATAGACTCATAAGTGACTCAGTGACATATCTATCAGTGTCTAGACCTAGAAACTGAGTCATAAGAGAGATGATTGACTGAGTTTCATCATTGAATAAAATTGTTTCCATAGGGAAGGCTTGGTTTTGTAGGGATACATAAGGCTTAAAACAGGTGTTAAAGAAGGCTTGTTTTTTCTCCACAGTAGCTTCTCTAAATAACTAAACTAGACTCTCTTCATTAAAATCATCAGATAACTAGGTGAATGTAGCAGGAGCGACAAATGTATCTCAGACAATCAATGGTCTGACAATACAAAGGATATTAGACTTATCTACATCCATAATTACCCGCTCATAAGAGGAATAATTACATACACACCAGTCAATAAATACGGGAAAAATTAGGGTTTGTTTGGTATAGAAAAATTGGAAATAGGACTTGAAAACACCATGGACCTCTGTTCCTTGGTCTTTAAGGACTTTTAATTTATTTTTTACTAGGTCTATTGAACCAATCGACAATATTGCTTCAAAAACTCATAGTCTTTGTCATCAAAAACTTCTTCTATCTTCTGGTACTCCAAAGCATGAGGTTCTACTCCCTCTACAGTATCCATTTTAAATTTTCTTTGGTGGGAGAAAAATGGCCTGTCTGGTCACTTGACAAGTGGACACAAAATTCGTCTGAGTTGGATTCTTCCACAGAGTTCTGAGATCATGATTTCCAATGCATAAACTGACAAATAATCCCTATCCATGTGCTTTTGATTTTATATTATTTTATCCCAATATTTGTCATGCATGTTATTCCGTTAAATCTTTCTCTGTCCGTATATCTCATATCTTTCATTTAAACCATTGATCCCGATCGTTTTTTAACCCTCCATCCTCATTCCAACTATATTGTCCATCCTTATCCCTCCTGTAATTCCCAGCAACAGAACTCATCACAACCATATATCCACTCCTGATTCACTTTCCACCATAGATATTTTCCTTGTTCTAAGATCACAAGTTTATACCATAACTGGACTGTACCTTACCTCAGCGGATTAGCATTTGACCATTGATCTTACCTTGTATAAATATCCACCATTGATCGACCTCCAGCTTTAAAATTCCGCTCAGATTTGGCTTTACAAAGAGTGTGCATCTTCTCCAAACAAAGTTATTGTACACCGTAGATCTGGATTTCCATCGATCTCAGCCTTTGATTCTCGTTGCCCTTTAATTTATTCCGCTGGGAATGACTATGATTTTATTCGTGCATGTTGATTCAACAGAACGATCCTAGACAGTAGATCTCTTTTCCATCATACCTACACCCTTGATCGTGCGACCCCCTTAACCAATTCCGCCGATTTTCAAACTTTCTTCACCCATGCATCTTCCATCAACGGAATAAATATTAACCATTGATCTTGATCGGGCCTCCATCTCAACCATTGAAATATGTATCTTGCACCACTTTCCGCTGATTTCAAACTTGTTTTCTCTACGTATGTTCCTCCAGTGGACTGAATGCCAACTGTAGATTATTCCTCCATTCAGATCTTTGTTGTTTATTTGTGCCAGATGTAACTTTTTCTGTTAATTTGGAAAGTTCATCCCTCCATGCATGTCCCATCGGCGGAATGCTTCATGATCGTAGATCTTCCTCCCCTATTTCCTCTGACCGTCGATCTCCATTGCCTTTTAATCCATTCCAATAGCGACCAAACTTATTTTTGTCACACAATTTTCCCCAATAGACTTATCCACGGTCGTAGATCATCTTCGCTGCAGATCTACACCATCAAATCTTACCATAAGATAACATGGGGTTGATTTTTCATTTAAAACTCATTTCCAATGCTTAAACTATGATTTCTTTCAAATATATGATCTTCAATCTTAGAAATAAGCCCCTTCCATATTTTAAGCCCCTTTCCACATACCTTCAGGTCATATCATGAAATTTTCAGCTCTTACCTTATTTCACCTTTGGTTTGCTCCTCTCTAACTGCTAACCAAAAATGGTGCTAACAAAAGGATTTCTCCCTTTCTTCATTATTGCCATGGGAACAATATTCTCATCTGTGTACACAACCTTGCTTTGGATGCACCCATTTTCTTGACTTGAGGCCTTTTGCTTGAAAAGATTGGTGAGTGTATCAAAAAGCTCCCTTGCGGTCTTCAGCAGAATGATCATGGACTTGAGATTATCCTTTATCGAATCAAAGATGATATGCTTGGTCTTTACTTGATTCTTCTTGAAGTTGATTCTACCTTCATTGGTGGTAGAATCCTATACCACTGTAGAATTGAGTTAGGTCTACATTATTGCATGTTGTAATTCATTCATATGAAGGTTAACAATCATAAAGATGCTTTGGAGGCAAAATTATATATATATATATATATTGAATTTTCCCTTTTCCAAAGAAATGGGATGAACATGTAGCTTTAGTAGACCATAGGTAGTCATATCATACATAATATTATGTATAACCATTATGTTGTTTGTTCCCGTAGTTTTATATTTGCTTGTGAAAAATGAGCATCAACTATTGGTGTTCTTTTCTGTTGTTGTTTTTTTTTAAATTTTTTTGTCAATTTAAAGTTAGTTTAGGCATAATCAATTGTTTTTGTCATTGTCTTAACTTTTTTTACATCATTTGGTGTTCTCTTTTTAATATTTCCTCATGAATTAAGGGCTAATATTTAGAATCATTTATTATTGTTGTTGTTGTTTTTCTTTGGTCTATTAAAGGCTCACGTTTGGCGTAAGTTTTTTTTGTTATTCCTTTCAAACTTTCTCTTCTCGATTCAAAGCTCATCTAAGGAAGTAATTGTTTTTTTAACTCATCCTTGTTTGTTGTTAAGGGCGATTGCTATAAGGCCTCCTCGCTGGGCCTCTGAGCAACAAGATAATTGGTGTTCATATCAATCAAGTATCCAATAACCTAGTTCAAACTATTAAACTAGAAGATTTACACTTTACGCTGGCTTATTGTAATTCTTGCAAGCTCTGTAGCAGCTAACAAGAATTCAACATAAAAATGGGTTGGAACCATAAATTTGTTTGCTCAAAAACAAGTTCAAGATCTCCATGATGGTAAATGTCATTTGTGATATCTGGCATATTTGTTTACAAACATTTTGTTGTTTATAAGCGCGGAGTTGTGTTGTGGTTGCCTTGAGTTTTGGAATACAATAGAAATGGTGATAATAGTGTGCATTTCTAAATAACCTTAGGGTTATAGGAGTTTAGAGCTTTAATTTTGAAAGGAGGGTGGGGGAAAAGAGAAATATAAAAATATAGTAGGTGGGGAAAAGAGAAATATAAAAATATAGTAGTTCAACCTATCTTTCTCACGGTTTGTCGTTTTTAGATTTATTTTTTTGGGAGTCAAAACAAGGGGGCGCATTGGATATTGCTCATGTCGTGACTAATAATGCTTAAATTTACAGACTTTGGCCAGTCTCAATAGTCCAACACAATTTTTTCTCGGATTGTGACTGAGAATAGTTCAAACTTTCATGGTTTATTTGCTTAAATAAATAGGGAAATAAAGAACAGAATTGACGGATTGCTGTGATTTTTTTACTGCAAATTGGGGAAGTTTGGTCTTGAATGTAAAGTCTATTCTCTCAAGGAATCGCTTTCCCACTAGCCCAAGTACCAGTGTGTTGAAGAGTGGTGTAAAATTAAATTAAATTTTAATCATCATGACCATAATTGGGCTAGAGGAATAAATTCTCGTATGCTCTTGAATTTCTAGTTTAGTAATATAATTAGCACTAGAGATGGCAGTCTTTAAATCCTCTTGTGAAGATCTCAAAATATTAACATTCCCTACCAATTGAATAAACCAACAAGAAATTGCAAGCCAAAGGAAAATGATTTTGTAAATTAATCGTTTCATAAATCCATGTCATTAAATACAACTATTTGTGTTTTATACATATGAATCTATTCAACTCTATATGAATAGTTTGGGAATTAATTATTTAAAATAAGTTGCATGCATACACATGACTTGAAGGCCATATCAACAACTATGATTAAGTCCTCAATATTGCTTGTTGTTGACTTGATTCTATGATAGATATCTAAATAGACATGCCCAAGTGTATATATTTGGTGCTGGGACACCTCATTTGGAAACAGACCATAAGGAAGTCTCGTGGATCTCTCATATCCATCATTTGGTATCAGAGCTTGATACTTTAGCACTAGTACATAATATGAATAAGTCAATATGGAAGATTCCAAATATTACTTATTGTTTTCCAGGAAAGAGGATAACATTGCTCTAGAGGAGACTTTGCAAAAACAATGTAGCAGGTCCCCACCAAATAAGTGATACCTCTCTTTAAGATTGAGATTTCTCTGTCAAAACCTACCCTCACACAACCCTGTGAAATACAAGTAATGTCCTAATAATGGAAACTCAGATTGCAAATGTTAAAGTGTTACGACAGAACTAAATTGTTAAGGTCAAGAGTTTGAAAAGGTCGATAAATGCATCAGTTTTCTTATTTTCTTTTTAATCTCCTTCTGTTTGATTGAGCCCAAACCCCCTTTCATTTTAGGATATAAAATTCATTGATTTCAAATGTTGAAATTCCTCTTAGCAGGATTATGAATAGATTAAATTAAACTTTTATCTAAACATTTTATGAGTGAGATCCTTTTTGTCTTCCTTGGTAGAAGATTTTGATTTTATTTCAAGATTTTTCTGTTATGTTTATTGTAGTTCCTTCTTGTTGTTTTTCTATGGCTTGCTTTCAAAGGGATTGAGATGCCCCAAATCTATCTTGGTTTTCCACATTATACTAATTGTACTTGGTGGAATAGTAGTTGGAGTCTTGGGTTTCAGTTTGGGGAGTTGTCATCTTATGATTGAGCTTTGAATTCACATGATATGATTTAGCTCTATTTTCCTTAGAAATAATTTTGGAGGAATTCATGTTAGGAATCATCTCTAATTTTATTATCTTCCTGAAACATTGGAGGGGGATGATAGTCAGTACTTGAATCCTCTATCTATGTTTCCAAGGCTTGGAATCTATTCTATGCTTGAATGATATTTTTTTCCTTCCCAATCTCCCGAACCTTTATTTGGGTGGCTGAAAGTTTGAATATATCTTTGAATGCAAGTATTACATAGTTTTTTAAAAATTTTCTTTGGAGATTTAATGAAATATCACATGCTCTTTTGGCAATTTTCGTTTATAGTTTGCATGATTGATTGTTTTTTACATTACATGGTAAGTTGTACGGTATGTAAGAATATTTCTATTATTCTTTGTCAGAAAAAGATTGATGTGAAGAACATACAAGTTAAATCCAAGCATGTTAGCTTCCGCAAAAAAAAAATCTTCAATATTATGAAATATCGGCTAAAAGAATTTACAATTTTCAAAAGCCATATCTTTATCTTGCATGGAACTTTTTATTGGGTAAGTGTTACATTTAAAATATAACTTGGCTTTAAAGCATTTTGGATAAGCTAATACATACTTACATATTAGATTTGTCATATGAAGGGCTCCCAACCTTTTTTTATGGAATCACCTTCTCTTGCTCCACCAGAGGTTTAGATTGATATGGCTACACAACTACAATAAGCGTTATAATAATAATGTTTCTATTTTTAACTCCTTTTATTTTTCCTAATATTTGTATTTAATATATGACTTTTGAAACTTTGTTTGTGAGTTAGGTATGAGGCTTATCTTGTAGATTCTACACCATAACATCTCCTTTACGATGATGATGATGTTTTTGACAATTGAGAACTAAATATACTTGTGGTAGTGTTCTATTCGTAACATAAGGGCATAGTTGAATATTGTTATCATCTATGTTGCTCAAATATCATAACAATCATCTTTCTAAGTTAAGCCTTTTTTTTTGTTAAATTTGAATTTTTATGTGTGAGGCCAATGACTCCAGTAATATGCCAGTGTAACTATTTGGAATTCTAGTCTATTATGTCATGTCATAGGCTTGTAAATAAAGTAAGAATGTTGTTTTTACTAGGATTTCGATGTATCAATTTGGATTTTAAGTATATTATGTCATGGCATAGGCTTGTAAACAAAGTAAGAATGTTGCTTTTTCTAAACTACAAATTATTTTCTCTGTGTATGAATTTTGATTGGTTTTTTACCGCGATACAACTATGTCTATATGTTTTTTTGAGTTTTTGCAAAGACTGAGGGAATATTTGTTGTTGTTTCATAGTAGATATCTTTTGCAATGATAATGGCCTATTCCTATTCATTGTGATTTTTTATAGTGCGTTATGATTTTGATTGGGCCAATGATTTTTGTAGGATGGCAATGTATAGTTGATTACGTCATGGCATAATTCCATATACTAAGAAGGAATTCTGGTTTTACTAAATTACAATACTCTCTTTTTATATGAATTTTGTCATGGCATTGTTGATGTACCATGATACCATGTGACAAATGTTTCATGCAATAGTTTATAGATTATTAATTTGTTAAAATTGGTAGGTTCCAGGCATGGGTCTTGTGATAATGTGTTATTCATTTTTTAAATATTGGTAGGTTCCAGGCATGGGTCTTGTGATAATGTGTGATTCATTTGTTAAATATTGGTAGGTTCTAGTCATGGGTCTTGTGATAATGTTTGATTCATTTGTTAAACAATGGTAGGTATTTTAAGGTTGTGACATGTTATGTGTACTAGTGTTTGGTAATGACTTAGTCATGGTTCTAACAAAATTGATTTCTCTAAAGAGAATTCATGGTCTTAAAACTTGGTAAAAATATAAATGATCTTTCACTTTATGGGGCATTATTATCCTTGAAAGATGGAAGTAACAACCATTTTCGAAGGCCTCTTTGAAACCCTAAATGACTGTAGTGCTCATGAATTTGTTCCCAAGGCTTAGAAGTTGAAATGTGAAATTCAATAATAAGTCAAAAAATGAAGTATGTCTATTATACGCATTGCCAAAGTTCTTAAGTTTTTCCATACTTAGAAAAAGATGTTCCCCACTCCTCGGGTACCTCTCCTCCCATTTTCTCTATCCTAGAGAATTTGGATGGGTTCAAGGGACATTTCAACCCAACTTGTCAATAACGTCAATTCAAAGAATTAAAAAATACCACAAACCTCTATTGTTTTTTATAAATAACAACCCTTGTCATTTTCATTCAATTTTTTTTTTTCTATTTGGAGTTGAGTTTGTTGTTTTGATCTTAGTCATTATTATTTAGAGTTGACTTTATTGTTTGAGGCTTTTGGGCCTTTTATCATTTATACTCATCATTTTTATTATTGATTTGTGTTTTTTGTTTGCTCACATTGGTTGGAGATGATACCTACATATTTAAAGTTTTGTGGTGTTGAGTATACTATTTAGTGTTTTGTATGAATTATGATTTTGGGATTTTCCATGTTTGGACTATGTGTTGTTTTGGCCCTTTAACATATTTTGGTTTGGAAATTGGGTATATATTTGCTCTTTATGATATTTATATGATTTCTGGGATCAAAGGCATCTGGTTGGGAATATTGATTCGGAAATTGGGACTATGTACTTGACATTATAGAATCAATGATACTTAGTTTATGAATTTAATTTAATTGTTTTAAACATGTTTATAAGGTTTTGTTACTCTGGTGTTTCTGTTTTGGTTAGGTTTTCCATATAATGTATGTCTTGATGACATTTAGTATATAAATCCAATTTGATTTTTTAAAATATGTTTATATACTTTTTGTTGGTTTGGTGTGCTTAGTTTATGGATTTAGTTTATTTATTTTTTTAACATGTTCATATGCTTTTGTTGGTCTAATGTTTTTTTACTCCTAGGAAAACAATGCTTCTTTTTGGTATGGGATTTCTTATGTCAATATTTGTGTGGATACTTGAATATGTTATGATTTGATGTGCTTAGTTTATGAATTTAGTTTATTTATTTTTTAACATGTTCATATTCTTTTGTTAGTCTAACAGTTTTTTACTCCTAGGAAAACAATGCTTCTTTTTGGTATGGGATTTCTTACGTCAATATTTGTGTGGATACTTGAATATGTAGCTCACTTGGTTTTCTTTGCTTTGTTATATTATATGACTTAATAAATCCAATCAACTTAAAACATTATCTTTTCCAGAATGCAAAAGGGAGGTATGGAAATTTGATCAAGATGGTAGTGACTATGCGCACAACTCCATTGGTGGATCAAAGATAAGGGTTAGTGATCCAAAACTTAACGAAGAGCCCTGCCATACCGAGGAATAATGTACCTCCTTTGAAAATGTTTTGTCTCGGAAATATCCATTATTGACCATACCTAGTCATATAATATCTCATGAATAGTCATCCGTTGTCAAGGAACCACATATCTCTAAAAATATTCCATCCAATAGGAAATTTATGACATCTATAGTGATTTGATCATTTTTGAGTTGTATAATATGTTTCTTGTTTTATTTTGTATTTTTTTAATATTAGACTTGAAATAATTTTAATATAAAGTATTTTTCTTGTTTTTAAAATTGAATTGATAATCAACGGTCTTTTTGAAAAAGTTATTAAAATTAAAATTTTAAATTGTATTGCTTTACATATGGCTAATATTGGATGAAAAAGTGTCATTTCTTTCATAGAAAAAAAAAACCAGTTCATGTTGTACATGATTAGACAATGGCATTTGTCCATGAATTGGTTTCTTCCTTATGATATGCTTCCCTTTTCCCTTCCTTTATGCTCACAATATTGAAAGGGGTAGTATTACTCCATAGCTTATTCTTTTTCAAAGAAGATGTAAACCTCGTCTCATCCTTGGTTTTGTTGGGGAAAGTGTTATTTGAAGGTCATATTGATTGTGATTGACTAAATACCTAATGAAAGTATTGAATCCTTTCTTATTGAACACACCACAATGAATCTTCCCTTTGGTTATATATTGTTATTGAACTCTAAAAAAATACAATGACATAGCCGACCTACAAGGCACCCAAAAAATTAGTAATATATATTGATTATGTCTTCTTCAAACTAATGTAGTGTTCTTGTCTACATTCGTGCACAAGAATGGAGATCAGAATTGTTGGAGTAAAAAACATGGACATGGAAATCACGTATATGATTCCAACACAAAAAATGGGTGTTGTCTAGTGACACCAATCTTCATTCGTCACCGTTCCATCCATTAACTTAATTTGATTATGTGTTTGAGTTGTGTAATAAGCACACACCAAAGTCATTTGTTGAATTTGCTACATGTCCATCAAATGACTTGACTGCACAATTGCATTATAATCACCATATTGGTTTGTCATAGCATCAATTATGTGACATATATAATTTAATACAAACATAAGAGGTACATAATGACTCTATGCTATCCTTCTTATCAATTTTTACTATTTTTTAGTCATGAAGCCACATCAAAACCCAAAAAATACCAACCATAAGTGTAGACTAGCATGGGAAAGTGTGGTTTTAGGTAGTTGTCAACTAATATGGAATGGGAGACACAAGGATTACACAATCCATTTCTTCTTATGATTGTTTGGACATTCATGGTCGCAACTGTTAGGGCATGCAATAAGATGTTTCTTCTCTAGGGAATATGATGTTATGAAGAGCTTGTTTCTTTAAATGATTGCTCACTAGATTTAGTTTCCCTTAGTTTGACTATTTATATCATAGATAAAAACTTGTGTTTTCTCCCATTTCAATGCCATATGTAAGCTTGTACCAATTCTATTTTGTTTTACCTCACTTTCTCTTTCGACTAAGATTATCAATCATCATCACTTTTTTTTAGATCATTATTTTTTGGGGTACAAAAATGCACTCATTCCTTAAGCAACTTTAGACAGATATTATTTCATTGAAGAAAATAATAAATCTAGGATCTATATTTTCTATTTCTTTTGTATACGTAAATTATTCATGCTTAATAATTCCCATGGAGATACAAAGCCACTTGCTTGTGATGATCTTAATCAATGATTATATGTAGTAGTTACCACAATGTGACCTTTGTTTGGCCTTGTCCATCATTTAATTTTACAATTGTATTTTGGTATTTCCTCCTTTGCTTGTGGATGGTAAAAAATCCACTATAAAGAGGATAAAATGTCCTCGTTTAGCTTAAAGGAAATTTCAACCTTGAAATGTATATATTTTTGTTGTTACCAAGGATTGTAGTTTATTTAGAAAGATGCTTGTACATATAGGATGCAATTACAAATTGAGATGTTCCTCATTATACATTGAAGTTATTATCCTTTCTACACTACCACCGTGCCATCACATATGTTATTCCCGTTTTATTAAACAATAAAGCTTGGAGTTTATAGTATTGTCCAATGTGTATGGATGTACACATAAGTTATATTCTCATTTTCTTTTTGTCATGAACCTTAGTTTATTGTAAATAATGTATTCATTCCCCACTTGATGTAGGACCTTGTTCCTACCTTTTATCCTTTATTCTTTTAGTGCGTTGATGGGCTATTGATGGTCTCCTCCATTTGTGTATTTCAAATAAGAGATACCTATCATGAGTCTTGTGAATGCTAATAATAATTGCAACTAGAGAACTCCATCTACCTACCTAAAGGAATTTATATCATAATCAATCCATCAATATTATAGTTACTTTATGTATATGACTTCAAACAAAAACACATATACATATTTATTAATCCATGCCAAAACATGGAAAATACCTTTCATTTGCATGTCAAAGTACTTTGACTTAGCGATAGTTCAATTTCATGTTAGATTTTTTCATAAAGTTTTCCAATGTTTATAAAATAGAATTTATTAATTGATTTATTTAAAAACTTAAAATAGATTTCAAAAATTTTAAGCTTTACTCATTGGCCAAATAGGGTATTGATGTGACATAAATCATTGAGTGTGAATTTATATTTAAAACACAAAAAATAAAAATAAAAACATTTAATATAGAATTTTTAAGAGTACCATACAACAAGTTTCACATGCCATTGTTGACTTTTGTGTACTAAACAACAACAAAAAAGTTGTTATCACTTCCCATATGATGTTTTGATATTTTATATGTCAAATTAATATATTTTTATTTTAATGTTTGCATGAGAACAAATACTTAATTTATGTGACAAGTTCTATAAAATTGTTATGTTCTAATGATTTCTCCTTCCTTTCTCAATTTCTATATTCAACCTATAACTTATTTACTTTTTCAAATTTTATCTTTGGCATGGACTAGCCACTTTGTGTCATATTCACTTGTTTTGTTCAAATTTGTTTCCATAGTATGTCAATTTAAATGTCAACGCTAGATACATACATATACACAATGAATACATTTTAACATCATAAAAATACATACATATACACAATGACTACAGTGGAACATCATAAGACTTACCCATGAATCAAACATGTCCTCAAGTTTGTAAGGGATCTCCTTACAACAATGATCAAATTATTTGGTTCCTACTAATTTCCATCAATCTAAACTATGATATACCTCTCCATCGATATTTTAAGTACTTTAAAAATAATATGTACCACATATAAAGAGAAAATATGTTATAGTTAATGTTATTTCTTTAACGTTCCTACATTTTAAACAAATTTCCAAATTTCCTTCACTTTTGGTTGTTTCTTTTGTATTCTCCATGACGCTTTAACAAATGGAAATGGATGTTTTTGATGATGAATATAATCATCATGACATCTATTTTACTTCTATATTTTTCACTTCATCACATCAAATTTACTTTTTGTTTCTTTTTTCTTCTCAACATTTATTAGCACCTTATGGTGCAATTGCCAATTTACACTACCACCGTGCCATCACATATTTTATTCTAGGTTTATTAAACAAGCAATCTTGGAGTTTATAATATTCTCCAAGGTGTACAGATGTACACATAAGTTATATTCTCTATTTTTTTTGTCATGAACTTTAGTTTATTGTAAATATTGTATTCATTCTCCACTAGAGGTAGGACCTTGTTCTACCTTCTATCCTTGATTATTTTAGTGCATTGATGGGCTATTTATGGTCTCCTCCATTTGTGCATTTCAAATAAGAGATACCTATCATGAATTTTGTGAATGCTAATAATAATTGCAACTAGAGAATTTGATCTACCTACCAAAAGGAATGTATATCATAGTCAATCCATCAATATTATGTATACTTTATGTATATGGATTCAAACAAAAACACATATAAATATTTATTAATCCATGCCAAAACATGGAAAATACTTTTCATTTGCAAGTCAAACTACTTTGACTTAGCGATAGTTCAATTTCATGTTAGATTTTTAACAAAATTTTCCAATGTTTATAAAATATAATTTATTAATTGATTTATTTGAAAACTTAAAATAGATTTCAAAATTTTTAAGTTTTACTCATTGGCCAAATAGGTTATTGATGTGATATAAATATTTGAGAGTGAGTTTATTTTTAAAACACAAAAATGAAACTAAAAACATTTAATATGAAAATTTTAAGTGTACCATGCAACAAGTTTCACATGCCATTGTTGACCTTTGTGTGATAAACAACAAAACAAAAGTGGTTGTCACTTCCCATATGATGTTTTGATTTTTTATATGACAAATTCTATATATTTTATTTTAATGTTTGTATGAAGACAAATACTTGATTTATGTGACAAGTTCTATAAACTTGTTATGTTCTAATGATTTCTCCTTGCTTTCCTAGTTTCTATATTCAACCTATAACTTATTTACTTTTTCATTTTTTTTAAATCTTTGACATGGACTAGCCACTTTGTAGCATGTTCACTTGTGTTGTTCAAATTTGTTTCCATAGTATGACAATTTAAATGTCAACACTGGATACATACATATACCCAATGAATACATTTTAACATCATAAGAATACATACATATACACAATGACTACAATAGAACATCATAAGACTTACCCATGAAGCACATGTGTCCTCAAGCTTGTAAGAGATCTCCTTACAACAATAATCAACTTATTTGGTTACTATTAATTTCCATCAATCTAAACTATGATATACCTTTCCATCAATATTTTTAAGTATTTTAAAAATAAGATGTACCACATATAACAAGCTAATATGTTATAGTTAATGTTACTTCTTTAATGTTCCTACATTTTAAATAAATTTCCAAATTCCCTTAATTTTTAGTTGTTTCTTTTGTATTTTCCATGATTATTTAACAAATTAAAATGGATGTTTTGATGATGATGAGTATAATATTCATGGCATCTCATTTACTTCTCTATTTTCACTTCATCACATCTACTTTACTTTTTGTTTCTTTTTTCTTCTCAACATTTCTTAGCACCTTCTGGCACAATTGCCAATTTACACTACCACCGTGCCATCACATATTTTATTCTAGGTTTATTAAACAATCAATCTTGGAGTTTATAGTATTTTCCAAGGTGTATGGATGTACACATAAGTTATATTCTCTATTTTTTGTCATGAACTTTAGTTTATTGTAAATAATGTATTCATTCTCCACTAGAGGTAGGACCTTGTTCCTATCGTCTATCCTTTACTCTTTTAATGCGTTGATGGGATATTGATGGTCTCCTCCATTTGTGAATTTCAAATAAGAGATACCTATCATGAATGTTGTGAATACTAATAATAATTTCAACTAGAGAATTCCATCTACCTACCTAAAACATTCCTATCATGAATATTGTGAATGCTAATAATAATTGGAACTAGAGAATTCCATCTACCTACCTAAAGGAATTTATATCATAGCCAATCCATCAATATTATAGATACTTTATGTATATGACTTAAAAAAAAACACATATAAATATTTATTAATCCATGCCGAAACATGGAAAATACTTTTCATTTGCAAGTCAAAGTACTTTGACTTAGCGATAGTTCAATTTCATGTTAGAATCTTTTATAAAGTTTTCCAATGTTTATAAAATATAATTTATTAATTGATTTATTTGAAAACTTGAAATATATTTCATAATTTTTAAGTTTTACTCATTGGCCAAATAGGTTATGTATGTGACATAAATCCTTGAGAGCGAGTTTATTTTTAAAACACAAAAATGAAACTAAAAACATATAGTATGGAATTTTTAAGAGTACCATGTGAAAAGTTTTGCATGCAATGTTGACTTTTGTGTGCTAAACAACAACAAAAAATTTGTTGTCACTTCCCATATGATGTTTTGATTTTTTATATGACAAATTATATATATTTTATTTTAATGTTTGTATGAGAACACATACTTAATTTATGTGATAAGTTCTATAAACTTGTTATGTTCTAATGATTTCTCGTCGCTTTCTCAGTTTCTATATTCAACCTATAACTTATTTACTTTTTCAAATTTTATCTTTGGCACGGGCTAGCCACTTTGTGACATATTCACTTGTTCTGTTCAAATTTGTTTCCATAATATGTCAATTTAAATGGCAACGATGGATGCATACATATACACAATGAATACATTTTAACATCATAAGAATACATACATATACACAATGACTACAATATAGAATCATAAGAGTTACCCATGAAGCACACATGTCCTCAAGTTTGTAAGAGATTTCTTTACAACAATGATCAACTTATTTGGTTCCTACTAATTTCCATCAATCTAAACTATGAGATACCTTTCCATCGACATTTTAAAGTTAAAAATAAGATGTACCACATATAATGAGCTGATATGTTGTAGTTGATGTTACTTTTTTATTGTTCCTACATTTTAAAGAAATTTCCAAATTCCCTTCACTTTTAGTTGTTTGTTTTGTATTTTTTTATGATGCTTTAACAAATGAAAATGGACGTTTTGATGATGACGAGTGTAATCTTCATGAAATCTATTTTACCTATCTATTTTTTCACTTCATAATATCTACTTTACTTTTTGTTTTCTTCTTCTTCTCAACATTTCTTAACACCTTCTGGTGTCGTTGCCAATCTACATACTATAAGTTAAAGTGATTCATTAAGAAAAAACTATTACTATGACCTTGTAGAAAAGTGCAAAAATTAACTTTAAAAACTATTTATGTATATTATGAAGTAAAATAATTCCCTTAAGCAAAAATTACTAGAATGCTAAGCAAGGAAAGTTCACTAGCTTAAAATACTATTTTGGTAAAGGTAAGACACACAAAAAAGCATCACCAAAACTTGCATTTAGTTTCTTGAATTACGACATGCTCATATTGCCGTGAGAAAGAAATCCCATGAAATATTAAGTTTAATCCATGCTTTACTGCTAGATAGAGTTGACATAGTCTATATAATTATGTCGTAAGGTGTTTTATCATTGTGGGGTTTATGTTAACCAATTTGATTTTTTTTTCTCTATAGCCATTGGTCTCTGTTATAAAACCATGAGAAGGTTTGGGATTATCCACCCTAGCTTGTAGCATGACCCTGGTCACATATATTAATGTATAGATTATGTATGACAAAGTACTTACAATGGTCGAACATTGTATGAAGATAAGTTTGTCCCATTTTTGGGTAGAAAGGAAACCTAGGCATGAAATTTTTGTTAAACTCCAAAGCCTGACCATGCTGAGTTTGTCCATTTTTTGGGTAGAGAGGAAACCTAGGTATGAAAGGACTTGTAATGGCCAACCATTGTATGAAGATAAGTTTGTCCAGTTTTTGGGTAGAGAGGAAACCTATGTATGAAAGTTTGGTTGAAGTCCAAAACTCAACCATGTTAAGTTTGTCCATTTTTTGGGTAGAGAGGAAACCTAGGTATGAAAGTTTGGGAGAACTCCAAAACCCAACCATGTTAAATGCCGCAACTCTGAAAGGAATGTTGTAAATCCGTGTGATGTATTTGTAGAGGTGAGCAACAATTGCAAGCTTTTTTCTGATTCACAAATATTTCTTAATGACGAGTCTAAAGTTTGTTTTACCCCATGGGTTTTTTCTCTAGTTATAACCCTCTATGTTATAATTATGCTTTACATTTTTCTTGTCTACTATGATGTCTATGTTCAAATTATGCTTTGCATTTTCTTGGTTAGCTATAACGTTTTACTACATACACTTGTATTCTACATGTTGGGTAGTAGTTGTAGTAGAGTAGTTTGCATAGAACAAGAGAGTGCGTTCACTATCTTTTTCTTGAATTTATTTTTCATGCCCTCTACACAATGAAATCATGCAAGTAAGGGATTTTCCCATTTTTTTTCTTTTATTGCAATTCTCCTCAACCCAATTCTTTTTTGTGCCATCCTTCACATAGAAATGTCCTTCACATTTTACATTATAATTCAATCCTAATCACAACAAAAAAAAGGGAATATTTGATGACATATTTGTCTATCACATTTTTCTTTTATTCAATTTTATTTTCAATATGCAAATATAGAGAATGAAGAAGGGTCATGATTTGTAAACTATAAACTTTATTTTTATATTTATTGGGCTATTTAGAGTTGGACTTACTAGAGGATCCAAAAATTGAAACCCATTTTCGACCAACAACTATTGAAGTTGCTTCAAGATTTGCATCCTATGATGAGATAACACATATTTTGAAAACTTAGAAAAGATCCCTCCACCTGAGTTTGAATTTCCTTGGATTTATAATCAAGGTAAGTTTTGTATCTATCTTCTTTTTCTTGAATAACAGTGGAATGGATAGCACAAAACCTAACATAAATAAATGGATTTTTGTCAACTCGAGAACATATTTTTGGTCCGGGTGTGTGTGTTTCTAGTGTCCACAATGCATAAGAATCTATCATTCATAAAAGTACATGTGTAAGGTGCAGGTATTTAATAAGAAAGAAAGTATATTTGGTTTAGTTTATAAATAACCACATACAATGTTAACAACTAATGTTTGTCTTCCATACTTGTATCCAAAGTGTACTTTAAAAAAAAATTCTGTAATCTTTTTTATTGCTTAAAGAAATATTGTTCAAATCATGTGACCTATAAATTCAATTGTACTTTTCTTGTCTAGTTTTCATACATAAGGGGGCCATGTGTGTTTTTCAATACATATCCAACTAACATTTATCCATGTAATAAATAATTGGATTCCCTTTCAAGGAATTACAAACAATTCACATCTTTTTTAGGGCCAAGCAATATATATAAAACCTGCAAGGAAACGTACAATATACCCTTGACGAGATGGTAGAACCACAATAGTTAAACATTCTACCTTAACCTAGATTATTTTTCGAATAACATTATCAAAATGATCTCAAGATACAAATGTCATAAATTCCATCTAGTCAAAGGGTTTAATTTTTAATGGGTGCACTAATATGAAAATTATCTTAATATGATTTGAAGTCAAGACGATATTATGAAAAGATTAAAACATCACTAAAAATATACTTGGGAAATCCAAAACTTACAAATATTTTAGTGATAATATATTTACATTTATTTGTTATATTTCAAGTGATAAATGCAAGCAATTTTATTAACCAATCAACAACCACCCAAAATTGGTCACGTTGTTATTTAAGTCCTTGGTAAAAGTAGAAAAATGTCTAGAAATACTCTCCCATTTCTTGTTTGAAATTGATTGGGGCATGAGTAATTATGTTAGATTTCTTCTCTTTCTCTAATTTATGTTTTCTAGATAGATATCGCTGAAACATTATAAGTTTGGTTTCTCCTAGTATGCATGCAAAGGGGTTGTCGAATCATTCATAGAGAATAATTTGTACATTAGCTGAACCACATATAAATATTTTTTCTCTAGGATAAAAGAATTTCATCCCTAAAATGGAAAAATTGAATGAACTTTCCTTCCTTTTAAGACTTCCCATTGTTCTAAGGATCTTGTATTTTTTCCTTATTTCCTACCCAACGAACCTTTCAAAATTATTGGATTTTTTTAACTTGAGATAAATATTGACAAGGAATCTATGATATATTCTCCTTTCTATCCCTGTAAATGAGATTAAGACAACATGATTCAAATATTGTTTCCCATGAATGCTACTTGTTATCCTAATTCCCATCAATGGATTCTTGTTGCAATCCCCTTGAAGTAATTGTTCTAAGGATGCTGGTAAGGGTTTAAGAAATTTATTCTCCTCGTCATAGATGGGTTATCTTCTCCCAAGATCATTCATATTATTGATCTTTCATGGTATCACATTGACATCTTGATTAATCACTACACCATTAGTGATTCTAGTTGCATTAGCATATGGTAAATGCCAATGGTTTTGCTGGTTATGTAAAGGAGAGGACGAGTGCTTCTAAACTATGCGCTCATTAGGTGTGATGCTTTGATGCTTTTATGTCCATATGAATTATTTGTATTTTTTCAACAACACTCTTAAATATGGTCATGTATTTGAACAACACAAATTTATGATAGAAACATGTTAGGCCAGGAAAGATTCTCACCTTATGGACACTAAACGACATCCTTCTTTCTGCAAATCATTTTTGGTTCTACTACTCTAACATGACCAAAATAGTATGACCTAAATATCCCAATATCATTCTTATCAAAACTTGCACTTTTGGATTCTTGAATATATCTTTGTCCTTGGGAATTGACACTATTCACAACTATTGTAACTGCTCATCTTTGTTCTTACTAACATTTGTTGATTGTAGAGATTGATTATATTCTTGATTTAGAGGTCTTGTTTGAGCCGTGTTTGGATCCTACTTCCTAATGGGTGGGGGGATTGAACCCCACTAATGTTTCCATGGGGTCCAAGAGGGTGGTGAAAACCTTTCGGAGCCCCCATTAGTGAGGTTTCAGGGGTAGCGCCCCCGAGGAGAAATTTTTGGAAAAAAATATCTTATAAGATATTGTTATTTAATAGTCAATTTGAATAATTCATCATTATGTCACATATCAAACATTAGAAGTTATGTTGGTTATTTTTTCCCTAGAAGGAAACCCTATTTTTATGAGGGCACTATATTACAGTTGTGAAGAGTGTGAGAGAGACCGTGAAAAGAGGGAAGAGGAGGTTGTAATGGATGTGTTGTAGGTTTTATCCCTTCTTTTTTGTTGGACAGAATAATGGAAGGGCTAAATATTTATCTGTGGGATGCAACCCATATCGGTTGAACCATGTATATTGGAATCTCTCTTGTATTGTGCTCTTCTTTGTTTTTTTTTCTACATTCTTTTTTATTTTCATTGCTTTGCTATCCCGTTTCTAACAAATAATATTAGAGCCAAATGCTTATTTGATTGATATAATCATAGGAAAGTAGGGTTTCCTGGTTTGAATGGGAGCAATGGTAGAAGAAGGAAGGATTAGGGTTAACAAGTTTAAAGGCCAAAAGTACCTACTATGGAAGATGCAACTATAGGACTATCTATGTGATAAGGATATTTTTCTACCGTTGGACAAAAAAGCAAAGAAGTTGGTGATATTGAAGGAAGAAGAATGGGAGGTTCTTAATATAAAGGCATTAGAAA
Organism: Pseudotsuga menziesii; assembly: GCA_001517045.1. NCBI lineage: Eukaryota > Viridiplantae > Streptophyta > Pinopsida > Pinales > Pinaceae > Pseudotsuga > Pseudotsuga menziesii. The sequence goes on from LPNX010823376.1 coordinate 73,572, forward strand.
TAATACAATTGTGCATGGTAGCATTGGTGGCCTTCAACATTTCAAAGGAAAATACAATGGAGGATATGATGAAAGCATTTGTAAACTATATGAAAAACCATTAGCTTGCAACAAGGTATTTCTTATGAAACATTTATTTAATATGAATATGGCAGAAGGCAGGTTTGCTCGTGTTGAACATTTAAATGAATGTAACATGGTTATCAATCAGTTAATTTATGTAAGAGTAGAATTTGATTATGAGGTTAGGGATCTTTTGATTTTGTGCTCATTTCTAGAAAGATGGAATGGATTGTTCATGTGATCTGGGTTTGTGTAACACCCCGGTTTTGACCCCATGGTATTGAATTGCATATGAGGTAAATAGCATTAATAAATTGTGGTGGGGAGCTCGAGGAAAAGGCCCCAACATGGATTTAGTGTTTTATGTTTCGACGATTAAAATCAATGCTGATGGTTTATGTGCTATCCATACACAATATGTTTTGAGACATCATGTAAAAATGCAAATTAATAAAAATACCACAACTAGCTATACACCGCAACGTTAAAGAGACATGGGAATGATTTCATAAGGAATAGGAAGGGGGAAACATTCAAACCCTTGAGCCAATGGAGAAAATCTAAATGTCAAAGGGAAAACCCATAAAGCCGTCACCTACCCCTTTTTTCTTTTTGTGCCCAATCATTTAGAAATTGGTTGGGGGAGTTAATGCATGTGGATGGGAAGAGTATGGGAGTCAAATTTGAATTCGAGAAGCCACCCATTTTTGGAAAACATGTTTTTGACTTCTTGGGCAAGTAAATGCTTGGAAATGCATGCCAAATCCATTATTCACCCATGTATTTCATTCCTCACCCATTCTCATTCACGTTGGGGCTCTCTCACGTAGCTAAAGCTTGCTGAGATTTCTCCCTCATGTTTTCTTGCCATTTTCTTCACTTCCCCATGCCTAGGGTTTGTTTTCTATGTTGCTGGGTGAATGGGAAGAAAGGAACCATGAGTTTGGGGTTTAAAGAGGATGTTTTTCAACTGTGAGCAAGATGGGAGCTTCCCTCACATTTTTCTACATTTTCACTAATTTCTTCAAGCTGGGAAACCTGTTTTTGTGTTGTTTAGTGAATGGGAAAAGGAGACCCACAATTTGGGTGTGTATGGAGGTCATTTCATCTCCTACAATGCCCATAAACATTATGTGAAATCGATTTTGGTTCCTAGGGTGTTTTTCCCCATTTTTACCAATTTGTATTTTGGTTGCAAACTCATTTTTGCTGTTGCTAAGTTCCTGGGAAGATAGATCTACGATTTTGGGGTTTAGGGAGGATGTTTTTCCCATGTAATTCCCATGGATGTTCTATGAAATTGTATTTTCTATCGGATGGTTGTTTTTTCCTTTCACCAAGTTGTTTTTGGTTGCAAAATGTTTTCTTTCATACCCAGCATGTGCATTTTGCTTTTGTGTGCATCCTTGCGTTGGCATGGTAGAGTAAGTACAAGATACCCATCTATTAAATGGTTGACTATGTTTGGGGCTGATTGTTGGATTGAATGAGTAAGTCCAAGGAACCCCCATGTTATTGGCTTGTTGCCTTAATAGCTTGTGGAACCTAGTTGTTTATTGGCTTATCTAGATAGTCTGTGAAACCCAACGATGTGTTGGATTGATTGTGGGTGTATGGTCTTGTTGTGTGTAAGCCTGCTACTACGTAGTTCCTTGTGGAAACCATTCCCACCTCAGGGGTGGTAGTGATGTTGAGATATTGATGAGAACACTAGCCTATGGTTGGGTGGAACGTTGCAACGACATAGCTAGTTGCGGGCCAACTCAATTGCAAGATAAGTATTCACTTTTATTTCTCTTGTGTATTTACCTCTGCAACTGTAATTACTTGATTTATGAATTATGAACATGTTGAATGTATTGAATGAATGAGTTTTGCTTCCGCTATGTATTTACATGTACAACGCATCTGTTTATGTATTTTATGTTCAATGCATTTCATTTTTATGTTAATGGGCTAGATCGCTAGTTTGATAGCAACATTAGTATCGGTCACGTCCTCTCGATCGTCGGGATGAGGGAAGGGGACGTGACAGTTTGTGTGAGAAAAAATAAAAGAATCCATAAAGAATAAAGTGCACATATATATATTGAGAATAACATAGTCATACAATAAAATCCAACTATATATCTTAATTAAGTAGAACATATTGTAAAATGAAGAATATAAAATAGATAGAATGGTGGTAGTCGATCTCTGAAAATATATGTGGTGGATACACTCATCTATAAGAATCTAAGTTATAATGAGGAAAAAAGGGAAATTTAACATAAAGCATCAATGATAAAACCATCAACATAAAAAAACCTAACTTTATAAGATGAAACACCAAAAGGTTTGTAGTTGAAGTTGTGGTTAGTTTATATGTCAACTTCTTGGGGGCATTGATTTTGCATACAATCTCTGGTTGGGGTGCTTGGTATCCCATCATAAAGGTTTGGCTAATAATCACACATTCGAAAGTTCCCAGGTTATGCCTTCAAGTATTTTCTAGGAACTACTGTTCCAAAACAAGTTGTTTAGGGCCTTAAAATGACCTTGGAAGATCAAGACCCAAAAAACCATAAAAATACTTCCAAGATGGAAACCCGTGTTTTGAGCCAATGGACTAGGTGGGTGGACATCGATTCCCACCTAGATCAGTCCACCCCCATTATGAATCAATGGTATCCATTGCGTTAAGTCCCCCCATCAAATGGGGAAACTACTGTTGGACTTGAATCTTTGTGATCCACTTGATTGGTGAAAGAGTTTCCCTGCTTTTAATACTCGATAAAGTTGAAGCTTCTATTGATGAATTCCCTTAACCATTTTTGTCCATGATCCAATCAATGGAGACCTATTCCATATAGTTAGGATTGATATATGTAGGTTTTGGTTGCTTGACCACCTTCAACGTGTCTAAAAGTGGTGGAAAGTATGGCCAAAGGAGGTCCACATTAAATACTGGGTGTAGGCCAAGGAAGGGGGGAGTACTTAATTGAAAAACATTGTATCCTGCAAATTTGGTGATGGTATAAGGACCATAATGAAGTGGGCACAACTTTCTATGGGGTCTTGTAAGGTGATGTTTTTGAAAATTCAATCAAACCTTGTATCCCACCTAAAACTTGCATGGAACCTTATGTTGATCATGGCGTTGATTGTAGCATTGGATTTCTGTAAAATGTTATGGACCTATTGGTAGATGTGCTGAATTAATTCAATGAATTTGGTGGCTTTGTTGGTATTTGACTAAGCATGGGAGGATTCTTCCTATGTGGGTTCAAAGGATGGTGATACATCAACGGGGCCTAAAGGTTGAAATCCCAGAAACACCTAAAAATGGATGTGGCCAATTGAGTTATGGATGGATCTATTGTAGCTGTGTTAAACATAAGAATTATCTCATCCCATGTACATGGATGATTAGAGTTGTACATGTGTAGGATTTGCACAATCATATTGTTGTCGACCTCTATCTGTCCATCAGTTTGGGGGTGGAAGGTGGTATATTTGGTGAGTTTGGTGTTTAGTAGTGACCAGAGGCTCAACTAAAATGTACTTGAGAAACTGCTATCCCGGTCTAATATGATGATATCTGGAATCCTAAAATGTACCCACACATGCTAAAGAAAATATTGACAATGGATTCAATTGTGATACTCTTCTTATATGCTGTTAGAATGACCTCCTTAGGGATTTGATCAACAACCATGAATACATAGTCATTATCATGCTTGGTTGAAGGAATACCTAACATGTAGTCCATTAAGATGAAATTACCAGGGTTTGTGGGAGTAGGTAGAGGGGTGTAAATTCCTTGTTTTTTAATGGATGGGTTGGTGATGGAGCATGCAATGCAAGATGTGACATACTTACTGACATGTTGACAAATATTCAACTAGTAGAAATACTTGTAGAATACTTCTACTCTCTTCTCCATGCCAAAGTATTTGACCACTCGAGTGTAGTGGGATTCCTAAATCAATTTCACATGCTTACTTAAAAATATGACTTAGATTACATAAAACTCCACCATGCAGATGAAATTGGTAATGGTATTTCCTAATCCCAACATCTGGTAGGATGCAATGAAGTCTGGATCACTGTCATAGAGTTGGGACCACCCAAAAGTTTCATGCCCGCAAGAGTTGAGCGCTGTGGTTAGTGTCACAAATGGAGGTCTTCTTAGGTAGTTTATGACACAACTGGTGCTCCCTTTATTATATTTAATGTTGATTAGGTGAAACTTCTTCAAGTACGTGGAGAAATATTGATGGAGGTCATTTTGAAATTTACCATGTGTGTGCATGAATTGTAAATGCTTGTGATACATATGGATGACTATCTCCCTCCCTAGAATGTAATGCTTCAATTGGAGACATGCTTGTATAATTGAATACATATCTTTATCATAGTTGGGATACTTATGGATGACATATGAGAGCATCTCACTATGATAGAACATTAGATGACCATGATAAGTGAGGATTACACACAATGTATTCTAAAGCATACGTCTCAATCTCAAAAGGTTGTTGTAGATCAGGAAATTTAAGCACCGAGATTGAACATAAATGGTGTTTCAGATCATTGAAGGATTTATATTGTGATATTTCCACCAAAATTTGGATTTTCCACCACCCTTGGTCACTAGGTTGAGAGTCCATGCAATATGAGAGAATCCTAACATAAAACTCCGATAGAAGTTGGAAAGGCCCAAGAAGCTTCAAAGATTGATTAGTGTTGTTGGGGTTGGCCAGTCATGAATGACTTGAATCTTGGCTGGATCGACATGTTCTCCATTCTCATATACAATGTAGCTGAGGTATTGGACCTTGTTCATGCCAAAGGAGAATTTCTCTAAGTTAGTATATAGGTTGTCTTGCCACATAGTGTGAAGGACTTGTTGAATGTGCTACAAGTGTTCTTCCCAATTCTTGTTGAAGATGAGAATGTCATCCAGATATATAAACACAAAGGAATTGATGAAAGGCCTAAAGGTGTTCCATAATCCTCATGAAAGTTTATGGGGTATTTGTTAGTCCAAAAGGTATGACCAACCATTCAAAAATACCTTATTTAGACTTGAAAGAAATATTCCATACATTAGTTGATTGTATTGGAAACTAGTGGTAGCCAAACTTTAGATCAATATTTCTACAACACTTGGATCCCTTGATTCGACTGAGAATGTTTCCAGTTCAAGTAATTGGGTATCGGTTCCTGATAGTGATTTTTTAAAGCTCTGTAATCAATGTAGAGGCTCCAATTCCAGTCTTTCTTTTGCACAAGTGTGACTGCACTTTTTCTAGGTAAGGAACTAGGTCAAATGTTCTACTTTTGGAGAAAATATTGAATGCTTGACCTGACATTGTAGAGGCACCCTCATAGGTGAGGTGATGATGTCTTAATATTCTTCTACAACTTAGTCCATTTTCTTCTGTTGTGTGGATAGTACTTGTGTGGAGGCCATAGATATAGCCGTGACCTTCTGTTCATTATGAGAAAAAGTCTTAAAAAGGAGAAATTTCCTAGTCCATGAGATGACCTTCTTGAACTGTTTAGCTGAGATCAAAGAGACTACGGTAGGTGGAGCTAAATATGGTATTTTGTACAATTTCCTACTCAAATTAATAATAACACCATGAGGACTAGACTCATACATAACATGACATTTCCACATATATGGTTGACCTAAAATAACATCACAAAATTCAAGTGGGGAAACATCACAGAATACCTCATCTTTAAATGGATTAATGCCATAGGGAGTGCAACATTGTTGGCTAATGTAGATATATGACCATGTTTGAGCCACCTAATGTTGTATGATTGTTTGTGTGGTGTTTTTGGCAACTCCAACCACTTGAAAACCTATACTAAGATCATGTTATTTTGGCTTCTACTATCAACAATGAAATGTAGTAGAGAACCCTTCACCCACATCCATGAGTGAATCATATGCTCACCTTCTTTTGACTCCTCTAGTTTGTTGGGATGGGCCTTGGTCTCAGAGACTCTGCCATTGGGTTATACATCAATGATCCACTTCTCCTTGTGTAGCTCTAAATCAAAGTTGGAGCTTGGATATGACTTTGAGGCTTTCAATTCAACCATCAATTATTGCTTTGAGTGACATCCATAAGTGTTGTGCTAGGGGATTTTATGGAATTCACACCACTTTCTAGTGTCTTTGTTTATCTTCCCATTACCCTTGTTTTATTATGGATTAGACTATTTTTCTTGAGGTTTTCCATCCTTTCTTTTTACTTTGTTCTATAGAATAGGTTTCTCAGAGTCTTTTATACCCATCTTGGTGCACAAGGTATGGAAATTATTTCCCCATTGGAATCTATCATGACCATATTTTCTTGATGTATGAAGTTAGGAGGGTATTGTAGGGCTGATAATGGATCATCGTTTATTTCTATCTCTCCTATGTTCTAGAAATCTATGAAGAATGTGTGGAATAATAGATATTTTCCATGGGGGAGTATGTTGGTGAAGTGGTAACAAATAATGTTTTTTTTTATATAAATGAGGCGAGCATACCCATGCCCATGAAAATTAGCCACAGTGGCCACAAAATGAGTAGACCAAGGGGTCCAATCATTAAAATACAGGGACATGGGAAAAGTTAGATTCAATCTGTGCAAGAGTAAATCATCCTAAAAATGATGTCACTGGTGTTGGAGAAGTGAAACTCTTGAAGATCATGAGAGTCCCATAGGGGTGGGGGACCATAATACTAGTGAAATTATTGAATGATGGACCTCACTGTGATAAATGTGCTGCTACTATGATATGAAAATATGAACCTTGCTACCTTTGACATGTACAGATATCATTGATGTGATGAATGTGTTGATGTCGAGCATAGGGGAAACTACTAAGTTAGGGAGCACTAATGAATCTCCCTACTTAGTTTGAGGATATCCCTTGTATTGTTTGAAAGGATCCCAAGGTATAATTGTAAGTACAACAGCTCTCAGAATATGACGACTTGATGTTGATGAGAGGTGAAGTATGTAATAAGACAAGGGTCGCATCTTGCAAACGAAGATAGTTTTGTAACCAACTGTAAGTCTGGAAAACTCGACATAAGACTGGATAATAAGTGTGGGGATCAAAATTCCTTTGATCGATGTAAAGTTGGGGTCAAACAGATGGTAGAATTCTTCAACATAGAGGTACAGGACGTAATGGAGGGAGATAAATTTTAAATGAAGGGATTTATTGGAGACAAGATACCGAGGGTAGTGGTGATTAGAAAAACTAACCATTCTGGGGATAAGCCGACTCAACATTGATCAAAAGGTGACTAGGGATTGCTGTCAAAAGAATAGAGTGGTTCCCATAGTTTTGAGTGGATCGGGGAAAATTTTGTACATAAATAATAATTGGTGGGGTCCCTACGGGTTTGAGAGTGTTGGGAATATTTACCACAGTTTTGAGTGGGTTCGGGAACATTTTCCTTGATGGAGGGATGGTTGTTTGCAAAAGAGAAGATGAGTTCCCGATGTAACAATTCCATACAGATTGTTCTTGAATGAATAACCAAATATAATTTGTGTCTTCAGAGGGGGGGGGCACTATTGTCTTAGCGAGGGTTTTGATATGAGGAATATTGCAGATGGTAGATTTATGATGGAAGTATGATTTTCAATTGTGAATATTGATCATAACATGCACCGAAGAATTTGAGGGAATGAACTCCTGAAGGTGGGAGAGTAAATGCACAACTATAAAATGATGAACAATGGGTTGATCATGAAAAAATGTATTAAATTACTCGTATTTGTGGGGGTTCGACATCATGGGTGACAAATTATGATAGGGTTGCAATGGTATGCACACCATGGGGGGACATGCTATTCCTAATACTGATGTTGATGGCCAATCATTACTGGAACTAGGACCCTATGGTCATTAGGGGGAATACTGGTAAATGCAATGTAAGTCGAGGGAAGACGTTTCCTATATTCCAGAATGGAATGAAACGTCAGGAACTTTACTACTTTAACATGTAATTCCTCTCCTCCAATAATCCTTTACCATCATTAATGGTGGTTGAAAATAGTAATGTTTTGATTAAAATCCTTCACACATGACATAAATACCCAATATACTAGAGGACATGACCAAGGTATTGACAATGCATAAATAAGAAAAAAATATGACACATCTTTGGAGTGCACATGATCATGGAAAGAACTGATTTAGATATAACCCATTAACAAGATTGTTGAGGGTTATTCATTTAGGATCTTGCAAGATATATGCCCCATTAGGAAGTTATTGTTTCATGACATATGGTGCATTCCACTTAGATATGAATTTTCCCAGTCCTAGTTTGTGTCCTTAACATTGAAAACTAGGACAAATTCCCCTTTGTTGAAGGTGAAAGGATGTACTTGGAGGTCATAGTGTGCTCTATATTGAATATACATGGCCTCATTATGTTTGAGCAAGTATTGTATTTCTTCATCAAGGTGTTCCAAAGTAAACAACCATTGCTCTAAATCCAATTTATTAGGTAGCAACTCTACAACTGATTGGAGAGAGGTATCTTGCATCCGATCTACAATACAACTTTGACTTCATGGACAAGATGAAACATGGTAAATCTCATGGAAGTTTTACCATGATTCGATATACCCATAAAGCGGGAAATACCATGTGGTACCAATTGGATTTTTTCTTATTAACAGTGGATTGAAGCATAGTTTTGAGAACTTTGTTGACCGATTCAACTTGTCCGTTAGCATGAGGATAGTAAGGTGTAGAGAATTCATGCTTGAATCCTAACAAAGATGAAAACTCCTCAAAATTATGATTATGGAAATGCGTACCATTGCTAGAGATCAATTGGTTGGGGACACCGAAGCATGAGATGACGTGATTGAAGAAGAATCATGTGGCGAAAGTGTTGATACAATCGAATGTAGGCATAGATTCAACCCACTTAATGAAGTAGTAAACGAACACTACGATGTACTTGTGACCCTATGCTGAGGCTGGATGACACTTCATGAAATCAATTTCCCATTTTCAAAATTGGTAAACTGTTATGATGGGATGGAGAGGGACAGCCTGACATGGGGTTCCCATGTCTTGCAGGAAAATACCTTACAATTGGTATGTCTTTTGATGGTATAAACACAGTCCTTGAATAGTGACGACCAAAAGATCCATGCATGGAGGATTTTTTGGGAAATATCCAATTATGAGAGGTGGCCACCACATGCACCACTATAATAGTTGTTGAGGACCTATTCAACATCTTCATGTGACAAATAGAGTTGTAAAATGGTGTCTAACCCATGATGGTATGGAACGTCTACGAGAAGAAGATATTAGGGATATTGATGGTGGATACATCATTTATTGTCGTAAGATAGGTGAGGGGAAAATTTATGATTTTTGAGGTAAATTAGGATATTTCCATACCATGGATTGTTTCTAGTAATGGTGAAGAGATGTTTGTTAGGGAATTGTTCATTCATAGTTTCCTTGAGAGTGTTGGTTTTGAGGTCTATGATGAGATCAGCAAGTTCCAAGGCCTTTTATCTTTTGAGGATAACAAATTCGAGATCAAACTCTTGGAGGATAACAATCCATCATGTGGACTTATTGTTATTGATCCATCATATAAGTATGTATTGCATAGGATTGGAGTATGTGATCACTGTGGTTTTGCATAGTAAGATGAAATGGTGAAAATTATATACATAGATGATTACAATTAGGTCTACTTCTCATCATGAGTGTATTTGAGTGTTGTTCCTGCCAATGTTTTACTAATGTAGTAAATGTCCTTTTGATTTTGACCATCATCTTGTTGAACTAGGACACTTGCAACAAGCATACAAATGACAAAGAGCACACATTTTAGGGGATTTTATTATATGTTGTACTTATGGTAGCATGTGTAAATGGTTCATAGTTCATGTAGGTGGTCAACACACTTTTTAGACTTGGCCATGAGACCATCAAGGAAGGATAGGATGATGTGAGCCATATAATTGAAAATGTATGCCGTCGCCCTTTCAGAGGTGGCCCCATAATTTTTAATCCCGAAGGGAATGATGCTATATGAAAATGTTTCCCATGATGTTGTAAATGTCGTTTTGTAATGGTCTTGACAGAGGATATGTATTTTCTTATAGACTGAGAAGTTGTCCATGAAAGCCAACATTTTGCTACCTATGTAGGAGTTGACAATTTGGTAGATGAATGGGGTAGGAAAATTATCTTTAGGACATGCAATATTAAGATATCGAAAGTCGGTACAAATACAAATTGTGCCCTACTTTTTGATTAATGGGATGAGATTTGATACCCATGATGTATAAGAATTGGGGAAGATGAAGTTGACTTGAAGCAACTTTTCGATTTCAAATTTGATGATTGGGGCCTTGGAGGGGTGCATCTAGCCAAGTGTCAATGTGGTGTTTGAAAATGGAAGGGTCAAGGACGAGTATCTTGGTATATGACCATGAAAAGATGTCACAAAATTTATTGAAAAGATGGTGAAGTTGATGACTTATTGTAGCGAGCACAATGCCCCAATTGATATGTTTTCAATCACACATGGTGTGACAGAAATGTTGATATGAATTGTGGGAGAAATATTGGCCAAATTTCTCTATTTGAAGGCGTTGGGGGTAGGTATGGGGTTTTTGAATGAATTTACATGCTTACGAGGTAAGAATTATTTGGAATCAATGGTATACTGTTAATATACCAAGTTAGTTGGTTAAAAATTAGTGAGCGAAAAATAGACCTATGGTGGAGTTCGTCCTAAGGGGGTTCATTTAAATGCATGGACTATGATGGATTCATTGGTGGGGAAGAAGTATTCCTTTAACATTTCCTCATCAGAAGAGAAGGAGTCTTAAGAGTGTATGTTAGTCAAATGATTTTTGTTGGTAGAAGGCATGGAAGTTCCCCCTGGAGTGGTCTCAACTTGTCAAGGGATGGTATCTAGGTGGAGGGGTAACGAATATATGTAAAGGATATCGACGTACATATTAGTTCTTAATGGAGGGGGAAGAATATCCTCTTATGGTGAGTCGATATTATTTGGTTTGAATCAGGGATCATTTTAGGGGGGAAATTTAGCCCATGGGCTATTTTTAGGGGGTTTTCTCGAAAAAAAGATTCACCATTTTGCAATTTTTGAAGTCTTGTTTCACCCAATTTTGATGGGGTAAACTTTTTTCACCCTAAAAATCACCAAATTATTATATAAACGATATAAAATCCTTGGAAATTAAAATATTTTTTGAAAAATATCACCAAACATTTTATAGTTGGTGTTTTAAGAATTGGTAAGATTTGCCAACATTTATACACTTTTAAATAAGTATGGTTCCTTAAAATCATCCCTGGTTCGAATGATAATGCAGGGTTAGATAGTCTGTCGACATCATTTTCATTGTATGTAAATATGATCTTGTACACAAAGACCATGGTAAGAGTGACTCCCAGTCTCCCACAGGGAACATGTTATGAACGAAGGGTTTGGAGTGATCCCAACAATGGGAGTTGGAACTAATGAGGGAACCTTAGTTGACATCATCGACACAGGTGAGTGTCCTGGGAGATAAGGAATCAATTAAGGAGTGACCTCATTCAACAAATCCATTCAATGTGTCATGGGAGTGACCCCGAATATAATATCTAACATGTGAACCATGGGGAGAGTGTGGGAAAGTACCCCTCGAGAGAGGGGAGAGGATTGCAATCTACAAGAATTACTTGGGGGGGTTGATTCTCAATGGTGAAAGTATTATGTATCAAGTGAAAGTGATGCTGGGAATAAACAAAATTGAATAAATGCAAAAATATGCCAACTACAACAGATACAAAATTGTGCACAAGTGAGTGATATGTGAAATGATGGTTTGTTGTAAATGCCCCCCATGTAGTTTATTTTTAATTACGAGTTAGTGTACTTTTATTTAAAAAGAAAATAAATGTAAATTCCATAAATACCTAGCATCCTTCCTCTCAAATGTAACATGGCCTTCCAAAATCACAACCATTGGTGAGAATGGGATCCACACAACGATTTACTAGTGAACGTAAGAAAGAGTTAGTTATGCCAACAATGGATCTATGTCCCAAAATAGATTGCGACACTTCCCAATGGAAATATCTAAATTCATGAGTCAATGGAAATCACCATTACACCTTGGTGATATCCTAAGTCTTGGTCCCCAAGATACCCATGTCAAATGTGGATAACTGGTTCGACCTGAGTGGTATAGTGTCATCCCCCTACAATAAGAAGAGTTATTCGTAGGGGGGAGAAAGTAAGCTATATCTTGGATTTCATATTCTTGGGAACCACACCTTGTTATCTATGTTGTCTTTCGACACTTACTAATAACAAGATTTAATAGTACCCTATAAGTTAACAATGGTATGTTTCAAAATCCAAATAAAACTATATTGGTGGGCATTGTTTGGATCCTATCCCAATCAATCCTACCTAAGTAAAATATTGTTTTGTGACCTCCTGTGGAGGATTTTAGTTAGTTTGATATGTTACAATTGTTTATTTTATAGGTCCAATGCTAGTTAAGGTGTGTAAGGGAGGTGTTAAGTCAGTACATTTTTTCTTCAATTTTGGTTTTGTTTCTCCATTTTTGGTTTGGTTTTCATTTTATTTGAAGTAACTTTTTGTTTTAAGTTAAATTATTTGTTTCCTTTAGAGACTCTTTTGGTTGTTAGGTGTTTTTCTTTTGAACTTGGTTTTTATATCTTTGTTTTATAGTTGAGCCTTTACATTTTGATGGGGTTTTTAAAGTCACTATATCAAAGAAATGGATTCACAAATGAATATTCTGAGCACTATAAGGCATGATCATCACTCAAGCAGTTTTATAAACTTCATACAAAGTGTCCAAAAGCTGAAAAATAGTGAAAAAATAGCACTAAAGATATTCTTGTAGCGCTGGAGCGGAAAATTACAAAGGGCGCGCTACAAGAATATCGCGACCCTCATTTCTTCCGATTTTCTAGCAAAAATTTGGTGATTTTGATTTATGGAAGGAATCGTGGCCATCATTACTCCAAATGCGGTCGATCATGACAGAACAAAGATCAGGCAACGATTTTGAGCATCTGCAGCAGCGCATAAAAACATTTTGAAGCCCTTCTTCGCATATTCGAAATTGTCACGCAGGAAGAGATGAACTGATTGCCAAGAAGTTCTAAAATACATTTCAGTCCGGTTTTCTTTCAATCCTCTACAAACTTGGGAGAAAACCTTTGCAAATATGGGACAAATTATGTTGAAACACTTCGGATCCAGGTTCATGCCAATTGTCGAATTTGCAGAATATACTTTTCTGATCGGCTTTATTCAGAAGAGTAGCTTCCACCAGAATTCAAAATTTATTTACCTATATAGAAGTCATGAGGTTGCAACTCTGTTTCATGGAGTAACAGTGGAGCAGAGTATATAATTTCAAACTTGTGGGTCAAACATGCAGTGATGGTCGTGCTTAGATGTATGTACCCAGGCACATGAATTCAATCATTTATGGGAGCGGTTGTTGATCTGGTAGTGAAGTTGTAAAAGGGTTATAAAAAATTGTGCTACAATTCTGCAAAGAAAATTCCTTGCACTAAACATTCCAAACACTGCAAAATGAATGCCAAGTCAGACTAGTTTTCATGCCCGAGAAAATTGTTTTTACCAGTTCTGGAGAGCAGGGGATTATGATGTTCGATCCACTCAAAAGAAAACTATAACAGGTGGAACGAACCATGTTTGTGTACACCCTAAATATCCAAGGAGAATTCAAAGGTTGCGGTTATTTCCACAATAAAAACAGAGGAGGAATTGCAGCCAATAGATCGTTTTGGGGTTGAGGAGTATTTGCTTGATGTGCTGCTATACATGAATGGCTGCTGGAAGGAATTTCCTGTATACATGGTTGGATTACCAGTCTCATTTCGATATGAATATCTTATGGCAGAAACAATATTCTCTCAGCTGTTTTTGCTCCCTCGGCCACCTTTTAAAATGGTTTATTACACTGTGGAGGGCTTCCAGTATAGGAATCTGATTCCTGCCTCTTCATGGATGGATAGAATATCAAAATTTTCTACCTCGTCATTTCCTTTGGTTAGATACATAGGTTGGATGGCATTGGCTCGCTATTCAAAGGAACACCAAAAGAGACGACTCCTTCTCTCCCAAGATATGCAACAAATGACGAGCTTACTGTTTATTTTCTCAGATGAACTCACATCTGTCAAAACATTTAAAGGGAAAGGGAATGAAGAATTACAAGAAGCTTCCCTTTTGGAATTCGACAGACGTAAATTTGAGAAACCTATTAAGAAAAGTGATCATTTAGATCAAGTGGATAGTGATGGCTTTGTCCAAGTCCTTTACCCTGAACTGGACATGATCTTTCCAAACTTAAGAAATCAATTTTTCACATATGCAGAAGTTATGTTGGAGGCTGTCTGATCCCATTTAAAAGCAGTCCCACCTAGTTCTATTCCAGATATACTAAGTTGGTTTTCAGAGTTGTGTTCTAATCCATTCTTGGACATAGATAGAGATCAAAATATAACTACTGATGCTAGTTGTGGCATGCTGAAAGGTGTCATAGCTTCTAATGTCAAGTGCATTATATTGCGGATACTAGAAGTAATTGTTTTGGAACATATGGAAGCTATTATGCCTGAGATACCAAGGGTGATTCAGGTGTTTCTGTCTTTGTGTACCAGTTCCTATTGTGACGTGCCTTTGTTGGATTCTATATTAAGCACTTTAAATCCTCTGATTTCTCATTCTGTTGCAACAGCAGCTGCTTCAGAGCAATTGTTAGAGGATGACCTATCCATGATGAATTTTGAATCTTTATGCTTTGATGCTCTTATAAATGAGCTGAAGTCGAGACCTGAGCGTAAGAACAATAACAATTTTGCTTAAGGAAGGCACAGACACTACCCAGGTAAAGGCTCAGCTGATCAGTAACATAAATACAAGAATTTATTTGTTGGCTGTAACTTCCTAGCCCAAGACACTTTAAGAGAACTAGGTGTTCCATCCATGAATGAACATCCTTCAAGTTTTAAGAAATATTCATCTACATTTGTTTGCAGTGACCAGTCAGTAACGTGGAAAATTTCTGAGAGAGATGAGCAAAAATTTGATCAATGTGAAGTTGATAGACAAGAAGACAGATACTCATGGATTTCCAAGAAAACCCAAAGGCAACAAAAGGAGCACTCTGAGTTGATACATGGTGAGCTACAAAACTTGTTTGAGAATTTGAAACAAGATTTCAATTCTGAACTGAAGGAAAGGGATGAGAGGATAGGATATTTTGACTAATGATGAACAAACTACTACAATAGGCCAGCCATTTAACTCAGACAAAGAAGAGAAACAGAATTCTGCTCTATTTTTCCTGTTTTGAGTGATTGAAGTCAAATGCCTACCACGAGTTAATGGAGAGGGATTTTTGAAAACCAAAGGAGGTTTTTGTTCATAAGATACCCATATACAAAAACCTCTCTCAGTTTTACAACATCTGTCAAGGTTTGAAAGATTAAATTAAATATTTGCAGCCTATTGTTCAGGGAGTTTAAATATCTAATATTTTTCTGTTTTAGTGTTCATTTTGCGGGGAATATTCTGATCGATTGGAGATGAATTTTGAAAAACCAATAGAGGATTTTTTCCATCACGGACCCATATACAAAAACCTCTCTCATTTTCTACACAGGTGTCACCAATTGAGATATATGGAAGCTTCTTTGACACCTCTTTTCCAGAAATTCGCCATATTGGCCAGGAATCCGATTTGCTATTTTTAGTCAATTAGTTGAGTTAGTTAGTTAATGTAACTGCTGGGTAGTTTCAATTTCGACCTAATGAAGGGGAAATAGAACCACTTCTTTGTAATTATAAAATATGGATAGAGGGACTGAAGAATGGTTCTGATTTTTGGGAGCATCAGGAGGTTTACAAGACTGTTTTGTCCGCAAACTTGTTCAGAGATAAGTACTGTAACTCTTATAAGCATTTGCTGATGAAACTATGAGATATATGAATTTTTCCCCTTCAGTTTGTCTATGTTGGATTTGTTATTGAACTTGTTTAGTTTCTTAAATGATAAATTCATTGCTAGTTAATGTGTATTTTCTGGTAATGCTTATCCTTTATGTATGAACCTCAGCATAGTCTTTCTACTGGATCTTATGTGATATGTTATGCATGTTTATCAGTATCTGTTTATGATTTAGTTGTTACTTTTCTTTTGAATGTATTCCCTGATTGTTCTTGAAGCTTACAACCATTTAAATCATACCAAAAACCCTAAACTTTGTTTTATTTGTTGAGTTTTACTCTTGAGATTGTGTTGGCTTGTTCCCCTAGCATTAGGAACAATTTTTGGCACAAACATCTTTCCGTTATCGGGGTCGAAGCTGAAGCATATCTTCCCTGGGATACTTATCAGTTTTCCTGGTTTAAGAGGTGTACTTAAACCAGCATTTTTGAAGGCTATTTTTCACCAAGGTTTGACAGAGTGGCTTCTAGAAGAATTAGAAGGTTTCAGTCATCCCCAATTTTATGCAACCCTATTTAATTTGATCTACTGTCACCCCTTTCTCTTTCTGAGGAGAAGAAACTAAATTTGTCTTGAAGAATTAATTGGCGACTCCACTATTTCAAGATGCACGGGCCAATGTCCATGGAAGCTATTGTGGCTCGAAGGTTTGCACCGTTAAATTTTTCTGATATTCCAGGTTTTCCAAATCCAGTACCTATTATGGATGTTTGGGGAGATTATCTTCCACGGTTTAGAGAAAACAAAGAGGAGAATCCATCAGATCACCTTATCAAATTTCATCAATGTATGGTCCAGTTAAATATCCAGCATGAAGATGTGCTCATGAAGATGTTCATGTATTCACTTGACCAAGATGCACGAGATTGGTATTTTTCTCTTCCCGCTGCTAGCATTTCTTCACTGAAAGAATTCCACACATGCTTTCGGAAACATTGTAAGTATCTGTACTCAGCTGAACTCTTTTTAAAAGATTGTTGTGAGCAGATTGAAAGTTCAACAGGTGAAATTATTAGAGCAACAATAGATGTTGAGAGCAGTCCACATCTTCCAGATTTGCAGACCAGGGAAAATTGCAATATCCATGCGGAACAAAATTTGCAGGGACTGCCTAATCTTCAGTTTGAAAACCAGAAATATATTCTTTCTCCTTATGAATATTCTATTTCAAATTATGATGAGCAACGAGGTGGGGATTTTTCAAATCTGTTTCATGATGTTATTGTTGATCCTGTTATTCAAGAAGTTTCATCTCTGTCATCAAGATCTTATCTTGATTCTCCTATATTCAACCAAGATGGTGATGAAAAAGGAAATGATAAGGTTTGTGAAGACTCATTTTTTATTCAAATTTCATCTAGCTTTTCTTTTCAGCCGAGAGATGATCAAAAGAGTATTGATGCTTGTCATAAATCTGTTGAAAATCTTTCTAGTCTTGATATATCCCACAAAGATATGATTAGTGGAAAGGAAATTGCTTGCTGTGTCAAGCCAGCATATCATCTTGATGAAACCAGATTACAGGAATATCAGCAGGAAGCAGTTGATTCTTTTGTTTGCAGAAATGAAAGTTATGTTGTTAAGGAAGATCTTCATGATACAAATGGTTATAATGAGAATTATATATCTATAGATGCATCAGATCTTATCTCTGTTGCACATACTGCCTTTGATGTGTATGAACAATCAGTTACAAAAGAGGATTGTTCTTAAATTTTTGAAGAGGTTTCTTATGACATTTTTTCACCTGTGATTCGTGAGAAGGATTTGAAGATTGCCTGTCTTTCTTTACCAGATACAGAAGTTTTTTGTTCACCTATCTTTGATGAGTATGCTGCTAAAGAGAATATTCTACATTATGATCAAGAAATTGCTGATTCACATCACGATAGCCATGAGGACGCTATTAACATTGTATCAAATTCATTTATTAAAGATGACTGTCATGATGATCAGATTGTTTCTTTCGAAATATTTAAAGATGATGATCAGATTACTCCTTTTGAAAACTTTGAACACATTGAGCATTCTGGCATATTAGTAGAAGATAGTTTCAGATCTGCAGAAGATGAGGAGGACAGCCTATCATTTTCATATTTGCAGGGACTTTTTGATTTTCAG
>LPNX010823376.1:92687-191502 GCA_001517045.1 Pseudotsuga menziesii
TGTATGAGATGGCCTTCATTACTTTTCAAGTCAAGATTTAGCAGGGTGCCTGTAAATCAGTTTCTGACATGGCTTCATTGGAAGCATGCTTTTACTCGATCATTCTGCTCCTAATGGTTAGATGTAGGAGTAGACAGAGGAATAAGCTCTTCCTATGAGCAGTTAGATCTTTTTCAGTTTTGTTCAGTTCATGAATAAGCAGAAAAGGCTGCATGTAAGCTACAGATGGGATACAGGTTTGCAGTGAGATCAGTACTGAAGGTTTGATGACTCCATAGCCCAATGGAAGTTTACAGACAGGTAGATAGAAGACAGAAGGCACTGTTCTATAGGTTCTTGAAGCCTCACAGGGAGGACTTCATCCCGCAGCTGGAGCCAGATGTTAAGTCAGTAAATTTTTTCTTCAATTTTGGTTTTGTTTCTCCATTTTTGGTTTGGTTTTCATTTTATTTGAAGTAACTTTTTGTTTTAAGTTAAATTATTTGTTTCCTTTAGAGACTCTTTTGGTTGTTAGGTGTTTTTATTTTGAACTTGGTTTTTATATCTTTGTTTTATAGTTGAGCCTTTACATTTTGATGGGGTTTTTAAAGTCACTATATCAAAGAAATGGATTCACAAATGAATATTCTGAGCACTATAAGGCATGATCATCACTCAAGCAGTTTTATAAACTTCATACAAAGTGTTCGAAAGCTGAAAAATAGTGAAAAAATAGCACTAAAGATATTCTTGTAGCGCTGGAGCGGAAAATTACAAAGGGCGTGCTACAAGAATATCGCGGCCCTCATTTCTTCGGATTTTCTAGCAAAAATTTGGTGATTTTGATTTATGGAAGGAATCGTGGCCATCATTAATCCAAATGCGGTCGATCATGACAGAACAAAGACCAGGCAATGATTTTGAGCATCTGCAGCAACACATAAAAACATTTTGAAGCCCTTCTTCGCATATTCGAAATTGTCACACAGGAAGAGATGAACTGATTGCCAAGAAGTTCTAAAATACATTTCAGTCCAGTTTTCTTTCAATCCTCTACAGCCTTGGGAGCAAACCTTTACAAATATGGGACAAATTATGTTGAAACACTTCGGATCCAGGTTCATGCCAATTGTCGAATTCGCAGAATATACTTTTCTGATCGGCTTTATTCAGAAGAGTAGCTTCCACCAGAATTCAAAATTTATTTATCTATACAGAAGTCATGAGGTTGCAACTCTGTTTCATGGAGTAACAGTGGAGCAGAGTATATAATTTCAAACTTGTGGGTCAAACATGCAGTGATGGTTGTGCTTAGATGTATGTACCCAGGCACATGAATTCAATCATTTATGGGAGCGGTTGTTGATCTGGTAGTGAAGTTGTAAAAGCGTTATAAAAAATTGTGCTACAATTCTGCAAAGAAAATTCCTTGCACTAAACATTCCAAACACTACAAAATGAATGCCAAGTCAGACTAGTTTTCATGCCCGAGAAAATTGTTTTTACCAGTTCTGGAGAGCAGGGGATTATGATGTTCGATCCACTCAAAAGAAAACTATAACAGGTGGAACGGACCATGTTTGTGTACACCCTAAATATCCAAGGAGAATTCAAAGGTTGCGGTTATTTCCACAATAAAAACAGAGGAGGAATTGCAGCCAATAGATCGTTTTGTGGTTGAGGAGTATTTGCTTGATGTGCTGCTATACATGAATGGCTGTTGGAAGGAATTTCCTGTATACATGGTTGGCTTACCAGTCTCATTTCGGTATGAATATCTTATGGTAGAAACAATATTCTCTCAGTTGTTTTTGCTCCCCCGGCCACCTTTTAAAATGATTTATTACACTGTGGAGGGCTTCCAGTATAGGAATCTGATTCCTACCTCTTCATGGATGGATAGAATATCAAAATTTTCTACCTCGTCATTTCCTTTGGTTAGATACATAGGTTGGATGGCATTGGCTCGCTATTCAAAGGAACACCAAAAGAGAGGACTCCTTCTCTCCCAAGATATGCAACAAATGACGAGCTTACTGTTTATTTTCTCAGATGAACTCACATCTGTCAAAACATTTAAAGGGAAAGGGAATGAAGAATTACAAGAAGCTTCCCTTTTGGAATTCGACAGACGTAAATTTGAGAAACCTATTAAGAAAAGTGATCATTTAGATCAAGTGGATAGTGATGGCTTTGTCCAAGTCCTTTACCCTGAACTGGACATGATCTTTCCAAACTTAAGAAATCAATTTTTCACATATGCAGAAGTTATGTTGGAGGCTGTCTGATCCCATTTAAAAGCAGTCCCACCTAGTTCTATTCCAGATATACTAAGTTGGTTTTCAGAGTTGTGTTCTAATCCATTCTTGGACATAGATAGAGATCAAAATATAACTACTGATGCTAGTTGTGGCATGCTGAAAGGTGTCATAACTTCTAATGTCAAGTTCATTATATTGTGGATACTAGAAGTAATTGTTTTGGAACATATGGAAGCTATTATGCCTGAGATACCAAGGGTGATTCAGGTGTTGCTGTCTTTGTGTATCAGTTCCTATTGTGATGTGCCTTTGTTGGATTCTATATTAAGCACTTTAAAGCCTCTGATTTCTCATGCTGTTGCAACAGCAGCTGCTTTAGAGCAATTGTTAGAGGATGACCTATCCATTATGAATTTTGAATCTTTATGCTTTGATGCTCTTATAAATGAGCTGAAGTCAGGACCTAAGCATAAGAACAATAACAATTTTGCTTAAGGAAGGCACAGACACTACCCAGGGAAAGGCTCAGCTGATCAGTAACATAAATACAAGAAGTTCTTTGTTGGCTGTAACTTCCTGGCCCAAGACACTTTAAGAGAACTAGGTGTTCCATCCATGAATGAACATCCTTCAAGTTTTAAGAAATATTCATCTACATTTGTTTGCAGTGACCAGTCAGTAACGTGGCAAATTTCTGAGAGAGATGAGCAAAAATTTGATCAATGTGAAGTTGATAGACAAGAAGACAGATACTCATGGATTTCCAAGAAAACCCAAAGGCAACAAAAGGAGCACTCTGAGTTGATACATGGTGAGCTGCAAAACTTGTTTGAGAATTTGAAACAAGATTTAAAGTCTGAACTGAAGGAAAGGGATGAGAGGATAGGATATTTTGACTAATGATGAACAAACTACTACAATAGGCCAGCCATTTAACTCAGACAAAGAAGAGAAACAGAATTCTGCTCTATTTTTCCTGTTTTGAGTGATTGAATTCAAATGCCTACCACGAGTTAATGGAGAGGAATTTTTGAAAACAAAAGGAGGTTTTTGTTCATAAGATACCCATATACAAAAAAAGATCTCAGTTTTACAACAGCTGTCAAGGTTTGAAAGATTCAATTAAATCTTTGCAGCCTATTTTTCAGGGAGTTTAAATATCCAATATTTTCCTGTTTTAGTGTTCATTTTGAGGGGAATATTATGATCGGTTGGAGATGAATTTTGAAAAACAAAGAGAGGTTTTTGTCCATCACAGACCCATATACAAAAACCTATCTCAGTTGTTACACAGGTGTAACCAATTGAGAGATATGGAATCTTCTTTGACACCTCTTTTCCAGAAATTCGCCATATTTGCCAGGAATCCGATTTGCTATTTTTAGTCAATTAGTTGAGTTAGTTAGTTAATGTAACTGCTGGATAGTTTCAATTTCGACCTAATGAAGGGGAAATAGAACCACTTCTTTGTAATTATAAAAGAGGGACAGAGGGACTGAAGAATGGTTCTGATTTTTGGGAGCATCAGGAGGTTTACAAGACTGTTTTGTCTGCAAACTTGTTCAGAGATAAGTACTGTAACTCTTATAAGCATTTGCTGATGAAACTATGAGATATATGACTTTTTCCCCTTCAGTTTGTCTATGTTGGCTTTGTTATTGAACTTGTTTAGTTTCTTAAATGATAAATTCATTGCTAGTTAATGTGTATTTTCTGGTAATGCTTATCCTTTATGTATGAACCTCGGCATAGTCTTTCTGCTGGATCTTATGTGATATGTTATGCGTCTTTATCAGTTTTTGTTTATGATTTAGTTGTTACTTTTCTTTTGAATGTATTCCCTGACTATTCTTGAAGCTTACAACCATTTAAATCATACCAAAAACCCTAAACTTTGTTTTATTTGTTGAGTTTTACTCTTGAGATTGTGTTGGCTTGTTCCCCTAGCCTTAGGAACAATTTCTGGCACAAACAAGAGGTATTTCATAATTTCGTTCCTTTCTGATTCACCAAGATCACAAGTAATTTGACATGAAGAGCATACTCAGTTTGAAAGATATTTTAGGTCTCTTAGTGTGTGATAGTGGGAATACACATGTGTAATAGGAAAACTGATTGTTACAACTAACTAGAGAGCATAAAGTAAATGCAAGGGGATATTTTTAACTTCAACTCTAAATATCCTAAGGGTGCTTGATAACAAAAAAAGGTGTGAAATTGAGGTATTTCATAATTCTCCCCCTTTTTTGATTCATCAAAGCTCACAAGAAGTGTGAGGTGAAGATAATACTTTAGGAGATTAGAGTCTTTAGGTCCTTGCTTGTGTGAAAATATGGATTTACACTACTCTAATAAAAAATATGTAAAGTAAGCAAAGAAACATAAGATATTCTGAATTCTAGTGACAACAATCAGCCCCATTAAAAGCCTTAAGGTTGGTTACCTAGGTATATTTCGAGGGAAAATCCCTTTACTTCCTAATATTAGGCTATGTGATCTAATTACTATAGAAAAAGGATTGCAAGTTAATTATTTCTAGTTCATTAGTGAGTAGCCATTGGGGATACAAGATTTGTGTAAATTGATAAAAGAAAAGGGGAAGGGATAGTAGCATGCAAAACATAGAGACATGTGTACAGTAGCACATAAAAAGAACTCACTGGTGCGAAGTAGCGCAATTACAACATGAGAAGGTCACATAAACAGTGCCAAAGAAACTGCATGGTGAAATGTCTGTTAACATGCATAGAAAACACAACTGTTGAAGGATTAGGTGTGTAGACTACATGTTTGCGACCCTAGGATCCACACGTCTATTGCAATAGCTAATATATCCAAAGGGATACCAAAATTATGGAATGAAAAGTATGGACTACTTCACCTGCAAAATAAAATGAACCAAAAAATAACTATCTAACAAATAAAAACCTATTGACGATAAAATGGACAAAATTGAAGCAAAGTCTCCATAAATACTGTTGTGGGAAAATATGCACAAAGGTGTGCAACCTATCCCACATTTGTTTGAATTCATTGAGGTTGTTGACTAGGTCCAATATTTAGAAACAAAAAGAAAATGTGATAACCCCTAGTAGATCCTCCAAGGTCTTGTTAGTGAAATAAAATAAAATAAAACAAAAACTAAAAATAACTTGAAATAAAGAATACAGAAAGAGGGACAAAAACCATAATAGGAAACAAGTTCAAGAATAACTTTAGAATCCCCAATGGTCAAGCACCAAATACATGTAGTGTCACCTAGGAGGTGAATTTTTCAAAAGGAATCCAACAATATCCCTTAAGGAGGCCTGTTTTGACTACACTAAATTCTATATAGATTAAAGAACCAATGGAGAGAAACACTTTCCCCTTGAAGGAAGGAGGAAAGGTGTTGCACCTACAATATACACTGATGCATGAAACCCTTCAAAGCACTTGGCTAGGGATTCTTTTGGATATTTTTTCCACTCTTAAGTTGGATGGCACACTTTTTCTCTTATGAAAGAGTGCTAGAGAGGGATGGATCACCTTTTCCACTAGAAATGGGTGCCACCAATGCCTCTACCCTATTCTCAAAGAGCACTGACGCATATACCCTCACTGTAAGAAGTGCCATTCGACTTGAAAAGGAAAAAAGGAAGTTTGGAGAAGATTCAAAGAGAAATATCTCATGGAGGATGTTCCTATATGATAGGGAGAGCTGACACTCGACCTCCTAACCCATAGGGATCATCCCCTATCCTCTTCCCAAAATATCTCATCTCATATGAGCCTCCCTTGGCCTATAAAAGAAGGATTCATGGACTATGTTAAGGGAGACCAAGGAGAGCATCCTTATGTTATTGGATTGAATTATGGTATCAAGGCAAAGTTGAGTGAGTATTGTGAGGAAAGATATTTGTGTGAGTGAAGAGTGTTGTAAGTATGTCAAATACCTTGTGGAGACAAATCTATTGACATCAAGGATTTGGCTGTAACTTTCTCTATTCATTTGATTAATACAAAAGTGTTTCCATTTCTCATATCTGATTTGTGTGAATATCAGTCATTTATTATTAGATTCCTTTATCATGAATATGTATTGTTGATCTATCTTATTACTCTTATCCTTTCTCTTGTTTCTAATGCTTCTTTGTAGGTACTGTAAATCACATGAAGAACAACGAAACGAAGACCAGGACATTTGGATATGAGGTAAAGAGTTATTTTATTCAAGTAGATTAATTATCCAGGGGAAGGATATACTGGTGTGGTTTTTTGTTCTAGACTTGTACCATACATGATAGAGGAACAAGAAGTTTCCATAATGGTTGAAGGATTCCTACAAACAAAATTGGTGACCATACTAGGGATAGCTTGATCCAGTCAGATCTGGGATAGATTTGGTCAGATACAGAATAGAGCCAGTTAGATCTAAGATCTTTGGTAACACTCTTATTTCTAAACTTGTCATTCTCTTTGCTTAACTCACTTGAGTTGTTACGGTGAGTGATACACCTTATTATTTTGTCAATTATCTCTTTTTAAGTATGCATTACTTCTTTATCAGTCTAGATCAATCCACCATTGGTTTCTTTTATAGGTGATTGGCCTTGTTTCATCTTTGGATCCATCAACGCACCTGGGTAGATCTAAGAGAGTGCCACTCTTATGTGGAGCCTATTGCACTCCAAAATTAAGCACCACTGGTGCCTTCTTCCATATTGCAAAGAGAACTATTGGAGCCTTCACTCAGTGTGCACAGTGCACCAACCCCTTGGAGGAACTCTAGTGCATCCCTACACAATGTGCTGAGGTAGGTCAATCACTGTCTTAGAGCATGTGCTTTGATATTTTTTGTTTCTCTTTGCTTGTTGTTTAATGTGATTAGTTTTTTTTTTTCTGAATTTGGTAGTTCTATAGCATGATCTCACCTTTTGAGTTCAGATCTAGAATTTTTCATCAATAAGGAATTTGTAGTTGAGGAAATTGTGTATGAATTACAGTTTTGGATGCATGGTTTTCTTAGTTCATTCTCTGAAAGTGATGGTAGGCTTATGAGAAAGGAATATTTGTAACTGCTTTACAATTAGTAAATTTTAGTTGTTTAGTGTTCTTTTGTTTTTGAATCATATTAGAAATACAAAAGAAGATAGTTAACTTGTTTTGTTTTGATTACTCCTGGTTTGCATGAGTGTTTAGGAGAATAAATCTTTATGATTTTGATTGAAAAAGCGTGGATTTTTTGGGCATTAAAGATATCCTCCATTTCTCTTTTCAGATATTTTGTAGTCCTAATGGTGAAAATATCATGTGTTTAAGAAATTGTAAAGATCTTGAAGTTCAAATTGTTGAAAGTAGCATGGCATTTCTGTTTTTGAAAGAATAAAAGTTTCTTCCCTACTCTAGTTAGCCTTCATCAAAGAAATTTTTTCATTGCATATAGGTCTTCTTTGCATCTTGACAAAAATTTCAAAAAAATTCACTAACCATTAAGATAAAATCAATGGCAGGTTAGGTTAATTTTTTTTAGTAATTTGAGTGATAGGATAGAGACATGTTTTGATGTCTTAAAACATAGGGGCTGTCATTATTTTCCTGCATGGCATCCCAAGGATCGTGTGGTTCTTCCACGTACCGCTAGTATATTGAGAGGCCTTTCAAATATCCTTGAGGTATATCGAAAGGTACTTCACATACTTGATTGTATACCAGAAGGCCCCTTTCAGATGGTTGTGCATTGGACAACACTATTACAGATTTGAGCTCCCATGTACTTTGAGTATATCGAGAGACTCCTCTAGGATACCCTAACCAACTGAGAAAATACTTGTGACCATCTTGTTGGACCAATACACTGAGAGCAACACTCGGGGAGATACTATGCATGTTCCACCCAGGTAGTTGGGTATTGAGGAAAGGTATGGTCACAATCCTCGTTGCCATGTTTTATTGTTGGATTATGCGGTATATCGTGAGTTGTGACAACTTGACAATCCTCGTGAGGAATCGGCTATCATAAGCCCATCCTATCATTGAAGTTCTCTTGTGGCCTTAGCTTATGTAGGTTTGTTTGTGTGTAATCTCTTCTTTGTATAAAAGTCTAGAGTAGAAAACCTGAGCCAACACCCTAGTCGATATGCCTACTAAACATTCTCGTAGGTTGCAGGGTTTACCACTTGAATCTCCTCCTATCGTAGAAGGAAACGAAGGTGAAACCATGGACCAACCAAATACTACTTATTCTCATGTAGAAGGTGTTCTGGTTACTGAAACCATGGAATATTTTTCTTCTTATGAGAATCCATTATTAGTTAAACAACCTTCCACTAAAGATACTGCCTTTCGCTTTCAACCAGAAGGCCAACCCGGTTCATTGAATTGGGTATTCAGCCACCCATCAGATGATGTCGTAGCAAAAATTTTTGGTACAAATGCTCCTTTCTAGGAGACCTCTCTAGAGCAAGTCATTTTTTAATTAGGGACTACTAGACCCTCCTATGTTACTCCCATTCGAGAGGCCACGTGAACAAATCCAGAATTATTTGGGCCCCTCCATCAATCTATTAAACATTTGTGTAATCTAGGAAACAATATAAACAGGAGAATATTTTCTCCTCTCCCCATCATTTAGGAACAACCCCACCTGGATATCATTCCCTTTCACCATCCCAAGTAGCTCCTGTCTCAGGGTCACCGACCCAAAACATGGTTATTTAAGATCCAGGTCAACCCTCCACCCTCGCTCTTCCTACTCAAAATTCCCCATCGGTTTCCACTCCCTTGGATGTTTTCACACATGGGGGGCACCCTCTATCCCAAGTTGTTTTACCTACCAAGGGAACCATTTCTAGTATGGGGAAAACCTACTAGCGAAACCATCAACAATAAACACTCCTCCTCCTAATACCAACATAGTTGTACCCTTTTTCGGCTAGGGACGACCTTCATGGGTTCAGCCCGTTGTTATTCAACTTTCTTGGGGTTATACTTATCCTAGAAATCAGCCACCTATGGTTCATCAAGCTTATCAATCGACACCATTGAGGGATGTTTATCCTAGAATGCCTTACCCCAGGAATTCTTATTTCCCTTGGGGGAAACCTATTTGGTCTAATGTACCACCCTATGGAGGAGCTTTTGTAAATACTGTTGGAGGTTTTGGAGGTCCACTCAGAGGGCCACCTTCAGAAGGTCCCCCTAGAGGACCACCTAGAGCACCACCACCTAGAGGTCCACCACCTGGAGGCCCATCATTTAGAGACCCACCATCTGGAGGACCATCACCTGGAGGCCCACCACCTGGAGGCCCACCTCTCTCGAGTGGCCCACCACCTAGAGGACCCTCTAGTGGGTCCTTTGGAAATCAACCATATAACCAACCGGTCATGGGGGCATCATCTATTCCCATTTATAACTATGTGTATGGTCCTACTGGTCCACAGATGCCATATCAGTATTATTAGTACCCCCAACCTAATCAACAATTACCATTCTTTGTTCCATTGGATATTCCATATTTTTCTAGATTGATCAACGACCGACACATCATGATCCCTCATGGCCGTCCATCCTAGTTAAGTTACCCTCAGACATATCTAAATTCGACGATAAACCTGGTGAGGACCTCAAAAAACATGTGATGAATTTTCATTTGTGGTGCTCTTCTAATTCTCTGATGGATGGTTCAATCCGTCTATGTTCATTTCAGAGAACTCTCACTAGAGTAGCTGTGAAATGGTATATTGAACTACCTCAACATTCCTTTTGGGACTTTAATACCATATAAATAGAATTTTTAACACATTTCCAGTTACCAATTCGATACGAGATAGGTATGGACCTATTAACCTCACTTCTCCAGACTAATTCCACCCATATACCTGATCATATACATGAATGGAAATGAAGATGTAGGTTGATCAAGTATACCATTCCTGATCAGTTACTTGTCGATTGGTTTATGAAATATTTACTTCCTCCCATTTCTAGGGATGTCTCCATGGGAGGTGTTGTTACTGAGGAGCAGGCCATTAGTTGTGCTTAGTACCTAGACTTGGTCTATTCCCAGTCAGGAACTTTGTATGACTTAATTCCTCATTCTCCTCATCCTACATATGATCCTTCAAGGCCTACAACAAAACCTCCTACAGATGCCATTCTTGGTTTAGTTCAAACTCAATCGATAGTAAAATCCACGAAAAATAAAAATCAATCGGCCGCATCAACTAGTCAACATGTTCC
Organism: Pseudotsuga menziesii; assembly: GCA_001517045.1. Classification (NCBI taxonomy): domain Eukaryota; kingdom Viridiplantae; phylum Streptophyta; class Pinopsida; order Pinales; family Pinaceae; genus Pseudotsuga; species Pseudotsuga menziesii. The sequence goes on from LPNX010823376.1 coordinate 103,151, forward strand.
ACCATCCAAAGCGGCACCCCCTCCTATTGTTTTCACTGAAGTAAATGCGGTCCAATCCATAGAATATCTGGGAGGAAAGAAAAAAGGTAAAAACAAATCCAAGAAATACAACAACCAATAGGAAGGTAACAAAACACAAAGCCCTAATGTTAATTCTAAGAATAAGAGAAAGGAAAAGTTTCCCTGCTTGATTTGTGGAGGTGATCACTTCACTAAAGAGTGTCCTCATCATGAGGAAATTATAATTTTTTTGAAAAATACCCCCACCCCGACAGTCCTTACAGACCCTTTCCCTACCCAACATCAATTAATTGACCATCAATCCTTGCATGTAGATTCTTCATCTTCCATAGATGAAGTCAAAATGATGTCAACTGAATTAATTAACCTGAATACTCGATCCCAAATCTATGACCCTCCTCCAGAAAATAAAACTGATAATGTTCCACCCGAAAAATATTCAACATCAACTTCTCCTCCAACTAATGGTATTCAGATTGAAAAATGTACTCTTGATGCAATTCTTCACTGACCTAAGAGTACACTTCGAAAGTACATACTTAATCCTAACACATGTGCCACCAAATACTATAATATAGTGGAATATTTGGCTCAATCATTGTGCACTATGTCGACTCTCGGTGTAGTCCAAAAATTTCATACACAATGAAAGAATTACTATCAGTCCTTGGAGCACTGGATCCAAAAAACAACAACATTATTTCTTTCAAGTTGGATGATTTTAAATCCAGGATTTCCCATTAGTTGGATTTCCAACTGTCCACGAAAACTATTGGAAAGATGATTCATCTTACCATATTGGATGAGGGAGCCTCAACCTTGGTCATGTCTTTATCTTATTGGAGAGATATCGGTTCTCCTAAAATTAATTGTTCACCCATGACACTAAAGGATTTTGATGGCTACAACTTTCAACCTGATGGATTACTGTCCTCTCTCCAGGTAGAACTAGAGGGAAAATCAGTTTCCATTCATGTTGAAGTTGTTGATGCTCCTTCAGATTCCAATCTTCTCCTCGGTCAAAACTAGTTTTATGCTATGCAAGCTGTTGCTTCATCCATTTTTCGGGTTGTCTAGTTCCCATTGTAAGGAAATATTGTTATCATTGACGAGTTAGATTTCTGTTCACCCAACGTGACTTCAATTATTGCGAACAATGTCACACTTTTGGCCTGCACGACCAACCAATATAAGAACATTGGAGTAGGTCTTATCAAAGATTCCTCACTTATGGGAATCTTTTCATTATCGAATCCTCCTCCCATTTCGCAACCCACATCCGTGAACATGATTTCTACTTCTACAATAGAGAAAGTAAAGTCCATTGCTGATTCAACATCAATGAGTCCTTTTGAGGAAATGTACCATGCTATTCAAACCACCAGTGATCCCACCATAAATGATCATTTTTTGGTGGCTTCAGATGCCTATCACCTACTATATTTGCTAGAAAATACCCCTCATCTCTATATTATTTTTGGCATACACTCCCCTCTGATGAGTCCATCATCAAAGTTATGTACTTAGATGAGATTCCTTGGAAAGATAATCACCATTGATCTTCTTTCCTTCCCCATTTCCATATGGTAGAAGAACAATTTACATTAGCTGTTTCTTTTGATATAGTAACTCATCCTTAGTATTTGATGTTGGACCAATAATCTACCATAGTACCTTAATGATCTACCTAGGATATATAATCATTGGCCTTGTGGTATGTTCTATGGTCTAACTTAGTTTATATCGATCAATACTGGTCAAATAGGTGATTCTGTCTCATTAATTGTAGTTGAGGTGCTCTAGTTTGAACATTCTGACATTTCATACTATGCATTAATTTTAAACCACTTCCATCTTTGACTAGGGGATATAGTGTGTGTGAAAGTGGTTTTTTGTGGTCTCCTTGGCATTTATTTTCCTCCTAGAGATTCCTCCACTCACCCATGTGCTCTCCCATGCTTTCCTTCTCTCATTTATGACCTAGTCATGCTTCCTACATGTTCACTCATGTATTCATGACTGCTTTGTTAGTTTTGGTAGCTTATTGGTCAACCTAGGGGGGTTTAGGGGTCAAATCCTAGCCTCACACTTGTATGCATTCACATGGGCTCCAAGGGCTCACAAATTTTCCCCAATGTATTATAAATGTGTACAATAACATATAAAATATGTACAGTAATAATATGACCAGTTATTAGCACCATTCACATGTGCTATTCCAGTTAATTTTTGCATATTTTGTTGTTCTATTGCACATTTTGTCAAACAATTTGGGTGTGAATATTGCTCTAGCTCCTAAATCTCTCTAAGAAGCAAATTCTCACATGGTATCAGAGCTAGTTGGAGTTGTAAACAAATCTTGTGAGGTTTGAGCTGTTGTTTAGGTCATATTTCCGGAGTGTTTGCTTTGTAGGTTTAACTTAGCATTTTTGTCACAGGTTGCACAAGAAGAATGGAGCAAAATTGAGCATTTCTTAATCCATTCAATTATTTTGAATGGAAGGCTGATATGGTCATCTAGTTGAGGTCAAAGGGCCTCTATAGGGTCACCATGGGGACTGAACTCAAGCCAAATTTTGTTGTGGAGAAAGCTAAGTATTTTAATAGACTTGATGAAGCTTTCGGTATAATTTGTCTCAACCCTTCGAGGGATCTCCTCTTTCATGTTTAAATTCTTTGCACACCCAATGAATTTTGTCTCAGTATTGAGTCATTATTTGGGAAGACAGATGAAATGAGAGGCCATCATCTTGAGAACGAGCTAATCTTCCAGATCCTAGCTCACAATGAGACCATTGAAGACTTCTTTATGAAGTTTAAAGTGCTACTACTTCAGCTGAAACAATGTGGCATAAGGAAGAAATAATATCATCTTATATTGTCCATCCTTTCTAATTTAGGGCCTGAGTATTTTATGTATGTTTCAACATTCCACTCAAGTAGACTTACAACTAAAAATTGGAAGATACCTACGCTAGTAGATTTCATGGTGTCTTTGACTCATGTGTAGGACAAGCTCATACAAATGGGTACAATCAAATTCCAAAAAAAATCCCTTGTTTCCAGTGTACCAAATCAGGCCAAAGGTAATAAGAAAGATTTGAAGAAAAAAGAGAAAGAGAAGAAGCAATTGAGTTCAGAAAGCTCTAGCTCTACTGATGGGAGCTCGATATCTAGGAGGAGAAACAATAGAGAGAGACCCACATGTGGTTATTTCAGAGGTTCAACTCTTGAAATATATTTCTTCAAAAATAATATGGACATTATGACCAAACTCCTTGAGGAGAACCATATTGATCTTCCATATTTTGCAAGAAGATGGGAGCGCAAGCAAGGAAGTGGTAAGCTTGAGCATGAATTGAGTGCATATGTAAAACCCATTTCTGATATATATGTTTCTGATGGCTCTGTTTCTGATTTACCTTCTGATATATCAGAATCTGAAGCCTCCATCCATTCCTTGGAAAAAATCCAGTCAGTTCATTAAAGCTTCCTCCCAAAACTAGTCATTTTTTGCTAGTTTCTGACATGTCTTCTTAAATTCCTTTCCCAATATAATCATATATTTCCCATTATGATTCTGAAGGAGATATACATTCTGATACAAATCCTATTACATTCATTTACTCATTTCCTAAACCATTTCATGACCAAAAGACCCAACAACCGTCAAGTTCACTAGTTGGAAATTCTGCAAATTGCCTAGTTTCCAATGCTATGTTTGTTGTATATGTTGCTGTTATGTCTTGTATGTATTTCATTGGTTGGAAAAAAATATCATTGGCATTCATGGGAATTTTTTTCCATATTTCTGGACTTTATTTTACCACCCATGGTTCAAATCTCAAGTCTCCAGACCTTCCAGGTTCGCTCATTTGCAATTGTGATCTAGTTGCCCACTCCTCTCTCTCCATGGACCGATTCGCTCATGGAGAAACCATACCTATGATATTTTCTGATGTGTATGACATAAATTATGATATTTCAGAGCCTCATGAGCTTTGTCACAGAGTTATGAAGGTTATTCATCAAATTCGGAAGACGATTCATGGTTTTATTCATGATATGGCAGCTACACATGATGCACATTTTGTTGAATCTTTTGATGTTATTTGGGAAAGAGTTTGTAGAGATATATTTTCCATGGTTGATTATGCTATTATATCATATTATGATTGCATAAAAATAAATTATTATGATGCCCCTCGATCATCCAATTATGACCATCAAAGGGCCTCTCCACATGATCTTTGTTTACAACACTTTGATGCATTGATTGCATGATATTGGAATCCACAACATCTTCACCAAGTCCATCACCAAGAAGTTGTTATTTTAGATCATTCAAGTGAAGAAGAAGACCCATTGAATACCTTTTTGTTCATCTCTATCATATCCATTTTTAAGGGGAGGTTTTGTCCCATGAGGTTTTCCTCCTTACTTCGGTTACATGGATTAATAAAATTTTGTTGTAAAAGGTGACTTGTGCCTTAGTTTACAAGGGCTTAATAAATAATTTTGAATAAGTTGTATTGATTTAAGATTAAGGGGTGGTGCTGGATCAATAATCTACTTCAATACCTTAATTATCTACCTAGGAGACATAATCATTGTCCTTGTGCTATGTTCTATGGTCTAACTTAGGTTATATTGATCAATACTGGTCAAATAGGTGATTCTAGCTCATTAATTGTAGTTGAGGTGCTCTAGTTTGAACATTCTAACATTTCATATTGTGCATTCATTCAAAACCACTTCCATCTTTGACTAGGGGCTCTAGTGTGTGTGAAAGTGGTTTTTTGTGGTCTCCTTGGAATTTATTTCCTCCTAGAGATTCCTCCACTCACCCATACGCTCTCCCATGCTTTCGTTCCCTCATTTATGACCCACGAATTCTTCCTACATGTTCACACATGTATTCGTGATTGTTTAGTTAGGTTTGGTAGCCTATTTGTTAACCTAGGGGAGTTTAGGGGTCAAATCCTAGCCCGACCCTTGTATGCATTCACATGGGCTCCCCAATGTATTATAAATGTGTAATATAACATATACAAGATGTAAAATAATAATATGATTAATTATTAGCACCATTCACATGTGTTATTCCAACTATTTTCTGTCTCTTTTGTTGTTCTCTTGCACATTTTGTCAAACACTTTGATTGTGAATATTGCTCTAGCTCCTAGATCTCACCGAGAAGCAAATTCTCACACCCTATTCTCACCCATGATGTCGAATCTAAGGGTAATTTAAGTAACATTGCCAAAACCATTCCAGTTGATATATTAGTGAAACCTGGTATCCCAGAGAACATCCAGATAGGCCAGAACTCTTCCCCTTTAGAGATACAGTCTTATACGGCCTTATTTAAGGAATTCAAAGATATTTTCACTTAGACCTATGAAAAAAATTCCAGGGATATACCCCTCTATCATAGTTCACGAGATTAAAACTTACCTTGGCTCCAAGCCAATTTGATAGAAGCTACGTCAGGTACATCCAAGGAAAGAAACAACCATTAAGGAAGAAATTGAAAAACTTTTTAAGGCTGGTTTCATTTAACCTGTGCCTTTAACTGAATGGGTGTCCAACACAGTCCATGTCAATAAAAAGTAGAGTTATATTAGGTTTTTCATTGATTTTTAGGATTTCAATTAGGCTTCTCCTAAGGAAAACTTTCCCACCCCTTACATCGATCAAATCATCGACAACTATGCTGGGAGTGTCATGTTATCGTTTATGGATGGATTCTCTGGCTATAATCAGATTGAGATACTCTCATCAGATCAACACAAAACAACTTTTATATGAACCTGGGGAACCTTTTCCTATAGAAAGCTACCTTTCAGTTTGAAGAATGATGACGCTACATTCCAACGCACCATGTCATATGCTTTCAATGACATTAAACACATTGTGGAACCTTATCTTGACAACCTTCATACTCATTCAAAGCAACAAGATCACCATGCTGAACATCTGAGAGCCATTTTTCTTCGATGTTGCCACTTTAACATCTAATTAAACCCACATAAGTTTGTTTTATGTGTTGAGACTGACTGACTACTTGGTTTTATTGTGTCCAAGGATGGCATTCGCATAGACCCCCTAAATATTGAATCTATCTTGGCTATACCCGCCCCAACCAATGTTACTGAACTCCAAAGTTTGCATGGGAAGGAAAATGTTTTACGTCGCTTCATCTGCAATTACGCTGGAAAAACACACGGTTTCATGCGTTTATTGAAGAAGGATACCCATTTTGTTTGGGATGATTTGGCACAACATGCGTTCAATAATATCAAACACGCTATTACGCGTGTGCCTGTTCTGCAACCACCTGATTATACCAAGTATTATTCCCTGTATGTGGATACATCCCTTTCAATAATTGGTATGGTTTTAGTTCATATGGATGAACATGATCATGAACATGTGATATATTATCCGAGTAAGAGTCTTTTAGACTCCAAAACCCAATATTCACATGTGGAGAAATTTTCTTTGTCCACGGTCATCATGGTATAGAAGCTCCGTCACTACATTTTTCTCTGTACAACCACAATATACACAGATTCTAACTCCATGTATTTTATCTTGAATCATCAAGTACTTGGGGGAAAATACTCACGCTGGATTGTCATTCTCCAGGAATTTGAGTTGGAATTTACCAAAACTAGTTCTAAGAAGTCTCTCGTCTTCGCCAAGCTTATATGTGACCTTCCTCGTATTATTGAGGGAACATATCCCATTGATTCATTTCCCAATGAATCCTTGTTCGTCAGTATTATGTCTGAGCCCTGGTATGGAGATCTCCGTCTCTATCTCCAGACACAACGATATCAACCCAATGCAACTTGAGATGATGCTATCACACTCTCCACCAAGCCAAGTATTATCTTATTATCAACGACACCTTATACCGCCATGGCATTGACACCATATTACGACGCTGTCTCACTCATGAAGAATATGAGAATTTTCTAAATGATTTCCATTCTAGAGCCTGTGGTGGTCATATTTTTGGGTTGGCTACTTCCTAGAAAATATTACATGCTGGGTATTTTTGGCCCTCGATCTTTAAGGATTGCATTGAAACTATCAAAAAATTCTTGCCTTGTCAATTATTCACATAAAAAAGTGCACCCATCCTGCTTCGTTACATCCTGTCATAGCAATTCGCCCTTTTTCAAAATGGGGCATAGATTTCGTGCATTGTAGACCTACCTCAACAAGGGGGCATGGCTACATCATTGTGGCCATAGATTACTTCACTAAATGGGATGAGGATATTCCTATGTATGTTGAATATGGAAATGCAACTAATATTTTTCTATTTAACCATATTATTTCCTGATTCAGGATCCCTAGGGCCATTGTGACTAATCATTGGTCACATTTTCAGAATAAAATGATGGCGAAATTAAGTGAAAAATTAGGGTTTTGTCATGGCAACTCTACACTTTACTATCCACAGGCCAATTCCCAGGTTGAAGAAATCAATAAAGTCTTAAAAACTATGATTTAGCAGATGGTAGGATAGGCTAAGTCTAATTGGAATTTGCAACTTTTTTCTGCGTTTAGGGTAATAGTTCCATTGGTTTTACACTACCATCAAAACATCAAAACATCCATTGGACTACCATCAAAACATCCATTGGTTTTACACCATTTCAATTGGTATATGGACTAGAGGCCACTCTTCCAATAGAGTGTGAGATTCCTTGTATGAAACTCGATGTAGAACTATTACCCAATACCACCTTAGAGGAAGAATGTTCTTTTACTTAAACAATCTTGATGAGAGTTGTCACAATGCTACCTTAGAAAATTAGGCACACAAATGATGAATGAAAGCTCAATACGACGGATCCGTTCAACCCCACTCTTTCAACAGAAGAGACCCGATATTGACCTATGACCAAAAACATGATAAGTTGGGGGCTATAAAACTAGAGTATGATGTGGAATAAGCCTTATATTGTCATTCATTTCTTAGAGAAAGTCACTTATGAGTTAATATATTATGGTGGGATACCCTTGAGAGATCCCCACAATGGGCTCTATCTCAAAAAGTACTATTTCTAGGTCATCTAGCATAGTTTCAATGTAAATATTATATATAGAGTGTTGTGTGTTTTTTGAAAAGTGTGGATTTAGTGTGAATATAATGTGTGTCTTTCAAAACCCTACTTATATATTCCCATGTTTATAATGACATATAATTGCCTACACCGGTTTCACAGATGGTGCTAATCGTTACACCTTGAATATTGCATTGAAAACCTGGGTGCTGTACTCTTGAACAGGTGATTTGGTGAGTTCAGGGGGAATTTGTTTGGGTCCCTCCAAAAAAAATCTCACAGAGTATCATTAGGTGATTGGTTTTTTGACGGAAGCCTTGGCTGATGATGTAAGAGAGATTAAGATTTTCTTAGACTCAGAGTTGGTAGTACATCAGTTAAACCGAGTCTACACCATCTGGAACCCCCTACGCCTTCATACATTCCAAAGAGTTAGGATTTTAGAAAGGTATTTTGAGTAGGTATCTTATCAACATATCCTAATACATTTAAACGTTGTGGCAGATTCCTTAGCAAATTTTGTCTTAGATTGGTATATTGCTCATAGTTAAATTCATTTTAACATAAAAATTCATTGGATTCATAGCAAGTATTAATTCACACATTGAATTTGCACACACATATGTTAATAAAAGTTTTTCATATATATATATAAGGTAAATATGATATACAAAAAGGACTAAAGCAACCACCTTTCATATCACTCGAAAGTTTGGAACTAACATAGTTTCAAAAATATAGGGGAAAACTGAAGCTGTGAAGATTTCAGTATAAATAAAATACAAAATTGACGGAGTCACTATGGGATAGTCCTCATTCTCATGGTAGCACATCACGACCTGAGACACTTGATGGCATAGCCTCCCGAAATGACCTGAAACCCTCACAGTTTGGCGCTGGTGCCTACTGGGTAAATCATCAATGGATATATTGGGAATCCCCATAGTCAAGTGTTGTAGGTTCTCGTTAATCTCCTTAAGCTCCTCATCTGTCTATGTGCACCGAATCAACATATCTCTGACTACTATTCACCTCTCTATAGGTGAGGCTCTAGCTGGATGGGAAATCCCTATATCTACAAAAGACATTTTTGCACATCTTAGCATTACATCATAAAAGTCAAATAAAAAATAAAAAATATAGAAAACATGGATAATGGTATATTTCTTACCTCGATCATCCCATTGCTCCCTATTTACGATTGGAAGGCCAGGATCATCTCTGAATTTGGTCCTCTCATAGGCATAATCCTCTACCATTAAAACTTGGCTTCTCAACCAACAGAAAAACACCAGCCCATAGGTAACTTTGGGGCCTCCACCACCACCATGGAGTGCCATTTCATCCACCCACTTGCTCATATGAGGATCCTCGACATCCAACCTACCTAGTGGAACCCAAGGTCTCATCAATGGTACCCTCTGTAGAAATAAACATACCACTATCTCCCCATAGTTGAATTGCTTCATCTCCCCTCTCTTGCATTTGGTTAGTTGGTCCCTCGAACTGACCAACAAACCCTTAGTCCAGTTGAAGATCATAGGAGACATGCACTCTATGTAATACATCATGTGCACCCATGTAGTTAGGTGAGACAATCTAGTTCCCACAACCTTCTAAATGGTGAAGGCCATGGTCCTCAAAGGCCTATCTATTATATGCTTGATGGGATTTTTCCCACCTAGTAAATGAGTCCCCACTGAGCAATGGTCATGGATCAACTATTCTATGGATTTATCACCACATCATGGTCCTATAAATACTACTAGTATTCCCCTATGGGATAGAATAGTCAAGAAATAGATGTCCTCTACATCTATGGTCAAAGTGTGAGTTCCAACCACAAAGTGTTGCTGATCTAGATCCCACATACAGATCGTGTTCTCTAGAAAATGCACATATTCTCTCATTCCTAGTATTTTGAAGAATTTGAGAAGCCCAGACTCACAAAGGGCCCTCAAAGTCACTAGGTCATTACTTTCCTATAGGTCATCCAATTAATGTTGCCTCTCCTTCCATATAACCATCTTGCCACTAGTTTTTCCCTGCAAAAAACAATTAAACATCTATTAGATGCAAGATGAAATCATTAAAAGAAGAAAAAAAACACAGGGTTGGCTATTTATTAATTTTTTGGGATGCCCCGGCTACTGGCATACCGTCTCTAGGAGAACATAGTGCTGACACCTCCCCCCTTATTGACAGAGTGCCCTAAGCACCCTTTCCTCTTTCAGCAGGTGCACCAGAACACCTCCCAAAAGGAATAAAGGCACCAGCCTGAATGCACTTTTTCCCATGAAAAATGAAGGAATGAAAGTTAGCTCCTACTTGGTCCAAGCAGTTCGAGTAGAAACGACCCAGAACTCCTAGAATATTTAGTCAAAAATCAACCTATTTTCACCAATTTCACTCTTCTACTATGGTAAAAATTACAATGATAAAATATTCTCTATTTACCCCTTTTTATAGAAATTTTTGGTTTTTATTTTGAATAATAAATCAAAATATTTATATTTTTAGGGTTTTTACGATTTATTTTCTATAGTTTTTATAGTAAATTGATCCTAACTTGATTTTTGAAGATTCGAGGTCACTTTTATGACGCATTATGGCTATGTTACGAGTTTTCTTTCCTCTTTTTCACACTTTGGGCTAAGATGAAAAAGTACTGAGCGTCATTCATACCTTTGACATGCTCGTTAAAATATAGTAAAAGGGTATCGAGTATACTTTTTCTGCTTTTTTAGGCTTGTTAAACTTGGTTTATGAAAAAGAGGACCCCCTTTGGAGTTACCTTTAAGATCTTTTCAAATTCCTTAAAACACAAAAACATCTCCAAGCGAACTTGATATGTTCATGCTTGTAAAAGTATTTGAATGATTTCCTAGTCAGTGGTAGGTTATCTATTTTTGGACCGATTAGACCTATTTATGAAAAATGAACACTCTACTTGATCTCACCTAGAAGAGTTCTCTTGGGAATTATTTTATACTTTGTCAGGCCCTAGGGACTAAATCATATGAAAAAGGAACTTTTGGAGTATCCTTCTGTCTTCATTTAGACTCTCTAAAAATAAACAATACTGAGTTAACTTCCAATGGCTTTGTTAAATTAAACACTGAGAGACCCTCTTCAGGGAATGAACCTCTCCTTTATCAGGTTCATAAAATGTATGATAATGGACTCATCATCCAATGAGCTACAACGAGTGTTTGTTACCCTCTTTTAACTCGTAAAAATGAAAAAGAGGCACTCATCCTCTGCAGTGGGGAAATTAAGGGAATGGGAAATATATTTCATTTGTATCAATGGAAGCTCACAGTCCACCTTTGAACATGACACCTGTTTGAATTTTCAAATAGTTGGGTATTAAGCTTGTCTCTGAGTCGATCCACTTTCGTGAGTCACCTAACTCCTTTGAGTCAATTCAAAAAAATGCATCACCATATCCTTGCATTACAACTAGTTTCCGTCTTGTCAATTCAATTCTTCCAATTCATTTGCCATGCCACAATTTGTTCAAAGGGTGTCTCTTCTGCAATCCACCTTGTCAGTAACTTTACCTTCCTACAAAGTCGGTCATATCTGAGTTAGTTTCATGGTTGTTTCATCACTTCAAAATCAAATATTGTTCAAAGTTTCATGTCGATGATGGGGGAAACATCATGGCCCTCCTTCGACGACTTTGTTCCTGCTGACTACAACACTTCATCCAATAATTTGACTTAGAAACCAAGTCAAGTACCTTGAATCTTGCATGCCTCAATGGCAGGTTTCATCGCTTTCGAAAGTAGGTTTTCATCAATGACCTCTTATTGAAATATTCTATCAATTGTTCGACTTCAAAACCTTTATTCACACTTGGGATAATGTACTGAGATACATTGGGGATCATTGACATCAATGGTGATTTCCCTCGTACTTGTTAACAATATACACCAATGACTGGTAATCAAGTGGTTTCTACCATGTTCGACATCAAGACGTCTATTCACATGGCTAGAATTGTATCATTTGGGGATTGGAATGAAGACCCTAAGTGGTTAGGCATTCAGTTGGATAACTGCCTATCCTCAGGTTGTGATAGAGGATTATTTGAAGTCATGACATGGATCCACATTGTATGTTTGCTGGCTATGTCTAGTATTGAGTTTGATTAACATGGATCTACTTTGTATTTTTCGTAGGCATGTTCCATTTTCAACATTATTGATCATGGATCTGCAATGTATTCTTGGTAGCCATGACATAGTCATCCTCATGGATCTGCAATGTATTGGTCCACAGCCATGATTGAGTCAGATAATTTAGTTACTAGTCTTATATCAATTGCGCGCTCACCTCTGTTTTCCTCTGATACCATATCGATTTCTAACAAAGTATTTTACCTATCACATCCTTCTAGCTTCATACATTAGGGGGGATTCTGTTGAACCTAAAATATATACTGATGCCTGAAAACCTTCAAAGCACTTGGCCAGGGATTCTTTTGGACATTTTTTCCACTCTTAAGTTGGATGACTCCACTTTTCCTCTTATGACAGAGCACTAGAGAGGGATGGCACACCTTGTCCACTAGAAATAGGCACCACCGACGTCTCTACCTTGTTCACAAAGAGCGTCAGTGCATATACCCTCAATGCAAGAAGTGCCAATAGACTTGAAAAGGAAAAAAAATAAGTTTTGAGAAGTTTCCAAGTGAAAGCTACGTGGAGTATTTTCCTATCTGATAGGGAGAGCTGGAAATTGACTTCCTATCCCATAGGGATCATAACCTATCCTCTTCCCAAAATATCTCATCTCATATGAGCCTCCCTTGGCCTATTAAAGAAGGCTTCATGGACTATGTGAAGGGAGACCAAGGAGAGAATCCTTATGCTGTTGGGTTGAAGTCTGGTATTGAGGAAAAGTTGAGTGAGTATTGCGAGAAAAGAGCTAGGTGAGTGAAGAGTGTTGTAAGTGTGTCAAATACCTTGTGGAGACAAAGCTATTAACATCAAGGATTTGGTTTTAGCTTTCTCTGTTCATTTGATTAATACAAAAGTGTTTCCCTTTCCCATATCTGATTTATGTGAATATAAGTCATTTATTATTAGATTCCTTGATCACTAATATGGATTGTTGATATATCTTGTTACTCTTATCCTTTGTATTGTTTCTGATGATTCTTTGTAGGTACCATAGATCACATGAAAAACAACGAAACAAAGACTAGAAAATTTTTCATCTGAGGTAAAGACTTGTTTTATTCAAGTAGATTAATTATCTCTGGGAAGGATATACTGGTGTGGTTTTTTGTTATAGACTTGCACCATACAGGCTAGAGGAACAAGTAGTGTCCGCACTAGTTGAAGGATTCCTACAAACAAAAGCGATCTTGGAGAATGCTAACAAGTGAGAAGAGGTGATATATAAGGGAGTTATATCACAGTTCTAGCACCATAATCTTGCTCTAAATTTCTCCTTACAATATGAATTCCCATGGATTCCTTTTCTAGGATAAGAGATGGGCAAGAAACAACTAGATCCAAATGTGAACCCCATCACCTCATGAACTAGATTTATGGTACATAATGAGTGATATTGAATTCCCAACCTTCTTGTTGAGAAGTTAAGTTCAATTTTGTGTTGGTGAGGGGTATTCATGATCCCTTAATGCACAAATGGTGGTTGAGATCCTGCTATTTTGACAATCGCGTGGATATCAAAGGTAAATTGTGCACCTAAATATAGGTTTGGCCATGTATCCTTGTATTTTAACTATTCTTTGGAATTTTTGGACTCATACTATTTCTTGGATCTTGATGAGAATGTATTTGGTGGGATGCATGCTATATGTTGAAGACGCTTTACTGTAAGAATTACAAAAAATGTCGCATGTGTGCAAGATTTGAGCAATACCAAATGATTTAATACTGTCAATAGATAATAGTATTGATCCTTTCCTATTATATTTAGGGGATTCATTTCATGTCACACCCCATAGAAAATATTTTCAAGACTATGTTCAAGGTGATTTTGGACAAGTTAATTTGGGTAATGATGAGCCATGTAAAATTGTTCGAAAGGGTAAGATACAGTTAAAGTTAAAAAATGGGAAGCAATGGTTGTTGAAAGAGGTAAAGAACATTCCTAATTTTAGAAGAAATATAATTTCAATAGGGAAAATAGGAAGTGAAGGTTATATAGATATAGTTACAAAAAATTCATGGAAGGTCACTAAAGGATCACTAGTAATAGTGAAATGAGAGAAGGTGGGTACATTCTATTTATGCACCAGCAACACCAAATCTTCTATTTCTTTAGCTTCTATATGAGTGGAAACATCATTGTGGCATGATAATCTTAGGAACATGAGTGAGAAGGGGATGCCGATTCTCCACTCAAGAAATTTTTTTCCATATTTTAAGCAATTTGATTTAGATTTCCGTGAGCATTGTGTTTATGGAAAACAAAAGAGAGTCAAATTTCTTAGAGATAGGAAGAAAAAGAGGAGTGAAAAGTTAGATCTTGTACATACAAATGTATGGGGACTAGGTATAATCTCTTATTGGATCCCATTATTGTGTTACTTTTATTGATGATGTGACAAGGAACACTTGGGTTTATTGTATTAAATAAAAATGTTGTCTCTGATACTTTTAATAAATTGAAATCTTTGGTTGAGAGTGAGACATGAAATAAGTTGAAATGTCTTAGATCGGATAATGGAGGTGAATAATGCACCAAGGAATTTGATAGTTACTATTCATACAATGGGCTTTGTAAGGAGAAGATGGTTCCAGGAAGGCCACAAAAAATGGTGTTAGAAAAATTGAATAGGACAATCATGGAGTGCACAAGTAGCATGATATTGCATGCAGGATTGCCTTATAGTTTTGGGTAGATTCCGTGGATATTTTTGTTTACTTATAAATAGAGGTACTTAAAATTATTTGGATGGTGGTATTCCAAAAGAGGCATGGATAGGTAAAAAAAGGTAAACTACTCATTTATTAATATTTTTAGTTGTGAAGTATTTATTCATACTTATATAGAAAATAGAACAAATCTTAAGGAAAAATCTGACAAGTGTACTTTTATTGGATAAAAAGTTAATGATTTTTGTTATCTCTTATGGGATTATGAAAATCACAAAATCATTAGGGGTAGAGATGTGGTATTCAATGAGAAGGTCATGAACAAAGATCAGTTGTAGGAAAAGAAGAATGAAAAAGAGAACACAAAATACACAATGCTCGATAAAATCAAAGAAAATGAAATTCCAAAGGTGCCAAAAAATAAAAAAGTGCAACAAAAATAGGAGCAACAACTACCTCAAACTCCCACAAGTGTTTTCAGGTGGTATACTAAGTTAAGTACACCCCTTGAGTGATACTCTTCTTCACCGTATTATTTATTGTTTACTAATTTCAGTGAACCAAAAAGTTATGAAGAAGCAATGTAGGTAGAAACTAGAAAGAAGTGGGAGAAATGAATGAAATAGAATATGGAATCAACAAGAAACCAAAGTTGGGACTTGGTTCAGTTTCCTATAGGTAAAATAATGTTGTAGAATTAATGGGTTTATAGATGGAAGGAAGACGGAGACAAAAAAGGTACAAGGCCAAACTTGTTGTAAAGGGGTTTCGATAGAAGAAAGATAAATATTTCGATGAAATTTTTTCTCTTATTGTTAAAATAACATCAATTAGTACTATTTTAAGTCTAGTAGCAATAGAATATTTGCATTTTGAATAGTTAGATGTAAAGGAAAATTTTCTCCATGCAGATTTGGAAGAAGAAATATATATGCAGTATCTATAGGCATATGAGGTCAAAGGGAATGAGAATTAGTATGCATGTTGACGAAGAGCTTGTATGGCATAAATCAATACCCAAGATAGTGGTATTTGAAATTTGACAGGTTTATGTAAGAACAAGGTTATGTTATATTCCATTTTGACCACTATGTTTGTTTTAAGAGATTAGATAATGGCAGGTATATTATCTTGTTATTGTATGCAGATGTCATGCTTATTACAAATACTAACATGCAGGATATAAAATGTGATCAAATTAAAATTAGATAATTCCTTTGCAATGAATGATTTGGGTTCTACAAAGAAGATCCTTGGTATGAGAATAACAAGACATAGGAAAAATCACAAATTAAGATTGTCTCTGGGTGAGTTCATAGAAAATGTGTTGGGAAGATTTAAAGGGTATGATGCAAAACCATTTAACTTTGTCTAGACATATCAAACTAACTTTGGAGACGTGTCCCAAGAAATAGGAGTAAATACATTACATGTCCAAAGTCCCATACTTATCAACAATTAGAATCGTGATGTACGTGATGGTGTGCACAAGGCTAGATATTAGACATGTAGTGGGAGTTGTTAGTAGGTATATGAAAAATCTATGTGAAGAGCATTGGAAATCAATAAAGTCGATTGTCATGTATTTGAGAGGTAGTAATAGTCATGCATTGTTTTGGAGGTTTAAGCACTATTCTACAAGGATATGTCGATTCATATATGGCAGGTGATATAGATAGTATGAGGGACACTAGAGGGTATTTTTTTACTATAGGTGGAACAACAATAAGTTGTCTTTTGAAATTGAAAAATGTTGTTTCACTTTCGATATTGAAAGTAGAGTATATTGCTGCTACAACGTCTAGTAAATACATGATTCAGATACAGAGGTTTATCAAGGAATTGGGAAAGAAGCAGGAGCCTGGTAGGTTGTATAGTGATATCCAAAGTTCCATTCATATTGTAAATAACTCAATTTTCCATTCTATTACTAAACATATACAACTCAATTCCATTTTATATGTTTGGTTTTGGAAGTTGGAGAGTTGAAGATGGAAAAGATACACACTATCTGAAATCATGCAGACATGTTAAAAAAGGTAGTAACCAAGGAGAAACTACGGTTCCTGCTCAGTTTCAGCTGGCCTTAATTCATCATGGTGAATATGGAAAAATTTCCAAGTACAATGTTGGAGCATAGTCCAATAGGTGCAGTAGTGATGTAGTTGCTATGATCAATAGCTAAGTGGGAGATTATTGGTTTTGGAGCCTAATTATCTTCTCCATTTAAAGGTATTGTTTCAACCATATTTGTATCCTAGTTCCTAATCAGGTTGTGTGGGGGAATTATCCCCCCCCCCCCCCACTATCTCCAGGGGGTCCAGGGGAAACACCCCCAAAGAGAATTTTTTGGAAAAAATGCCTTCTAAAATATTATAATTTTATAGTCAACCCAAACCATTCATTAATATTAAGTGACATATCAGATGGTAGAGGTTCTGTTGGTAAAGGAAGGAATGGATGTTTCTATGTGGATGTGTCCCATATTAGGTGAGTCACATATATTAGTGTCCCTCTTGTATTGTGCTCTTTTGTGATTTATTTCAACATTCATTTTTATTTTTGTTTCTTTGTGAATCCATTTCTAACAATACCATCTTGAAATATGGAAATGATTGAATTGATAGCTAGCTGGGATTTTAAACACCTTCTATCTCTTTAGTTTTGTAATGTTGGGGAACCTATCAATATTGAACAATTGAACATAATGAAAAGAAAAGAAGGGAATAATTCTCCAAGAAGAAAGTTGGTGTCTAAAGACATAGTTGAAGCACTTAAGCGTAGAGCATTATGATTAGAATGTCACAATGCATGTTGAGAATTAAATATATCTCAAAAAATATTTTTAGAGATGTAGTGGATATTTATCTCCAGCTACATGCAAAAGAACCTACCCTATATCAACCGGATTTAAGGGTAGAGTTCATGGTCCAAGGGAAGTGTTCAACCTTGACTATCAAACAAGTAACAAGAAATATTTTTTTTAGATCTTATGATTTTCTTCTAACTAATAAAACAAAATACAACTTACCTTTTATAATATGGGCCACTACAGTCGTTTGAAGCCGTGGTTTGATGTCTCCCATGATCCGGTTCTCTGATATTCTCCAACAAGGGTTGTCAATGAGAAAGGAATCAAGGGATACATGGAGTAAACTCAACATGCAACGTGGGATGGTGTGGCAAAAGGTGTAGAAATGTAAGGTTCTTGAACCATGTAATTTAAAAGTGTTGGAATTGAAAATTTCAAAACTTGTTTTTTGGGAGACCTTCACAATGTATTTATATGATGATCCAATATTTTGTTGTCCATGGTTTTTCATAGTGCATGGTATTTATCCATGGTTTTTGACCCATTCTCGTTTTAGGTTTTTTGGTCCTTTTTGGGAGAATGGTGTTATGTTGCAATAAATTCCCATCTTCCCTGTATTATTGAGGGAAGGAATATTGATGTTTTGGACCAATTTGAGTGGAATTTAATTGTGAAGGTAAAAATGGAGGGAATAAAGGTGGGATTATGATGTATAGCTATGGTTTGGACCATAGAGAGCTATGTGAACAATTTTTTGTGTGAATAGATTTCCACCCGATGTGTGAGGGAAAGAGCTCATTTTATCTCCAACAGACATCAAAGAATCAAGGGAGAAATGATGATAACAATGGAGAAACCAGAGAAAACCATGGAGAGGTCGGAGTCTCCTCATTTGGAATGCAATGTATTTTGATTTGTATTACTTCTAAAAAATGGATGAGGTACATATAATCTCAGACATATATATGGATGATATGGGCATACCCATGCTTGTATGAATGTCTCATTATACAAATAGGGATCCATGATCAAACAATGGGAGCTAATCAATACATACAAGTGGAAGTACATAATGGTGGCCTCAATGGGAGGCTGAANGTGTAGACAACTATATGGACTCAATTCCTGAGAGTCAGAATCTATGAGGTACAATAAATGACATCTGATACTAGATATATACGGAAGTATGATACTGAGGGGTTTTCAAATGCTATCACCAATGCAACCATATATCACAAGGGATATGAAAGTATATGGGTCCCAAATAGACTCACCAATGTGCTAGAGTTAGGTGGAAAACGGGGTCTTCGACTAAATAATGAAAGAATCAATACCTTGTATGAATCTCAACGGTGCAATGATGTAGCTGAATTTGAGCATGTGAGACACAACCAACCCAAAAGGGACTAACGAATCCTTTCAAGTGTTCCAAGGAACTCATAAATGAGGTGGATGAAACCAAGATACAAGTGTTGGCAGGTATCTCAAGTGCGCAATATACGACGAAGGAGATAGCAGTAAGTGTCAAAGTGGATTGTGCAAGAAGAAGTTACTCACAAGTATGGTTGGCTTAGTCATAAGAAGTTAGGATTTTGGTCCAAGTTAGTTAGAAAGTCAGCTTATGTGGACCTTTTTGTAAAGGCACAAGCATATAAATAAGATTAGGAATATAGTTGATAGATCATAGAAGAATCGTGCCTCTTTATCTTTTGTATTGTGAGATTGTATGGTTGTGACATGTTTGGTAATTTGTGGATGAATGGGTTTGGTTTGAGGATTCTGAACAACAGGATGTATTTTGATCATTGAAGCTAATATGAGATGAGCATTGATCAAAACTCTACCTTTGTTTTAACCTACAATGATGCGATCTATGAATGATGTGATCTGTCTATGTTTGAATCTATGATTTTTCATATATCTGATGATGCAAAGTATTTATATGGTTAATGGGTTCTTGCATGTCGAAATATTTATTAAGTTAATTTGAATCATGAATAGTTGCGATATTAGGTCTTGCTGCGAACAATGATAAATATTTTGGACAAATGATATGTTAAAATATCATGGATTTGTGAATTACATTACTATAGAGAGATTAAATGCGCAAGTCCTCCTTCCTTATTGTGGAAATGTGGTTCTTTCATCCCTCCCTCAAACATCTTGGGTGAGACTGCATCTACTTCTAGGTGTTGTTGTACATGGTAAAACCTATTCAGGACGGTGTTAAGCGAGAGTGAGTCAAAGGGTGTCGACAATGAGTGGACCCCTGTTGAAGGAAGTGTGTCAACTAGTGGTTATGTTGTTGGGACAATAGTGAAAATAAGAAGAGGATATGTTGTTTCAACTGACGAAAACAAAGATCCAGGACTGGTTCGATCAGAAGGCCTGAGAATTTGCAGCAGAGGAAAACTAGAATTCTAGGCTGTCAGCAGAAGAGTGTTTGGGAAGATATATCTACTCTGATATTCATGAAATTTATTTTTTGAGTTCTTGATAATCCTGTATGAGTGGTTGGCGTAGTTGATCTTCCAAAAAAGGAACTTCCAAGGAGGTGAACCCACTTACTGGACCCCTAAATTGATCCAGCGACTGAAAAGGGTAAACAACAAGGCATCAAGAGCTGTCTAAGTGTGGCTCGACAACATTTTGGAAGGAAATATTACTGATTTTGTTGTCGGCATAGTCAAATAATATAGCAACGCAGAGAGGGAATTATTCCATGGACCAAGAGGGAGGTTCCTACTTTTGTTACAACTGTGGATTGAGATGCTCATTTGTTAAAAAGGTATACTGAAGATGAACATTGATGAGTAAATATATGGTGTGTAGAGGTTACGAGTATCACAGAGATGAGAGCTGGATGGAATGATATGGGGTAGATGGATGGGAGTTACGATGAGGCTGTGAGGGAAGTTGAGGAAGATCGTGGTCTTCTATGAAGTGGGCTGGGGTTTTGGAAAGAGAAGAGGTGGAGGAATGAGGAGAGTCCTGGTGTGATTGGAACAAGAAACTTCGAGAGGATACCACAAGGGACCAAGAAAACCTATAGTGGAAAAGGAGATGACTAGGCTATGCTTGAGTTTGAGGAAGGACTAACCCAGAGCAACATCGTACCTACACCTCCATGCACTGCTCAAAATTCAGGAAGAAACACCAGATCATCACAAGACTTCCTAGTGTGTCAACATAAGAGTAATAGTAGCAAATCAATGAATATCGAAAGAAGATGCAGAATGGTGAGTGACGACATAAAACCACCTTTGTTCCATGGAAACAAGATTGAAGATCCTGAGCAATATTTGTTTCTCTGCAAATTAGTATGGACCGTAAAGCAAGTCAACGATGAAGACATCAAGAAAGGAAATTTGGTGACAAATTTTTGAGGTTGTGCATTATATTGGTACATGAAATTTGTAAAGGTATTAGTAGGGAATCAACAGAAGTTTCTAGCGTAGATTAGAATGGGGTTAATCGAAGAATTCAAAAAGACCAAATCTGAGTCGAAGTACATTACTGAGTTGATGGAGATCAAGCAATATCCAAATGAATCTGTATGGGATTTTTATTAGAGGTTCAACATACTGATGGCCAAAGTGAGCTTTGGAATGGGTGTTGTGCAACACTTTAATGCCACACATTCGTATGCCACTAATGCAACAAAACATTTTGTCACAAACAGAGGCCCTAGAAATTGCGATGAAGTTGGAATCTTCATCGGTAGGTGAGACATGAGTCAGCATGAACCAGATCCAATATCAATTGGAAAATCTTACTATTGAGTTGCAGGATATCAAGAAAGGAAAATATATCCACGAAGAAGTATGGTGCACTTGATGTTACACAAAAGGGCATCACAAGGATCAATGTACAGACTTCTTCCGTGAGTATATGCAGGTTGGAGCCCCGAATACACTAATTCAAGGTATAATAATATGGCATCAAATATGTTAGACTAGAGGACATCAATCTAAGGAATGCACATATCTCCAAAAGGTTGTGTCAAAGCTGAAGAATCGTTTTTGCAATTTTTGTCGATCATTTGGCCATGAAGAAAAATACTATAGAGCATATGACTTTCTCCAAGAGAGAACTATGGATACATATTTTATGAAAGGAGAATAACATCGACCAATAGAAGTACCAAAACCGCAACATCAACCACAGTTTGTGCAATAACAACCACAGTTCATGCAATAGAAACCACAGTTTGCTCCGCAACAACCGTAGTACAATCAAATACAATACAATAAAAAGCAACCACAGTATGATCAACCGAATTATGCTAAACCATAGAATAATGAACAACATTCATTCAACCAACCATAGTATCAACCACATGGAATATTCTATGGAGGATTTGGTGGAGGTCACAAGGGAGGCTTCAGTCACGAAAGTACTACGGGAAAAGGTCACGAACTAGTCATGTGTTACAATTGTGGAGTTTTGGGACATTACCATCAATACTGTCTAAATATATAGCCTCAATGTAAATATTGAAGTGCTACAGATCACACTATAGAATATTTTCCATAGTTGATGGAAAAGTGGCAAGCTAAGAATCAGCCACATCCACAACCACAACCAAACTAGAATGCAAACCAGAATGTGAACCATAATCAAAATCAAGGACAGACTGTTATAAATATATCATCAGAACCAAGGAATCAACCTGTAGATGTTGGATTCATTACTCGAGGAGGAAATAATATGAGAGATGATAGAACAGTACTAAAAATCCCACTAACGGCTCGAAATAAGGTCCAATTTGACATTGACACTAATAAAGAATTTTTTTTGACACAAGAGACATACTGAACAGAAGTATGGGGAAGTTTCCTATCTATGAAATGCCACCTACTTTTGATTCACCAGATGGGTCAGGACCATCATGGAGGGTTGGAACATTACAAAATTTCCAAGAAAGTTGTTTGTTGCTAGAAAAATATCTGAATGCATTATAAGATATCATGAGGTTGTTGTACCGACAGGAGAAGGGGTGACAAGATTAGGCTGTGAATTCTCTGCACAAGAATAAAATGAGAATGTAAATGAGAATGATCGTCTAGATCAAATATTATGGTGCTGATTCAGTCATCTTGTATCTAGGATCCGATGGGAACATATTGACAAAGAAGAAATGGGAAAGGATGGGGAAACCATAGTTGGTTTGGTCTCCTATACAATTGCGACTACCGAATCAAGCTAGTGTGTTTCCAAATGGTAGAGTACCCGACTTACTTGTCAATGTCAAAGGACTGAGGACATATGCAAATTTCAACATCATTGAGATAGTTGAAAACAATATATCATATCCCACACTGTTGGAGATTGGTTGGGAAAACGATAATATGGCGGTTATCAACTTTAAGAAGAGAGTGATTAATTTTGAGAATCATGACATGCGAGTTGTTGCACCTTTAGATCCCAGTGAAGGATGAAGATATGTTGAACCAGTGAAAGACAAAGTTGTGGGAGGATAGGATAATGCCTACAACATCTTTGAAGAATACATCCATCCCATCGAAGATAGGGAGATAGGCTGGCGAAGTTCTATCTCTACATCGTTGGACTCTGATGATGCATTAGAAAACTAGAAAAATCGATTACATGAAGTATCGATCAAAAAATGTGGATGAATCACCCAATCACTGTGCTGGGTCACAACTGAAATTGTCGATCTTATGACATATGAAGGATTACCTAATTTGGCTAGTTTTATTGATGAATTTGAAGACAAAGTATCCGAACCTCATCAACTATTGGCTCTGGATAATGCACTAAACACTAATATAGCAAGATGGTGGGAGACACATAAGAATTCGATAGGAAACTAGAAATTATCTCATAGACTAATGAAAGAAATATGAAAGAAGGAATAATTAGACTTATCATTTAGTCACATGTCAGAATGCATGGATATTTAAGCCCAAGGAGGAATGGGTGCATGCATTTGTTCATACATTGGATGAAATACCAAGGCGATGGTATGTCTTGACAGAGCTGCAAAGGGATATCATGACTTGGGAATATTTGACAATCGACTTCACTCATAATTTCACTTTTCCAAGCACGAATTTGACTATACATAGCACACTACAACACATACACAACATCATGTTGGAAATAATTCCAGTAACATTTTTTATGGGATTGCACGAGATACCATCAACACAGTTGATGGCATAATGCTACAATGTGATGCGTGAGCTAGATGACGGGGATGATCCATGAAATATCAACATCACAGAATGAGAGGGTAGTTGGTATATTGTAGCACCAACAACACCAGATGACAATGTCCAAAAACCACTCAAGGAACGAAAGGTCAACATTGGGATGAAAGAGGACCCAAATTTCACCAATGTCAAATATTACTGGGATGAGGAAATGATGGTGAATATGACTGATCTACTACACAAGTTCCAGGAATTTTTCCCAACAAATTTTTCTGAGATGAAAGGGATTTAAGGTGACCTAGGAGAGATGGTGATTCCTCTAAATATTAATGTGAAACAAGTGAAGCAATGTCCTTATCGATTGAATCTATGATACTAGGAACACGTGAAGTCTGAAATCATCAGGATAATGGATGTTGCAGGCATCATCGAACTTGTGGAAGAGTAGGAATAGATCAATCCAATGGTTTTTCAAGGTAAGAATATGAGAGAAATCTAGATTTGTGTCTACCTCTAGAATTTAAATGATGCGTGTCTTCATAATCCGTTCCCAACACCATTTATGGATGAAGTATTAGAAGGAGTCAGGGGAAAAGAGGTGTATTCATTTACAGATGGGTTTTCAAGTTACGACCTTATCAAAATTGTGAAGGAAGATCGACATAAGACCAATTTTGTCATAGAATGGGGTTATTTTCAGTACACAGTGATTCTGTTTGGTCTCAAGAATGCCCCTATGATCTTCTCATGACTAGTTTTCACTGCATTTACAGACTTTATTCATAAATTCTTGGCATTCTGCATGGATGATTGGACCATATATGGACCGATCAAAGACCATATTGCAAATATTTAACTAATGTTGGAAAGATGTTGACAACACCAAATTTCCATAAATATGAAGAAGCGTATATTTTGTGCTTCGTTTGGGATTTTGTTGGTACATATTTTCTGCAAGGTAGGTATGTTGGTTGATCCTGCCAAGATAGCAATAATTGTCGGTTTTCTGACACCAACAATAGTCAAGCAGCTAATGGAAACATTGGGCCACACAAGTTATTACCACACGTTGATAAGAGGCTACACGATGAGTACAACAACAATGGAGAAACTATTGAAGAAATATGCAAAGTTTGAATGGAAAGATGAATGTCATAAAAGTATCGATATTTTAAAGAAAAATATGGTTGAAGCATCGATACTAGTCTTCCCAGATTGGAAAAAGGAGTTTCATGTCCATGTCGATGCTTCATCAGTTGCATTAGAAGTAATTCTGGGGCATCTAGGGGAAGGAGTGATTGATCACCCAATCACATTTGCAAGTCGAATGTAATATGTTGCAGAAAGGAACTACACAATGATAGAAAGGGGAGGATCGGAAATGGTCTATGCCCTACAAAAATTCTTCCACTATCTACTCAGAGGAAATTTAAAAATGTTTACGGATCACTTTGCACTAAAGTAATTGGTCAATAAGCCTGTGTTGGCGGGGACAATATGTCAGTGGTTTCTACCTTTTCAGGAATTTGATTTCAATATCATCATATATAGGAAGGTTGAATGCAAAACCTGATCATTTGTCAAGCATCAAGCCATGTGAAGAACCAAGCAACATTGAGGATGGTCTACCTGATGCACAGTTGTTCAAGATCGGGTTTGTCGATGACCATTACGAGTAAATTATCCAATTATTGATGATAGGAAATGCACCCAAGGATTTTACCACTGGTTAGAAGAAGCAATTGGTTGTAAAAGATGTGAATTTTCAACTAATCGCAAGACCAAATAAAATTCGGCGTCGGTATGCTCTTCCACATGAGCAAGAGAGGATATTGGCTAAGGCACATGCAGAAATAGTAGGAGGACATTATGGAGAACATGCAACCACCATAAAGATACTTCGAGCCAGATTATGGTGGCCGACAATGCACAATGATTCTGTAGACGATGCAAAAAGTTGTGATATTTGTTAAAGGATGCGGAAGCCATCATGACGCGATGAGATTCCATTAGTACCCGAGGTGATGCTACAACCATTTGATAAATGGGCAGTTGATTTTGTGGGACCCATCAATCCTCCCAAAAAATGGAGGGCTGTGATATATATCATCACATCAACAGACTACTTGACATAGTGGGAGGAAGCAGTACTAGTGATGGATTGCACATCTACGAAAACAACCATATTCCTCTTCAAAAACATAGTCACTCGGTTCGACTGTCCCAAAATATTGATGAGCGACTAAGGGATCCACTTTATAAATTGCATGTTCGATGCAATGGCAGAGGAATTTCAAATCCAGCATAAGAAGGGAACTCCATATCACCCACCTACGAATGGAACCGTCAAAGCATTTAACAAAGTGTTAGAACATGCATTGATCAAGGTCTGCAATGCGAATCGGGATGATTGGGCTATGAAAATTCTTGTGATACTTTAGGCCTATATAGCAACATGCAAGAGATTAAAAAAATAGACACCATTCAAGCATATCTATGGCCAAGAAGTGGTAATGTTGATGGAATATCTTGTTCCAAGCCTGCGCATCATGACAACGACATGCATAAGTGATGAAGGATCAATTGAAGAAAGATTAACTCAGTTTCTATAGCTTGAGGAAGATAGGCTCATCACAGGATTCCATCAGCAAGTGGAAAAGGATCGACAAAATGCAAGGCACGACCGCCACGTGAATACCAAGTATTTCTAGTAGGATGACATGGTTCTCCTCTACGATAGAAATTTCACAATGAATCCAGGTAAGTTACAAATGCACTGGATAGGACCTTGTTTTATTCATTTTATCACCGACAGGGTTGTTTTACAATCGCAACAGTTATATGGGAGATTAATACCAAATTTAGTCTATGGAATTCGACTAAAACCATATCGGGATAGCCAGGTGTGACACCATGATTGATGAGTCACACAATGAAAAAAATAGTTTTAGCAAGAAATAGGAAATCGTATAAAAAAGGATCGATGGCAAGGCGCAAATCACAGCAAGAAGGGAACTCGAAGACATCTAACAAAGGGAGATACAGTCAAATCAGGCAATAAATGCAGTCATTAAAACTGATGGCCAACTTGCATTGACGAGATGTGCATTTATGAGGAATTGGACCTTTGGATTTGCAGAATCGACAACAGATTTGGTAGAGCGTTAAGGGATTTGACCATGGTGTTCAAAATAATTCACATAAGTGCTCTCAAGGCTATAAGAATCGCTAAAGGGAAGGTTTTTTTGAACCATTGTAATAGTTTAGAGAACGATTGAGCACAAAGGAAAGTGTTAGAGCACGTGAGAGATAGCTTAGTAGAGATGGCTCAGATGATTTCGAGTGGTAGTATAAATGGTTCCGTTGCCACCAAGTGCATCGATTATAGAAAATACACCAAAACTCTAGGAAGTATTAACATGGATGCGAAAGAAAAAGAGGGGTTCAAATTGCCCCAAATATCCACAGAGAAGTATCAAGTCAATTCGAAGTGAAACCATGGCAATAGAGGCAGAGGTAGAGCCTGACCCATCGTCGAGAGGAGGAGAAGACTCTACTGCATGGAAAGGACTATCAGTTGAAAAAATTCCAAGATATGTACCTGGGCATAAGGAAGGCACACCACTAGTTAATCTCTCAAAGAATCAATGCTACATCATTAAGTTGCCGATGACACTGAAGGGTGTACATGTCACCATGAACATCGTGTCATATTTGCAGAAGCTAGCATATAAAGACCATGACATTATAACATATCTAGAATGTACCACAGAACCCTATCAGAAGCAATGGAAAGGAGAAGGATTTCCAGTCACTAGAGTGTCGACACTTAATGGGCCATGGGTTTGTAGTGGTTTGGACTATTGGAAATTACCCATATGCCACATTTTCCCCGCTCAATGAAGGTATATGTGTGCATGAAGCAGTTATTATCCTACTTCCATCATGGATACCTTTGGTTGGATACCAAGGTGCATGTTATAGTCGACCTAATTTTCCAAATCATCGTACTGCCAAACGTAGGTGTCGATCCATCGCAGTATTTTCGCAGAAAAGATAACGACAAAAGGATGGTCGCAAAGCTCAAAAATATGTACCACATTATTTGGGGAAAGAGAGGATATGTCATCAGGACTATCAATGACAAGGCTGTCAGATTTGCATCAAAGTTGCTGGCTATGAAAATAGTGTGGAAGAACAGACCCAACCAATGCACGCTGGGGATGCTTCCATATGCGGGGCAGTACACAGAGGGGGTTCAGATGAATTACTCCCTGTTCTTGTTGAAACAACTAACGGAAGACACCATGATGGTACAAGAGGGGTATAAGCCCTTCATGTATTTATGGATTTTAATATTAATCACACTTGTGGGTTGGATGGAACCCAAATTATACTAGGGGATGGACATTGAGGAAGTTAGAACGTGCAAGGGAGAATGGTACCAAAACTTATTGGTGCTTGACATTAAGGAGTGACAAATTGACTGCAACATCCAATTTTATTTATATTATGATGGAATTTGGGATGTAGTAAGAAAGGTTATGCACCTCACCAAGGATGCCACAACAACATACAAATGAGTGGCACGATTTGCAATGGGGACACATGCAATACACATTTAGGAGAGGCAGGACATGGACCACCAATGGCTCACAATGACATAAAAATTTATAGATGAATATTTGGATGCCCTCATCGATGATTGACTAGTAGAATGGAAGGTTTTGGTCGGTATCGAGGAGCTGTCAGATACTGAGGCAGGGTCACCACCCGTTATTCCAGCAGAACAAGAGAAAGAACAAGCCAAAGGTTTTGAAGAAAATTCACAAGAAGAGTCATCAACCACTCCAATGGATTCAAATCTGTAAAGGAAACATGAATAAGGGAGAAAAAAGAGAAGATTTGAGAAAGGGGAAGCAAGAATCTTAGATGAAGATGATGGATGATCAAGTAAGCCGGATATTGGCCACCATCAATACCATAACCAGTGAAATTCAGGCGTAGGTGAAACAGTTTGCGACACGGTACTTTTATTTGGTAGAGAATTTGATAAAGCATTTAGATAATGATGTATTGGAAAGTAGGGTACCCTAGACTGAGTCGACACAGAGGGAAATTGAAGAAGTAATAGATTAGACAACACGAATAGTTTCAATTCTGCCAAAAGCAATGTCAATAGGTGATGAAGCACTCGACATGACCATGAGGAAATTTGATTTGATCACTCTTGATATAAACGAGTTACCACTGCACATCGTAACGAGACCACAGAAGGAGATAAGCCATGAAATCCATGATTGTGAGAGAATTGTACAGTACCATTTAGTCAAATCATGGGAGCATATCACATAGGATGAAGATGAGATGACACAAATGAAGAAATCATAGGAAGAAATCGTAGGTGAAATGACAAAGACATTTGATGAACGACATCGAATGGAGTGGGCCATCTTCGTTGCATGTTAAGACATTACAAATATTACAACAAATATGTTTGCAGAAGCAAAAGTACTCCGATTTGGACAAATGGTCACCAATCTAAAGAAGGAAAACAAAGAGTTGCAAGCGCACGCCATACTAAGTACACCTATAGAATTGATAGCGTAGCGCAGAAGTAGAATCGACGAAGCAAAGAAACATATTGAGGATCTAGAAAAATTAGTTCACTCCATTGCAGAGGAGATGACAGGATTTTGGATAAGCGTCATCTAAGATGAGAAACTACAGCAACTAGGAGCACACCTTAGTGAAGCCGGAGCACATCTGATGGAATTGTAGGGATAGCTTAAGACAATTTCCTTGATTACATAGATGTCCAAGTCCGTAAAACTATAAACATTACAACAATGAGTGAAAAAAGCAAGGGAAATACACCAGCAAAGGACGGTGCAGCTAGACCAATTCGAGGAGGAAGCTGAACAACTAGAACTTAAATCCATGGAAGGTCTCACACACACAAGGGGCACATGAACAAAAGTGGAATAGGTGTCAGATTAAAACCCAACAGAGCAAGATGTCGAAGAGTGCACAACACTAAGCGTGAAAACCAAGGAATAAATCAATCGGATTTAAATGATGCATGATAGGTTCAAGACCCAATTGAATGTGTCCACGATATCCATCTAACGTGGCTTTAGGACAAGCCACAAGTTTGTGTTGGGGTCCTGTTGGTAGGAAGGTCAAATGTTCAATATACGCCGAAGGAGATAGGGACAAGTGTCAAAGTGGATTGTCCAAGAAGATGTTACCAACAAGTATGGTCGACTTGGTCGCAAGCAGTTAGAATTTTGGTCCAACTTGGTTAGAAAGTCGACTTATTTGGAACTTTTTGTAAAGCCGCAATCCTATAAATAAGATTAGGAATGTAGTTGATAGACCATCGAAAAATTGTGCCTCTTTATTGTTTGTATTGTGAGATATTATGGTTGTGACATGTTTTGTAATTTGCAGATGAATGGGTTTAGTCTAAGGCTTCCAACCAACATGATGTATTTTGATCCTCGAAGCTAATACGAGATGAGAATTGATGAAAAATATATCTTTGTTTTAATCTGCAATTATGCGATATCTGAATGATGAAATATATCTATGTATGAATCTATGATGTTTTTTATATGTGATGATGCAAAGTATTTGTATGGTTAAGGGGTTCTTACATGTCAACATATTTATTAAGTTAATTTGAATCATTAATAGTTGTGATATTAGATCTTGCTGTGAATGATGATAAATAGTTTGGATAAATTATATGTTAAAATATCATGGATCTGTGAATTACATTATGACAAAGAGATTAAATGTGTAGGTCCTCTTCCTTATTATAAAAATGTTGTTCTTGCAGCCCTCCCTCAAACATCTCGGATGAGACTGCATCTGCTTCGCAGATATTGCTGGATAGGGTAAAACCTATTTGTGCCAGTGTTTAGGGAGAGTGACTCAAAGGGTGTCGACAGTGAGTGAAACCTAGTCGATGAAAGTGTGTCAACGATAGAGACCTCTATGTCTATCCTATGGAATAGATGTGTTGACATCGATAGAGGACCTACAAATACCAAGGCAATGGGGTTTCCTTGATAGAAGCACGAGGGGGAAAATGAGTGATATGGAATAATAATGGAATGGAGACACTGATTGGAGAGAAAGGGCAGGGGAGTAAGGGGGACTCAAACTTCCTTTGTTCAAAGTATAATGACAGGGAATGAGCTAGCATGAGATGATACTGACTCATGGGGAGGGTATCATAGATGTGGAATTGAGGAGATGACTGTAGTGGGAGGTACTTGAGGAAGTAACTAGACAAGTGATATCTAAGGGGTCCAAGGGAGAATCAACACAACGCACTCTTAACAAAGGTGAACCTATGGGGGGAATGCTGCCATAATGGGAGACTATATGTAATATATGTGGGAATTGTAAGGCACCATTTGGGACTTCTTCATAGTTTAAGGAGCTCGAAGAAGGGATAAAAGTATGCTTAGTATGATATTATCTTGTGGATTTTTGTTGAGCCAAAGATGATAAATTCTTGATGGAATTTTTATGTTTAGAGAGTCTGAAAGCATGAAGAAGGATCCAATAGGAATATTTTTCATACAATAGTCTCCTAAGCCTAAAAAGGGATAAAATTGTATAGAGGATAACTCTCCTAGCCTAAAGGGGTAAAGATACTTCTTTTTCGTAGGTAGTCCAAACAGGCCAAAAAAGGATAAACCTATACTAATTGGATGATAATTCAAATACTTTTACAAGCATGAATGGAGGCAATTTTTCTTGGTGATATTTTCTTTATGAGAGGGTTGGAAAAGAGCTTAAATACAACCCATAAGTGATATTTTTTGTAGAGTACAGTCCCACTGTCTAGATAAGCATAAAATGATACAAAGGGAATCATTCCTAGCTGGAAGTTGCTAGGGTGGTCCTTTTCTTTAGTTAGTCTACAAACTCTCTTTCAAATAATTTAACAAGTGTGAAAGGAAGCAAGCTTTCTCGACAATCTTTTCATTCTTTAAGGATTCATAAAAGAGCTTGACAGAAACTTCGTAATGATCAGTCAAGCAAGGAGGAATTGTTCAATGTGCCAAAAGGGCTGATGTTGTGATCATGGTTGTTGGGGAGAAAACTAACAGTGGAACATTGGTGGGGCCTCCTTGCGGGACGGTGAATGGTGGTAACATAACGTAAATTTTTTAGTACATATGGACAAACAAAGAAAATGGGTTCAACTTGCATGATGGAACACCAATCGAGGTAAGTCCCATAGGTGGACAAAGAGAGAAAAATGGAATCTGTGGGTGTGAATGACATGAAGAACAAAAACCGAATGAATCTGTGGTGCACGAAAGAAGTTGACCAAATGGAGGCCTATAAACAAGGGGGTACCACATGACACATGTCATTTTCATTGTTTAGTGTTGAGTTGGAGTGGAGGTCCCTAGAGCAAAGGTGTTGTTTTCTTCCGATTGGACCGATGGTTTCACAATCCTTGAGTTGTAGGTAAGAGCTCTCACCTAGCCCATCATTTTCATGTATTTATTTGGTTATTTTCTCATTATGGGGGCCTTGGATGATCCCAAAGGTGTTTCAGGGCTAGGTTGCACTTTTCAAGGGAAAATGAGCAACCCATGCCACACCTATCAAGTAGACAGGCATGAACCGGTCACACTTGTCAAGGAAACAAGCACAACTTGGTTTGTGCCTATTTGAGAGACAGGCATGATCGAGTTCACACCTATCAAGGGTTTTTTCACGACTTGGGTTGCACAAAAAATCATGACAATAGCAACTTGGGATAAAATTGAAATTTTTGTTGAACATGGTCTAACTAGGACTTTTGGGATGTGCAGGATGCCTCAAGTTGGATGATGAGAGAGAGACATTAGGGAACTTAGAGATGACATTGAGGAATATTGTGTAGTATAGGATACACTGGTCCAAAGTGGGCTGCTAAAGTTTTTCCAGATCCCTCTGATGCATTCATCAAAGTTATTGCATAACAAGCTAGTGAGATTTTGGTGTTAGTGATTGAGAAAAATATGAATATAATTGAAATTTAAAACTTTAATCCATAATAACAGTGCATATAAATCACATCAATAATTCAAATATATAAATCAAACCTTAGAACATAGGATATACCCTCAAAAAAACCTCCACTGATTCGAAGGATGAAAAACCCAACAAACGATCTTAGAGTATGATTGATTAGTAGGAGAGAATGATTACAACAAAATAGAAGATTCCTTTCACCGAGAGCACTAGAGAGAGAGGATCTAATGGAACACTATATCTAACTTTCCAAGTGCATATTACTTTAATAACAAGTCAAATTAGGTTTTACAACAAAAAATAGATCAGTTGCATGCATCAGTAATTTTGTTCACACATAGAACACTGATCCAACTTCAATCATGTACCCCACATTGATTTGGTGCCAATATGGCACTGCATAATTATCTCCCACAAGAATATATGTGTCTTCCACTAATTAACTAACTCTAACTGAATTGTTAACTGAGTTGAACCGAATGGAACTACATGCAACTAATTGTTGAATGTAATTAAACATAACTAAATATAACTGAACATAACTACATGTAACTGAACAGAACTGAATGTAACTCAACAAAACTGAATGTAACTGAACAAAACTTAATGTAATTGAATAGTAACTGAATATAATTGCGTGCAACTGAATGTAACTGAATATAACTGAATGTAACTGAACTGAACAAAACTAGTGCATCTCCATCAGTGTTTATTTCCCATAATCACTTGCATAAATTAAGGAGTTGATTCCTTAACTAAATAAGCTTGTTTACCATAACTAGTACTCAACTAATATCTAATCATTTTGATTTTACTTGGTGGCAACATATGCAATTCGAATTTTCTCTATCTCTGTGCTTATATTAAATGTCTCTGCATGGTCCATATGTGTTTTCATTAATGAATCATATCATAATCATAATATTGTTTCCGAACCTATGATTATATGTATTTCCCTAGGTCATATAATCATATGCTAAAGTAAATCACTCTAGGGTTATCTAATCCCAAAAGGAGACTTGCAGCACCGGTTGACCATGACTAGCCATACATCACATAGTGTATCTACTTTAACACAGTAAGGTACTGCACCTCACAACATGAGGCTATTTGTAGAACTTGATATTACTCACAAGTCTACCGTCTTGATATTACTCACAAGAATTTAATTGATATTACACAAAAAAAATTATTGACTTGATATTAATCACAAGTCCACTATCTTGATATTACTCACAAGACTCAGCTTGATATTACTCATAAGATTTATAGCATCACCATCTCAATCATATGAGGATATTTGTAGAACTTACTATTACTCACAATTCTACTGTCTTGATATTACTCACAATACTGGAGAATGACTCCTGATGCTGTAACATCAACATTCCCTCTCAGTAAGGGAGACATTCTATGGCATACCAAGCTTATCTCGGAAGTGTCTAAACTTTGTCACAGATAGAGGCTTTGTCATCACATCTGCAATTTGCTCCTCAATAGATATATACTGAAGTTTTACCATACCTTTCTGGACCATGTATCGAATGAAGTGATACTTCATTTATATGTGTTTTGATTTGTGATGAAACACATGATTCTCGGAAAGCTTTATACAACTTTGGATGTCACACTTGATCACTGTAGGTTCTAGCTTTACACTGAGCAATACTCCAAGTAGATTTCTCATCCACATTGCTTCTCTGCAAGCAGTACTAGCAGCAATGTACTCATCCTCTCCTGTTCTTTGGGCAATTGATCCCTGCTTTCTACTAGACCAGGAAATCATAGCAGAACCTAAGTTGAAACAGTATCTGACAGTGCTCTTCCGATCAACATTGCTGCCACCCCACTTAGAATCAATATATCTAAGCAATAAAACTCCTCCAATGGAGGCATACCTGAGTCCATAAGCAATTGTACCACATAGGTACCTCAATATGTGCTTACCTGCAACCCAATGTCTGTGTCTAGGATCAATCATGAACTAACTAAATATGCTAACTACATAGAAAATGTCCAGCCTTGAATGTATCAAGTAGATCAA
Organism: Pseudotsuga menziesii; assembly: GCA_001517045.1. NCBI lineage: Eukaryota > Viridiplantae > Streptophyta > Pinopsida > Pinales > Pinaceae > Pseudotsuga > Pseudotsuga menziesii. The sequence goes on from LPNX010823376.1 coordinate 138,199, forward strand.
CGAACCAATCAACTCTCTGTATATTGTGGGGTCCATTGGATCTGATATAGTCTCGGTTTCATGGATTTTCCTCAAATTGTAATCCATCGGAGTGTTTATGGATTTACAATCAACCATGCCAAATATTTGTAAGATTTCCACTGTGTAATTCCCTTGATATAGAAATATCTCATTATTCCTCTTCCAAATCTCAATACCTAGGAACTAGTGAATAAGACCTAAGTCTTTCATCTAAAACTCTGAGGTAAGCTCCCTCTGACACTCAACAATAAGTTTTTCCTCTCCAGTGAGGAAAAGATCATTAACATATAGAACCAATATCAAAGGATGGTTCTCCACTACTTTGAAGTACAATTTGGAATCTGCATCACTTTTCAAGAAACCCAGTTTCTGAAGGTAACTATCTATTCTAGCGTACCAAGCTAGAGGATATTGTTTTAACCCATACAACTCTTTCTTCAATTTACAGACATGAGACTCCTTCCCATGTATCAAAAAACCATCATGCTGCTCAATGTAAACTTCTTCCTCAACCTCACCATTGAGGAAGGAAGTCTTCACATCCATCTGGTGAAGCTTCCAGCATAATACTGATGCAAGTGAAATAATAGATCTTATAGTAGTATACCTGGCCATTGGAGAAAAAGTATCCTCATAATCAATTACCTCTTTATGAGAGAAGACTCGAGAAACAAATATGACTTTAAACTTGTCCACAATTCCATCTACAACATGCTTTATATTGTAAAGCCATCTGGAAGTAACAAATGACTTCCTCTCAGGTCTAGGAACAATATCCCAAAGATCATTCTTCAAAATAGAATGATACTCCTCTGGCATAGAATATTTCCATACTTGTTGTTCTACACCTCTTCATCTGATGAAGGTTCAAAGTCACTGATGTTGTTCATCACTGCACATATCCTGAATATCTATCAGGATGCATGCTCTTTCTGGAAGTTCCTATTGGTGCTCCATGCTTCTCAACATATCTCAATATGTCATGGCACCATGCTGCCATTTTCTTTATAGGAGGTTCCTTAACTAGTTCAACTGGTTCATCAATGGCAGGTAACTCTGTAGGTTCTGTTGTATTCTCCCTCTGAATCTTAGAAGGGGAAGAATCATTTTCATGATTTTTTGAAGTAAGAATCTCAATATCCTCTATCTCCAGATCACATTCAAGCTCTTCTGACCCATTGAATTTTGCCTCCTCATGGAAATTCACATCTTGACTTACCTCAACATGTCTCTCACCATGTACATAAATTCTCAATGCTTTGGAGGTATCACTGTAGCCAACAAAATTTCCCTTCTTCCCAAAAACTTCCATCTTGGTTCTCTTTTCTTTTGGAATGTGAATATACACAGGACATCCAAAAATATGAAGATGTGATATGCCTGTTTTTTCACCAGTGAACACCTCTTCAGGTGTTTTCTCATCAAGAACTGCATGCATACTTCTATTATGAATGTACACTAATGTACTAGTATCTTCTTCCCATAAATAAGAAGAAATATCCTGATCATGTAACATGGATTTTGCAGCTTCAAAAATAGTTCCATTCTTTCTCTCTGCAACCCCATTCTATTGTGGGTTGTAAGGAACTATTAATTGTCTACATATTCCTGCATCACTACAGAACTCATTAAAGGCATTTGATTCAAACTCTCTTCCATTATAATACCTTCGGGCACATATATTCATACTTGTCTAGTTTTCTACTAGGGATTTAAATTCTTGGAATTTACAGAAGGTTTTACTTTTGGATTTCATGAAGTAAATCCAGGCCTTACGGGAGAAACCATCAGTGATTAAAACATAGTAAAGGTACCCACTGAGGGAAGGGGTAGACATGGGTCCATAGACATATAAATGCACTAAGTCAAGGATGCCTTTAGATCTGGTATGGCTTCTAGGAAATTTCTTTTTAACATTATTTCCTAAAGAACAACCTCGATAGATATAATCATGAACAGAATCGAAACTAGGCATACCTTTCACCATTTGCTATAAACCAGAAAATGCTCTGAAGTGGAGATGTCAAAGTATCCTATGCCAAATATCACATGGGATGATATTATGATGTACCATGGCTGAAATAATCTTTCCTGGGAACTTGTAAATTCCTCCTTCTTGAACTTCAAAAATAACAACAGTATCAAGGTTCTGGTTCTTCGGTCATAAGTATGCTTGATTCTCCATGAAGATCACATAGAAGCCTTTATCTTCAAGGACAAAAACAGAGAGTAGATTTTTATTAAATAGAGGAACATACAAAATGTCATACATATGTAGCATGTCTCCTGAATTTAACTAGAATTATGTGGATCCAACTCCTAGGATTGAAAATGTAGAATTGTCTCCCAATTCCACCATGCATGATAATTGTTTCTCGTTTAGATTGGAGAGTGCACCCTTGTACCCTGACATGTTCTTGGAAGCACCACTGTTGATCAGCCATGTATCTTCTCCTGTGATGATGGCTTCGGACAAAGAAAAGATAAGATAATGCTCTCTTCTAGTCTCTTTCTCTTCTGGTGCAATCTTATGCCGAGTTTCTTCTATGACAGTTGAGGAATGAAACTTTCCTTCATCCTTCTTCTTTTTATTGCACTCTCCTGAAAAGTGACATTTCTTTCCAAAGTAGGAGCATTTAAACTTTTTTTTTTCAAATTTATTTGTAATCTCTTTCTTCTTTGTATGAAATTATTTCTTGGGAGCGAAGGGCTTCCTCCCTTTCTTAGTCCTATCCATGAGGGCTAGATTCTCTTCTTTAGTGTGCATTGCTTTGTTTTGGATGCACCCTTCTTCTTGAATGCAACCATTCTAGAGTCTTTAGAGTTTGGGCTACTTGTCTCTTCCATTTACTACAGCAAGAAAGGTATCGCATGAGGTAGGGATACCATTAATGGTGGTTTGAAGAAGATCATCCTCATCCATCTTCACACCAATGCTTTCCAGTCGATCCTTCACTTGTGAAATCTTTGTGAAGAATGATTCCACGGTTTCATCCTTCTCCATATTCATGTTGCACAACTTGTTCTTCAAATACCTATTTGGATTAGGGGCCTTCTTCTCATATAGTTTCGTGACTGTGTCAAAACACTCCTTTTCTGTCTTCAATGGAGTGAGCACCAACATGAGGTTGTCCTTCATGGAGTGATATATAATCCACTTTTCCTTTGCTTGATTCCTTTTGTAATTTGTCCTTCCTGCATTTGTATTGGGATATTCGATCACAGAAGTCACAAAAGAGTCTATATCATGCTCTTCTAGAATATTAAACACCTTTTCCTTCCATGTATTGAAGTTAGATTTTCCTTCAAGTTTATCTTTTGGTCGAACGAATATAGAATCCATTGCTTCATGCTCTTGCTCAATGCTTCAATATTTGTGGAGGATTAGAGTGTTTACACAAAACTAAGCTCTTTCTTGTCCTTGCTCTAATACCATGTTAGTGATTGAGAAAAATATGAAGATACTTAAAAATTTAATCCATAATAATAGTGCATATAACTCACATCAATAATTCAAAGATATAATTCAAACCATAGAACACAGGATATACCTAGGAAAACCCTCCACTGAATTTGGAGGATGAAAAAGCCAACACATGATCTTAGAGTATGATTTATTAGTAGCAAAGAATGATTACAACACAATAGCAGATTGATTTCACCAAGAGAACTCGAGAGAGGATATCTAATGGAACACTGTATCTAACTTGCCAAGTGCATAACAATTTAATAACAAGTCAAATTAGGTTTTACAACAAAAAATAGAATAGTTGCATGCATCAGTAATTTTGTTAACACTTAGAACACTTATCCATCTTCAATCATGCACCCAAAATTGATATGGTGCCAAGATGGCACTCCATAATGATCTCCCACAAAACTATATGTGCCTTCTATTAATCAACTAACTCTAACTGAGTTTTTAACTGAGCTGAACTGAATGGAACTACATGCAACTGAATGTAAATGAACATAATTGAATGTAACTAAATAGAACTGAATGTAACTGAACATAACTAAATGTAACTGAATAGAAATAAATGTAACTTAACATAACTGACTGTAGCTCAATAGAACTGAATGTAACATAATATAACTGAATGTAACTGAATAGTAACTTAATAGAGTTGCATGCAACTGAATGTAAATGAACAAAACTGAATGTAGCTGAACAAAATTGAATGTAACTGAACAGAACTAGTGCATCTCCATCAATGTTTATTTCCAATAATCACTTGCATAAATTAAGTAGTTGATTCCTTAATTAATTGAACTTGTTTACTATAACTAATACTCAACCGATATCTAATCAATTCAAGTTTACTTCGTGGAAACATATGCAATTTGAATTCTCTCTCTATCTCTATGCTTATATTAAATATATTTTCATGGTCCATATGTGTTTTCATTAATTAATCATATCATACTCATAAGATCGTTTCCGAACCTATGATCATATGTATTTCCCTAGGTCATATAGTCATATGCTAACATAAATCACTCTAGGGGTAGCTAATCCCTAAAGGAGACTTGAAGAACCAGTTGACCATGACTAGCCATACGTCACATACTATATCTACTTTAACACAGTAAAGTACTCCACCTCACAACTTGAGGATATTTGTAGAACTTGATATTACTCACAATTCTACTGTCTTGATATTACTCACAAGACTTTACTTGATATTACAGACAAGTTTTACTGACTTGATATTACTCACAAGTGCATTGTCTTGATATTACTCACAAGACTCAACTTGATACTACTCACAAGCTTTACAACATAACCAACTCAATCATATGAGGATATTTGCAAGAATTGATATCACTCACAAGTCTACTATCTTGATATTACTCATATGACTGGAGAATGACTCTTGATGCTATAATCTCAACATTTGGGATAGGGTTGTAGAGTTCTTCATCATATAGTGTGAGCAGCTAGAGATCACCCTCCGAGACATGTACTTTTTTACTGGCCCCCCATTATTGGGTGTTATTGATTATATCTCGCCGAAACTCTTGAGGGGGGTGTTGATGGATGATTTGTGTGACTGACATTGCTATGCCATGGATTATGTGCATTCATCATACATGATGGTGTGTGAAATTGAGATTCTAGAGACTCATGCAGTGACAATGATGGTGCTGCGAATACTGGGATCGAAAGGTCCACACAAGATTTCAAGCAGATAGTTACTAATGTTCAAGAGCGTGCTGTGGGGAACCTACTATGGATGGGCCCATATGTACCTGACAATGGCTTAGCATGGGATGAAATAGGCTAGCCTAGTGTATGGGGATTCTTGCTTCCCATCCTTTTTTTGTTCTTTATTCTTTGAGCAGTTACCGACACTTCAACCACATCCAGTGGTACGTGACGAGTGACCATGTGCGCCTTAGATGAGGTGGTGGTATGAGATGATGATTAGGGAGGGAGGAATGTTGGTGGGTAATTTCTTTACCCGAGATATTTTTTCATAGTTGTGGTTGATTCCTATCCTCATCGAGGATTATCCATACGAAGGTATGGAACAGCAGAGAGATCCGGAGATGCCTTAACCTCCTGGACAAGTCTGGGGACTAGATGGTATGCATACATGAATATTTGTAGTTTCAGTCATATATATTGGTTTACTAGCATAGTGGTAGATATACTATACATATGATTGATATTGATGAGATATTGTGTGCATGTGCAGACGTGGGACCACATCCTCTATCAGGATATTGACGACAACGAGGAAGAATGGAGGGGTTAGATCCACCCACTCATGGGAAAAGGAGGCGACAAAGTGCTACGTTAAGCACTGCAACTGGACTTGTAGAGATTACTATAGGGAGTCACCAACGATGGGTGGAAATACCTAGATGACGACTTGATTACTGCATGCTACTGAGCCCCTCTTGAGTGGATCTCTTTGATGAGGAGGAGTGCAGTAGCTGTGGGTATGTCAAAGCGATGACAAAGGGATATATGAAAATGGAGGATGAGAGCTCAGATGAGGAGGAGGATACTAGGGAGGAGATAGAGTATGAGGACTCATATTTACATTAACAACATGTGGTGCTTCCCCCCAGTGCGTTTAAGCATGGGGAATTTTCGTATGATATGTATTATTGGATGAGAAAGCCTATGGAGCTTCTCTTTTTTGTACTGATTATGATATTAGGATATGGGTGCACATGGAAGCAATTTTTATTTTATTTTATGTGTTTTATGAGTCTCTTGTTATGATGATGAATATGCCCATATGCTATATATGACATATGTATGCATGACTATATGATGATGCATGATGCTGTTTATTTCCTATATGCGATGATTGATGTGCGAATATAGAACATCATTAGCGATTTGATTTGATACACTATTGATACTTCTAGGAACATGCATGAATGAAATGGATTCGAAATGTATAACCAATTGTCTAGTGCACATGAAATTTCTAAAGAGGAAAGGATTGCGTAGGAGGTAGCAATTATTCAACTAGGAGACAAGAAGTTAGGATTCTAGGAATACATTAAGGTGACGGATACCAAAATGAAGGTGATAGTCATGAGACTAGCGACACCGTCATACTGAGCCTAGTTGTTGGTAACAATTCCAACAAACATTTTGTCAATATGTATCAACTCATGTGACGAGGAATAAATGACCCATGTGGTCGAGGAGAGATTAAGAGACCATCTAATTGCGCCATCAAGAAAACCAACATAGGAGGGAGAGGTAGGATCCATATGGAACAATCGAGGAAACAAATTGTGAGACTCATGGTAAAAATGATGCAAGAAAAGAAAGAAAAACTATGATACAAGGGTATTGATGTTGGTTGGATTAGGCATAGGATCTCTTGAGGTAGATCTCACTACGAGGATTCTTCAAGAGGAGACCGTCAAAGTCATCTAGGAGATATTCCCACTTTTCGAGACAATGATAGATGACATAAGGGACATACCACATGGATTCAAGTTTCCCTTTTCAATTCTTATCATTGGCTTGATTGTAGACAAGGATGAGGTCCCCCTTGTTAAAGGTGCGTAGATGGACATGGAAGTCATAATGGGACTTCGACCGAGTCTTACCTAATTTGATCATTGGAAGAGAAACGTGACGGTCCTCATCGATTTTTTCAAGCATAAGTAGGTGTTTTTCCAATGGTGAAGTATAAGGTAGAAGCTTGACGACAAGGTGGAGTGATGGAATCTAGAATTCAATGGGAAGAAATGACTCCACACCATGGAGTAAATGGAATGGGGTAAAACTGGTGGAAATTTTAAGGATCACTTTATTGTCATGAAAGTGGACCCTATATAGATCAGATGGATATTCCACAGTCGATAGAAGACTGATATCATAAAGATGGTGTTGTTGGTATCTGAGGAAGAAGCTGGAGGGTGGATTTCCTTGAGGATAGTGATTTCAGACTCAAGGGAGTGATTGTGAAAGTTAATGAGGAGAGACCGATACTCGGGAAGGTTTGGGAAATGATAGGAATAATGACTATATAAGCCACAAACTACACATGATTGTTTTGTTCATAGATATTTGTTCTTAATAGTAGGGATGGTTGGCACATTAATAACTGGAGTGTCATTAGTCTCTACTATTGTGCACATGTGGGTGAGAAGAAAAGGCAAATCATGACAATTTTGTGTCGCATGGTCGATGACATCACATAAGGTACAAGTAGGAGGTGGATGTGGTTCTTTCGAGGATTTTGGTTCCTTTCCCCCAATATTCATTAGAGGAGGGGGTGCAGGAGTAGATACATAAGCAATCAGTTGTGTACCAGGAGGTGGGTGTGAAACCGTATCAATAGGTTGGACTAGTGTCAACACGATTTGTGGTGTCAGAGTGGGGTGGGGTGGATCGAGGTACTGAATTGGAATTCCCAAAGTGAATCCTAGAAGGTTTAGATTAGCCATGACTAGTTTACTCAGAATTCCAGAGAGTGGAAAGAGAAAGGGGATGGTGTGTACAAGAAATGAACCCCATTAATTCCTTGTAGAAATATTGGGGGGGCATGGTCTGCATTTGGGTCTACGACTTAGGTTTCTATGAGGTCAGAAGTTTATTGGATGTGATGGTGCACAAATATGGTATGCATCTATAGAGGGAAGAGGTGGGGGGGACAAAAAGGTGTCCATCAAATAGGTTCCAGTAAACAGGCCTGTACCAATGATAGACACAGAGGAGATGGATAGGTTATAGATGGTGGTGTTGATGGTAGGGAGAACATGTTCTGGAGTCACTGGTTCTTTAAGAATACAATACATCAATTGGTTGATAGTCACAATCTTCCCATCAGGGGGGGAAATTAGGAGTTGGAAGACGATAGAAGCAACAAAGAGAATTAAGTACATGTAACTACGTCCAAGGAAGAGGTTGTAATCTAGTTGGGCATTCACAATCTTGATGTTAATCAACACTATTTTTCTAGACAACTCAATGGGGAGATTCATGAGAATTCCTTGTGGTTGGGCAGTGCGACCATCGTGAGCACGAAGTGGGGTGGTTGAGGGTTGAAGGGTTGGGGATCCTATATTCTTACAAATGAAGGTTGACATAACGCAAGTGGATTCACCCTCATCGATGATACATTGATGAATGACCAAAATTTGAATGGTGACCAGAACCTAGAAGGATATGGATGATGGCATATGGGGTTCTCCTTGATCCAAGTCAAAAGTGATCAGCCTCAAATTAGAAGGCTCAACAACACCTAAAGCAGATAACAAATATTTTCATTGCGGAGGACAAGTTCTTAGGACTTACAGGGCGGACATGACATAGGGGGATTGGTACAAGTCTTCAACAACACTGTAATTGAGAGAAGCTCTAGCAGTGGGGTTGTTTGCAACACGACACAAAGGGAACCTAGGTATTTTTGCAGTCTTGTCTGTGGGTGGTCTCGATAGATGTAAGGACATATTGAGAATAATGGAGGATGATGTCATGGAGGGATTAATGATTTCCATGGTAGAGCCATATTGGTTGTGTCGAGTCTCTAAGTTGATGTCAGACAACAATGTCATAAGATGATGGACACCAGGATCAATGATGCATTGTTTTGTTGGACTAATGGTTGGGTTGCAACCATACCTTGATTCGGTGATGGGTTCTGCACCATCATAGATGAAGGACCTTATGGTGCTGGGTTTGGCTATGCCGAAGCAACAACATTGGTTTCACATTGATTTTTGTCTTGTAATAGGTGGTAGACTCGATTCATGTGGGGGAAATGGTGTGTATAATGGCCATAAATGTCACAAATGGTACACATATGGTTAGTCCGCAACTAATGGTTCCTCCCAGATCTAGGTGGACACTGGGGGTTTCATGCATGAGCATTGAATATGTTGTTGTTAGGAGGGTTGGGTTGTTGACTTCCCCCTTGAGGTTGGTTCTTTCCCAGGTTCCTACTTCTTTGTCTGCTTCCTTTCTCTTGTTGGTTATTGGGGGAGGGTAGATTGGGGAGGTTATGTTAATTATAGATTTTTCCTTGAGGAATAGGAGAATTCGAGGTCAGAGCTAGTGTAGGTTGCACAGGTGGTGAGTAGTAGGCCGGAGCAACCAGAGGGGATGAAAAACCTACTATCTATTTATTACAAACAGGTTCCAGGAAATTTGGTCGATGAACATGAGGAATAGGTGCCAAAGATGCATATAAAGGTGTGGCTTTGGACTCAACCACTGCATGTGAAAATTCAAAGGCATATCCGGGATGGGAAACACTAGGGGTCTTACCAGAGTGAGGTGGCCTTAGAGGAGAGGTCATGTATAGGTGGGGGTACTAGGTAAGGAAGACAATGAGTCTATCAACAACATGGGATGCCCACAATGTATTGCGTCGTGAAGAGCCAACACGAGGATCATCAAGTATGATGGTGTAAAGGTGACCATATTGGGTAAAGATAGGGTTGAACTAATGTGCTTCTTCCTCTGTTTTTGGGTTCTTGAATGCAATATCCTTGGCAATAGGGTAAGTAAGGTTTTATGAAACCAATCAAGGAAGATCCTGTCATCTAACTGGAATTTTCAAAAACTACGTCGATGACGCCACTCATGGATGTGATCTGTGATATGGGTAGCAATGTTTTGTTTATAATAGGAATTCCACGCCCTCATCATAACAGATGGGTAGCTGAAAGTACTGTAGGAACATCTAGGATAAAGAGGAAAAATAAGGATAAGTGGCATGGGGCAGCTCAATGTAGTATTTGCCTACAACACTAGTGAGTGTGTGCTCTAATAGATGTAGTCGAATATAGTCGTACACTATGTTGTTGGAGGAATGCCTTAAGTGGAAGGAGATAATATGGTTCTGAGGGTCTTTGCCCACCTTCCCCTCAAACTTAGGGATGTATGAAGGGATTTTGGTAGGCATGGGAGGCCACAATGAGTCATGACGAATGGGTTCATTCGTTAATTGTGCCAAATTAGGTAGGTTGATACTAGCCATGAATGGAAAACTAGGACCTAGACTAGATCTAGGAGGGCCCACAATGGGGGTTGGTAGGGTTGACTTTTGATATTAGGTGTAGTCACTATAATGGTGTGATTAACCATAATAGTGGTATAAGAGACAACAAACCTATGCATGAATTTAGGAACGGTGTGAACCATGGTGATTGGATTGGGGCCACCACTAGTGGGTAGCAAACCAACAATAGTGTGTGTAGTAGTGAGGGCCCCACTGGGACAAGGTTTTATAGGGTCATCATAATTTATATTTGGTATGATGGGTGGAGCGTTCACAAGTCCATTTCCCACAACCCCCCCATGGAACGGGTTGGGAGGTGCACCAACCATGGGGCTAGATGGGGCAATGAATAAGGTAGGTTCGGATTGATAGGAATATGAATATGACTCAGATGCAATGTATGGATTTGAAGGTGGTGAATGACACTGAATATTGATCCAACAATGACGGTTCAAGGAATCGAATTGAGCGGTATGCCCCCTTAGTCTATGGTAGTAGCATGGTGGAGAAATAGTGGGGTGATGGTATGCTATATGATGAATGCAGGATCAAGGGTGGAAAAAGAAAGCTCAAAAATCCATCTACATATGAGTGTGTAGAAGGAGAGCTATTAAATAGTGGCACATAGGAAAAAAATATATCTCTAAAATTGAACTGGAACAGCGTGTCACAACAGGCGAGTCTATAACAAAGCGACCAAAAATACAACAAGTAGCACTACCTATGAATAAAATGACACACTAACCTATGGGTTATAAGTGCAACTATGTTCCTAGATACAAGATGGAATCCCCTCACAAATCGTATCCTCTGCTGGGTGGTGAAATCCAAAGTTAAACAATGAAGTTGAAGAACCAAAGGCTAAGAGAATCCCAATACTGAGAGGGACCTCAGGTTTAAGAGCCCTAAGAGACTAGAAACTAGGATACCTAATTCATGACACATTCAAGATGGTTTCCTAACACTTCAACCCTTTGGTTCTCAACACTTGATATGGTCCTCGATATGCACAAGGAGGACTATGAATGGTTATCCTTCAGTACAAAATGGAGTGTAGTATTCCACCCTAACTTCTAGGATCCCTTCATTGTGGCTTACCCCTGCAGAGCGGGAGGCCCCTCGATAAACTGATTGTGACCGTGTCAAGAAAAAATAGAGGATTTTAGTTCCCCAGAAGACAACAACTATCATCATATGTAAGTGACAAAGTGGTGTTATTTGGATTCCTATCCCCAACATCCTAACTTAACTACAATATTGTTTTGGTCCTCAAATGAGGTTACAATGTTGGTTGAGTTAACAAAATTTTTAGGATCAACTTGGGTTCATGAGGCAATAATTTATTTAAGTTATGAGATGTTTGCACAAGTGGAGAGTGATCTCTAAAAACCCAACACTCTCATGCCAGAGATGCATATGATAAAAAAAAAGAACAATACTGAAAGTAAATGATTTTTAACATATAAACTAATTCTTCCAGAACATATTCAAGTAAACCAACACATAAGGAACTGTGTAAGGTGTAGGAAACACGTGGGGATATCAATTACTAAGATTGACTAAGATAGGCTCACATACAAGAAAAAGGGAACTTCAAAACACTCCCAAGGGCTGTAGACAATCATATCTGGGAAAATACAGTTAGTATAGGGGCATATCACAAATAAGAGGTATAGAATAGGTCTCAACCACCTTAAACAACTAGAAAAACTATTGGTCACACTTGTCAATGGAACAGGTGAGGTTGGGTTTGCACTGGACAAAGAAACATCCACGACTGATATACACGAAAAACAATTGAAAAATGAAGGTCTCACTTAACATGGGTTTTCGCACGACAAATTGCACTAAAAAGGGTCACAAGAGTGACCTGCGTCACTCTGGAATGTAGGAAAAGTGCGATCTGGACTTTGGGTCAAGGTCACACTTATGGGAGAAAAAGGTGCGACCATAACTGAATTTTTTTATGAAAAAATGTTCGTTAGGGCTGAGTGAGCAGGCACTGGGAAGGGAATAGTTCAAATATGCCAAAAGGGGGTTACATATATGGCAGCGGAGGGTACCAAAGTAAAAAAAACTAGCAAAAACATGAAAAATAAAATATCCAAGAGGATTGAGCCAGTGGAGTTGCCAAAATTGTAGTGGAGATTTCTCTCCAGTTATATGCAAAAGAACCTACCCTAGATCAACCATATCTAAGGGTAAAATTCATGGTGCAAGGGAAGTGTTCAACCTTGACTATCAAACAAGCAACAATACATTATTTTTTTTAGATCTTATTATTTTCTTCTAACTAATAAAACAAAACACAACATACCTTTACTAAGATGGGCCATTGCAGTCGTTTCAGGATTTGGTTCGACGACTCCCACGATATGGAAGAAATTCCCATATTCCTTGTATTTATGAGGGAAGAAATAATGATGTTTTGGACCAATTTCGGTGGAATTTAATTGGGAAGGTCAAAATGGAGGTAATAATAGTGGTATTATGATGTATAATTATGGTTTGGACCATAGAGAAATATGTGGACAATTTTTGGTGTTAACAAGACAACCCATAAGATCACCTTTTTATGGTTTCCAAATATAACCAACTTCCTGCAAGTAAGGAGTATATGATCCACAAATAGTGTACGTTGGCCTGAACTATTTCTGTGAAGTATGCAATGTTCCAACATTTAGTCAGTTGTTGTAGTCATGGCAACTAGGGTTATGCTCACCTTGTTGTGCTGACCATTCATTCTTCTATTCAACTGAGTGTTCAGTAATTTCACTGAATCTAGTTGATTGATACACTACTCACCCATTGTTTAATGATTGATTGTCTCCATAATATCTATAGGTGTGATGAACCACTAATACCTTAGGTTCCAACACCCACCCATCAACACAATGCTATGGATATTTAGGAGGTGAAATTTATTTCTCTAAACACCCCCACCCATAATTGAAACTTATTGAAGCTGAAACATATCCCAAAGTATTACAAAAGTATCTTCTAGTAAAGAGTTAGTAAAGATATCAACAACCTTATCATCAATCCTGCAATAAAGAAGTGAGACAACATTTTCTTAGACCAACTATCCAAATAGTGAACGTGAGTCTTGGCATGCTTCATCTTGCTATGAGAAACATAATTATTAGTGACTTGAATAACAACTGTATTGTCACAATATATAATAATAGAGTTTTGGATAGGAAACCCAATATCGTCGAAAGCTAATGGATCCAAACTACCTATGTACCTACACTGACAATGCCTTAATACTCAACCTTTGTAGTTGAAAGAGAGAGTACCTTTTTGTTTCTTGCATGACCAAATCAAGGGTTAAGAACTTAGTCAAAACATATAGCCATAAGTATATTTGTGGTCGTCAATATCACCACCCAAGTAAAAATAAATATAACCTACCAATGGTTTTGTACTATGAGAATACTTGATCCCATACTAATAAGTACCCTTAACACAATAAAAAATTCTCTTTATAGCCTTCCAGTGACTTTCTTGAGGATCCTGCATGAACTTGGAAACCACACTAACAACAAAGGATATATCTGGTCGACTAAGCATCAAATATATCATGCTACCAACCAACTATTGATAAAGAGTGGCATCGACTCATGAAGAGTTTCCGCCTTTCGACAAATTCACTCCCAACTGATAAGGTGTAGCACATGAGTTATAGACATCCAAATTGAATCATTTTAAAATATCCAAGGAATATTTAGGTTGATAAAGAAATATACCATCATCCATTTGCAAAATCTGAATGCCAATAAAGAAACAAAAAAGAATAAGGTCAGTCATTTGAAAGGTATCTGCAAGTTGTTTGTTTAAACCCATAATCATATCAACATTATTTCTGGTTATGAATAAATCATCAACATATAAGTCCACAATAAAGGTATCACCATGAACGTGTAATACATAAATATTGTGGTAAGATTCACAATGTTTGAATCCAATATTGACAAAAAAATGATCATTCTTTTCATACCAAGCACGAGGTTCTCGTTTCAATCCATACAATGACTTATTGAGTTGAAAAATAAGGCCATAATTTTTTATGAATCCAATAGGTTTATCCATATATATTTCTCTAGTAAGATGTCCATGAAGAAACACATTTTTAACATCCATCTGATGAGCTCCCATCCAAATTGCGTAGCAAGGGAAAACATCAGTTGGATAGAATTCATATTTGTGATAGGAGCAAATATTTAAGTGTAGTGAATACGTTCATGCCAAGTGAATCCCTTGGTGACCAAATCAGCCTTGTGGAATTCAAAAACACCGTAAGAGGTAAATTTGGTCTTATAAACCCATTAACATTTCATGAAATTATTTCCTTGCGGTCGGGGAACAAGGTACCGCATTTGATTCTTCTTCAAGGAATCATTTTTAGAAGACATAATAACTTCCCATTCTGGTACACCTTGAGAATCGACATATGTATCAGGATCACATGTGTTAAGAACTCACACCGGCAAGGAAACACTACCATATTGTTTCTGACTGTGAGTCTGCCAATCAATACTAGGATACCCAACATCTGATTTAGCATCTTGAATTTCCTTAACAACCCACTGAGGTAAGAATGTTTTTTGGGACTTAGGTCAATGATAAATAGTTGAATGAGTAGGAGAGGTTAGTCAGTTGAGTTTAACATTCATAGTATACCAACTACAATTTGACTCAAGATCATAATTCATCGTCCTAGCTGGGACTATATAGATGGGTACAATGGATCCAGACTCTTCAAGAATGTCAAATAGATCACTGTTCAAAGGGCCAAAATTAAACAACTTATTTCCTGAAATCACCTCATCAAAGTTCATACTTCTATTTAATATGATATATTGTTTTACATGGTAAAATAGTCTATAGGATTTTGATTGATTCGAATAGCACATCGTGATGCAAGCATAGCTCTTTGCATCCAATTTATTTTGTTGTTATCACCGATATGCTCCCAAGCAACACATATAAAGGTTTTGAGGTGTACAACAAAGGGTTTCGTACCATTCTGATTCTCAACTGGGGATTTTGTAACAACTTCTATAGTCGTTATAATATTTAGGATATAATTTGACTAGTAAACATATTTTCCCCAAAATTTTGTTGAAACATCTTTGGTTTGCAATAGACACTTGGCCTTTTCAACCAAAGTTTGATTCTTTTGCTCTGCGAAACCATTTTGCTGAGGAGGTGCAAGGGATATATTTATGCCAAGAGATACTATTTTGCAGGAGATATCCTTCAAACTACTGGTCATCCACACTGCTTCTTAGCAAATGCTCTAAATTCCTTGAATATTTCAAAGAATTGTCTCTTATTCTTAAATAAATATACCCATTTAAAATGAGAGAAATCATCAATACATGTCAAATATACTTCACACATGCTAATGAAAATTTGTTCATGTAACAAAGATCACTGTGAACAAGATCCAGCCAGTCCTATGCACATAATGATTTCCCTGAATCAAAGGGTGCATGAAGATGCTTCATAAGCACACATCCTTTACAAACTCCATCAGGTGGAAGAGTATTTGGAAGACCAATAACATACTGTAATTTACCATCATCCTCATACTTCAAAAGCTTAAAAAACTAAGTTGTTCATGACAAATTTTACCTTTGTCGTTGATTTAAGAAACGAGTGCAGTTGACCCAGTCATCTTGGAAACATTCATGAGAGGATGACATAACTTATGAAGTCTATTTTTGGGATCCAACACTCCTAAAGAAATAGTCCCCCCCCCAAGCCTTAAATCCTTTATGATAAAGTGATTTGACCAAAACTCAACAATCTTTTTGGTATTTGTCAGTTGAGAAACCGACAAGAGGTTCACACTTAGGCTTGGTACATGAAAGGAATTAGATATGCGAACATGCTAGCATTTGACATATCCATTTCTATTGAAAGTGAGGGCATAATCATCAATGGAATAAATCTTCTCTTAAAGATCACCACTTAAAGATGAGAATCGATAAGAATCCTTTGTCATATGATGAGTGCATACAGAGTTTACTATCTATTCGGTCTTATTACTGTGGGCATGTAATGCTTGGTAAGTGTTGACAGAGAAGGTATAATTTTTAGGAGCTTGATTGTTCAACTTCCCAGTCGATGCATTGTCTTCAAGATGCTTGACCTTCCCTTCTAAATACTTCATATTCTTCCAACAATTATTCTCAACATGTACCACTTTTGCACACATACTGGCAGGTATTCTTCTTACGAGCCTTCTTTGTCCTTCACAACTCTTCGTTGGTCGATACATTTTGGGTAGTGATCCTTCCAACCACACTTCTTAAGGTTTGGGTTGACCTTTCTTTTCAGTAAGTGAGCCTGGTTTTTTCCAACAGGATTCCCTTCTTCAAACAAATTCTATTGGTCCTTAATAAATAGATAATAAAATGTATCAAAGGTAAAATCCTTAGCATATTTCTTGCGTTACAAACGATTGAGTCTCAAAAAGAGGAACATAAGACATCATATGGTGTCTTCAAATTCATTAATAGTAGCTCAATGAGTTGTCCATCCTTCTTCACAAAATCCTTTCCACATTCGCCTAATTTTAGTTGTAGCTTCTTTATACGAGATAAATAGTCCTCAATCTCATTAAAGGAAAGAGGTTCAAGAGAGATCACCTCTCTTTCTATCTGCATCACTTCACCTTCATTTATCTTATTGAACATTTTCTTCATCTTGTTCCAAATGGAATGAGGATAGTTGATCCCACATGTATGGAAGAGAATTTCCCTCAAAATGCAGGTCTTGATAAAACCCACAACTTCATCCTTCTTTATGTCGATGGAAAACTTAACATTGACATTGGTCAGGTTAGAAATAACAATGTTCATGAATTACCACAATCCTTTTCCCTTCAACAAGGTATCCATATCTATAACTAGGATTTCATAATTGTGTGCATTGATGACAACAAGTTCTATCGTGGAAGTCATCCTTTTGATCTAACATATATGATCAAATTTTAGGTAGATGTATTAGACGAGAAATATGTCGCTCGGATTCAATCAGCCCTAGATATGACTCAACATGATTTGTAGAAAATAGGGCTAGAAACCATCAGCTCTAATACCATGTCGGGGAACCTCACAGCCTTGAACAATTGAACATAAAAAAAAGAAAAGAAGGGAACAATAATCCAAGAATAAATGTGGTGTCTAAATACACCGTTGAATCACTTAAGCACAACTAATTACGATCAGAAGATTACAATGCATGTTGAGAATGAAATCCATTTCAAAAAATGTTTTTATACAACCCATATGATTTCCTTTTTATGGTTTCCAGATCTAACCAACTTCCTGGAAATAAGGAGGAATTGGTTCATAAATTGGGGTCATTGGCCCTAACTGTTTCCGTAAAGTCCACAACATCTTAAATTTTAGTCAGCTGTTGTATTCACGCTGACCGTAGTCATGCTGATCATTCAATCATATTTTCAACTGACTATTCAGCCACTCTGCCTACTCCAATCAACCACTTTGCTAGTCTCTTGTTGTATAACAACTAATTGTCTCTAGAAGATCCATAGGTGTGATGAACCATCAAGAACTTAGGGTCCAACATGCAACATATGTTAATGTAACTACTTGGAGTCTATGCTTAACTACTTGGAGTCTATGCTCCGTAAGAAATTAGAACTAAATAGTTTTGGATCATTAAAAAAATTTGGATGATCTTCTCTATGTGAGATAAAATTATACAATGTGTGAAGAAATGAAGTCTGGATTAGCCATAAGCAGTTTTCTAAATCAAATGTTAATGTTCGATTATTGATATTTTTTAGTATACTACATTAAAATAGTACAATAAAGATACTACTGATATTAATACATGTATCCTAATTATTTCCTACCATTTGTACAATGTTTGTGTGTGTTTGAAGCTTCTTTCAATGGATTTTATTTATGAAGCCTAACAACTAACAATCTACGTAGTTATGAAATGATATATCATGTGAAACATTGGCGACGTATTTACAATTGAATTTATTGTGTATATAATTTCAAATTACTTAATACACATGTTTCCTATTTCTCTTCTTTTTGTTTGATTATTCCGTATCTATAATTTCCAGCTTTGGAGTTTACGAGTGAATTTACAATGTTTTTCTCAGCCAACCCATTGGTCTCATCCATATCATTCCAAAGTGGCATATTGGTGATGTCGGTGTTAAATATTCTTTTATGGGTTAAATGTATCGACCGTAGTTTCCGTTTTATTTCATATCGCTGTAGATGGTAGTTATTTCACCCATACCCTCTCAACAATAAAATTATTCTCAAACAAAAAAAAATGTATTTTAAAAATCAACTAATCACATTTTAGAGATTTTCATTATCTCCATGGTTGAGGTGGCATTGCTGTCTTATTTGTCACATTTTCAATGGTGAATGAAAACCCATAGTTAATCATGGTAGTGCTTTGAAGTCATATAGTAAAGTAGTCATAATGAAAGTCCTTTCACACTTTTAATAAAATTATATTATTATTATTTTCAAGTAAGTAGTTGTAATAAAATAATATTATTGTCTTTTTCAAGTAAAGTACTCAAAATGAAGGTCTTTTCTCACTTTTTCAGAAAATAATATTATTTTCTATTTATACTTTTTGAAAGAAACAATATAAGTAAAAATTATATTTGTACATTTTTATGTCTTTAATTTCAAATTATATATTCACATGTTTCTATTTTTTGTACATTTTTATGTCTTTAATTTCAAATTATATATTCACATGTTTCTATTTTTTGAACACACACAGATACGAGACTAAACACAAAATGTTAATATAAATTAAAATTGCTCATAAAAAATGTCTTTTCATTATTTAATTTTCTAAGTTCAATGCATATAAAAGTTGAAGGGCACTATATTTTTGGGAATTTATAATTGAATCTTAGTCATGTCAATGTAGATTTAAAAAAAACATTATTTCTAGTCAATTTTGAAATGTAACCCAACCATGGTTATTTAGTTTGTGCATAGAATGTAGTGTAGGAGGCGAGTTGTCAAACATACCTATCCCTTAAAATACCCAATTGAATTTTTTAAACATATCTCATAATATTTTAATATATCTCTTAGGAGGCCCATTTTGACCTCAAAATCTCTCTAATGTTTTTCTTTTGTAGTTTCTCGTATGGAGATCAGACTTCAAGGAAGCTGCAACAAATAAAGTCTTTTTCAATTTACCAAGAACTAGTAAGCTATAGACCTCCCTCTCGGCTATACCTCGCCATGTTTAGTATCTTGGTTTCCTTTGACTCTTTCTGGTCATGGGAGGCCATGTTGAGCACACACTTATATTGAGAGAAGGGTGTGTGTGTGAATTAATATAAGTTAATTTTATTTCATTTTTCAAACATTTATCAACCATAATACCTATCTGTACCAAATCGACGAGGAGAACAGATTTTGGTGGATTACACGTTTGTTTATGATCCATTTTTTCAAAATAAAAGTAGTGCACAAACCAATTGAGACTAGCTAGTCACAATGGTCTATTTTAAAACCACCCACTCGATCAATAAAAATGGCGCGACATGACGATTCATGCAGATGTATGGAAATGATCAAGCCATCATCAAAGACCTGCATTAGTTTTGAGATTTATGCTGCAAATTAATCGATTCAAGATTGACAATTGAAATGTATTTAGATCAATAAAGTGCTCAATTATTAATCCGAATCTTGAGCCTTGAACATAAATATACTTATCCACGTGTCAACAGATAAATGTTTGAAGGGACATAGAAGAAATATTGTGATATCACCCACTCACAATATTGAAACGAATTCTTAGTCCACCACAACATCCATCTCAATAAGGAACTCCTCAAGCATCTCAACATCCAAGTCAACATCAAACCAGTTAGCTAGTCAAATAAATTGATTTATTTTGTTCTAAATAAGTTTTGATAGCATATCTTATAACTGCAATACGTTACTTAACACATTTTTGTTGTAAAGTATAAAGGATATAAATAGTGCCAAGGTCATTTCATAAAGGTTGACAAATTTTTGAGCAGTGTAACTTCTTAGAGAGATGTTTGATCCATGTTTGAATACAATATATATTGTATATTGTAATATGGGAACTAAGTAAAGGTTTTCCACTTTATTTTGTGTTTCTATATATTCCACTTTCATGTAATGGATCTATTGATATAATAAAATCACAAGAGGAAACTGTTCATCCCGTATTTGGTTCAAATTTGGTGAATGCTTCTTTTATTTTAATGTGTTATGGAATATTTATGATATATTAATTTAAATCATAGTTGTGATCCCTATGTGGATATTGCATTTTTGGTATTACATCATTTGTTAAACTGTTGAATTCATTATGCTCAATACATTTTCTTTATTATGAGATAAATACCTACTGCCATGAGTACCTTTTCTCCATCCATCGATCCATATATTTCATACATTAATTTATGTAATGTCAAAATGATGCCCATCATTATACTTCTAGTTACATATATTATTCAATTTGGTTCATGAGCCAAGCAATTTGTTGAAATTATTCAATATTTCCATCTCTGCTTCAATAACAAGAATCAACTTCTCATGTACCCATCCAAATAGAACTACTTGCAAACTATGTTTCACTAATGTACTAGTTCCCTAGGTTGAGGTGGAGGCATAAAATATGCAATAAGGGAGCTATAGTAACCAAAAGGACCTTAGTTTACCATTTTCGCATGAAAATGGGTCACGCAAATAATAAATGTTAAGAAAATAAGGTGGTGTTAGTAACCAAAAGGACCTTAGTTTACCATTTTCGCATGAAAATGGGTCACGCAAATAATAAATGTTAATAAAATAAGGTGGTGTTAGTTCATGGAGACAAATGGAAGCTTATGGAGTCTTTGGCTGACTAGATTCCCCACACACTTGGTATGACCTTCATCCAAATTCGAACTCATGAGGAATCTAACGTTATTGGAGGGTGATGTCGTGTCACATAGCTTATTATGTGCCAAGGAATTCAAACTAGGAGAGGAGAGTAACTCCCATGGAGGAGGAAGATAGTAAGAAGACAATGTGTGCCACTTGGAAGGACATTCCATGCACTCTATGACAACAAATGATGAAGGATTCTATAACAAACATGACAAATTCATACATGATTAGAAACCTATGAAAAATATGTCACAATAGGGATACGAATATCCACCAAGAGGGCGCAGTTGGGAGTTAGAGGCAACCATTCGAATTGGAGAAATAATTGGAGCATGAAGGAGAAGAAAAGTGTCATAGGAGTTACTAAACCACTAAGTTGAGTTGGAGGAATCTTATGGAGGGAAATTCGACCTTGGGAGGCATCATGAAGTTAATAGAAGGACGTATTGAGGAATGATAAATAATTTTTATCATTTTTTAATTGGTATTTGGTATTTTTGAGATGCTTTGCTTGTCCATTGCATGGTGAGTGTTCACTCTCCCTGCTTGTGAATCAATTTCAAGGGAGTTAAATTAATTTCCAATTTGGTTGATGGAGAGGAAATTAATACCTCTAATTGGAGATGAATGAAGGTGTTTTATTTTTAGTTTTAGGTTCCATACATTTTGAGATCTCATCTATCTCCCCCTTCTCTCATTCCTACTTCACCATTCCCTATACTCTCATCCGATGGCGCACTTGTTGGAGTAGTGCTTGCACTTGGATAAGTCTGTTTGACAGAAATTATTATGTATGTGATGTATGTATCTGTACACTCATTTAATTGTACTCAGTAAATCAAAATATAAGTAATCCATATGTGAAAAGATTGCATTTCCATGCTATTAAACCTCTATTTTTCATGTATTTGGCTTCCATTTTGAAAGAGTTGTATATCAGATATGTATGAAGGAATTTATCTAATGTTTAATGATGCCAGGAAAGAAATTTGTATGATTTATATGATATAAAGATTTTTTTTCATTATATGAACTGTTCAATCTACTTTTCAAGAGTCAAAATCGAGCTAGTAATTCCATTTTCCCTTAAGCAATTTCCTTGAAAGTTGTCATATGACTGTTGCACATTATAATCAATTTCCAGAGCTAATAAACATTATTAATGAAATAAATTGATGTCTAATATTCATCCCAATTCTAGGTTTTGAAATTTTTTAGATTCCTAATTTACTTGGGAAGCTAATTTGGCCTCCACCCCTAGGGGAAATTTGACATCATTTTCCTAGGAAATTTGCACTTTCTCTCATTAACCCCAAACCAAGTTGAAAAGTATTAAAGTTAGACAAAAAGTGTTAATACGTAATATTGGTATGTAATAAGAATAAAAATACCATTTCATTTCAAAATTGGGACCATTTGGTGTCAGTTGGAACCCCTTATCGTCATGACTAGTTAAGCTCGAATTTGCCCAAATTGCACTTTTCTCCAAAAATTCAAGTAGGGTTATTATAGTGGTATTAGAACATGGTATTGGCGCATGTTGAAGTTATATATTTATTTTTACCAATGATTATATCCCTCCATTATATAATTAAACTAAATACATTGTCAATGGAAGAGAAGAAGCTGAAGAAGTCAATTCTCCTTAGTGGTGATTTAGGCTAAACTAGGAGTTAAAGTTATGGATGATAATGAGAAATTTAAGACACTCATGAAGTCATAATTTGATGATATTAAAAATTATATTATGCAAGGGTTTGAATTGATGGCTAGACAACTTGGGGGAAAGCTAACAGTAGAGAGTAGTGATAGTTCACATCATGAAGAGTAGAAGACCTACGGGGAAACTATTTTCTTGAAAACATGACCTCACAATCAACCCCATGACTTAAATAATAAAATCATACCTACAAATAATTAATTTTAGAGTATAAATATAACCTTTACACTCATTATGGCATGGAGGAAGTAGTATATGAGTGGGAACAACTAAGTGAAGAATTTAGGAAAAATTTACATTTTGACCAATTCTTGAAGGTATCTAGCATGATCAAGTCTAGAGGAAATGGGGATAGTACACCTTTTCAAAATAAATAATTGAAGTATAAAATAGAAAAGGTAAATATCCATTCCTTTTATGTCTCTTCTCAAATGTATGCTAGTGATTGGATACAAAGACTAGATGTGTATTTCTAGGTTAATCCTATGGTTGAAGAGGTTGCATTGAAAATGGTCATTCTACATCTTGAGGGGGAAGCCAATTATTGGTGGTTCCATGGTATTAATACCTTGGTAAATGATCATATTTCATCCTATGAATAGTTTTCTAAGGAATTAGTGGATATATTCGATAGGAAATACCCTAAACTTCCTTTCAAATAATTGGCACAATTGAAGCAAAATGGGACCCTTGAAGCCTATATTTTGGAATTTCGAAAGATATCACTGATGGTTTATGATATTATATCTATGGATAGATTGGTTATAATATACACTAATGGGTTGGAAGAACCTTTGAAATGGTGGATGAAATCCCACAAGCCAAATACATTAAAGGATGCCATAAACTTGACAAGAGATATACAGAATGTGCTGCCAAGGACTAGGTACCCCTCTAATCCTAATTTTCCTTCCAAATTCAAGGAAGGGAGTGTTAGCAATAGAATTGAGCCAAAGTTTGTGGAAGGCCCGCTCCCAGGTAGCAACAAAACCACTTTTGAAGAGAGAACTAGCCTTTTGCTCTTCCGAAGGGGATCTCTCACCAAATATTAACAATGCCAGATATGTACAAGTGAAAATATAAATTGTTTGTGAAATTGGTTGAAACAAGACATAGAACCATTGGGAAATGGAGTCAAGAAGTGTAACAGAAATGAACAGAACTTATGCAGATGATTTCAACATAGAGGCAAGATAGCCATTCAATCACAGTCAAATTATAATTGTCTGGTGGAAAAGAAGAACATGAACAGACCATCAAAACAAAGCATTAGAGAATGAATTCTATATTAGCGTTAGAATAAATATTTGGTGAATATTTGAAACAATAGATGGAGCATAGCATGTATGAATTCCAAACTGTTATACACTTATTTTAGACATGAAAGAAAACATAGTGGGAGAGATAAACTAGAAAAAACATTCACATGAGAAAGGAAGTAACAAACTGTAATACAAACAACACATGAATCCATGTGTAAAACGTCGACCTCGGCTCTGTAACTTTATTAAAATACTTTTGAAATCATACATTGCAAAATTACATCGGTTCTAACCCTTTCTCCCTCTTTAGAAGATATAGTTATACTATTTTGGACTTTCCCAATCCAAGGTTCGAGAATCAAAACTTGTTACAAATGAAAAACAACTTATAACAAACTCTTAGGTGACACATCGGCCACGATTTACATAAAAACTGAAAAATGAAATATGGATTGTAGGATAAAATATGCACGAGAGTCTTCTATGCTTCCATTTGGCGAGTGACAGCTGTACAGAGTTCCGGGAGAGGTGACCATTGGAAAGGCCTACACACAGAGAAAACTTCATGCGTACTATCATTGCCACTTTTATGGATGTGTTTTGAGTTTGGCCGACCTGTATTGCTGAATGGATCTCCATAGGTCAGGACCAGGCAGAGTCGCAACTGCCATGTCGAATGCTTGTGCTTTGAGCTCCATCGTTTCTGGGTACAAAGTCTCAAGGACTTCGGCACAGGTGGCTTTAAAATAAAACAACAATTCAAATTCACTAGCCAGCTTATCAAAAATGATCTTTCCTGACAATGAGTGTTGCATGTCTCCAAACTTGCTGTTTTCTAATCGGCAATGAACTAGACGCTCCCAATACTCCTTTTGGGACAATAAAGGACCCTTCTCTTCCCAGAAGAAAGGGATCCCTCTGCCTACCAGCGATTTGAATAGCCTGATAACCTCTATTTTGGCTTGTACAGTCTCCAATACCCTGTGCTTAGCAATTACCTTTCTAGCCCTGGAGACAACAACAACCCTATTTTGGATACTATACCGATTCGTCAAATTGTCTAAGAAGGAGCTTAGGAAAGCAATGACATTTTCCGCTGTTGCCACAGGTCTTTTCTGCACTTCCCCTAATATTGTCAGGACCTTTTCTTGGCCTCTATCACAACTTTTTCTTGGTCTTCAATGAAATATATATAAGGTCAAAACTTGTCAGCCCTTATAATGATCTGATCCTAGATCAAATGTGTAGTGCCTTGCAAGGAAAATTTACCGACCACTTGTTGGCTTAACTTAGTATTTTGTTGAATCAGTCCTTGGCATTTCTCTTCCATATTTTCCTTTTCTTGTCTCTCCTTGCCTTTTTCCTTTTCTAGTTCCTTGATCTATTGCTTTAACTTAACAAGCTCTATATATTTCAGGCCTATCTAGGACATTGCTCTAGAAAGAGAACGGTGTCTATCTCTCTAGCTACACCTATAGACTGAATTGCACTCTTAGCACTCCTTCCTTGAAGCTCCCTTTCTTTTATTTCTAATATGGCTTTTAATTTTGCTTAACTTTTATTCAAGAGATGGATGTCTGCTCCCCACTTCTTTTCTGTTTCTTCAAGCTTTAGCAGCTTGGCTTTGTAGTCGGTAAGCTCAGTGTTCAATGTCTCTTTCTCTTGTTCAAAAACATCCAATTCTTCTGTCTAGGTGAGCTGGGTAGCAGGGATTTTCAACTTCCTTTTTAGTGTCTGGATCTCTTTCTCCTTATCATCGAGCAATTTCTGAGCCAAAACTCTTTTATGTACTGGTCCCTCTATTTGTATTGATTCATTTTTCAAATTGTTGATTTGGGCCTTGAGGGCTTTGTTCTCCACTCTTACCTTTCTCAAAAGATTCAAAGTCTTTGTTTTACTTTCCTCTAGCTTGGACATTTTTATGGTGGCCTTAAGCAGTCTAGCATTCAAGATATCCCCGGTTTCTTTATTGAGGTGTATTATGTCGGTAGTGGGAACCTTTGAGAGGTTCACATTAACCTCTGACACCTTATTTCCGATTTCCAAGGATAAGATAAGGGTGTCAGTGACATGATCCCTTACATTATTTAATGCCACATTTGGGTAAGGAAACCATGTTGCCTCGCTATATAGCTCTGCTGTCTCTTTGAAAGTTTTATCAGCCCTTTCCCAGTAAGAGCCTAGCCAGTCTTCTTTGGATGCATCCTTGTTTGGAGTCCGCTCGTCAAATACATATTCTTGGATTTGTAATTTGGCTGCCTCGGGCTCTTCTTGTTTCTATTTTTTCTGCATATTCTTCTTCTTCATATGTCCCTTTGTATTTCCCTTTTTAACCTCCACTAACTGTTGCCCCTATTCTATTTTCTGCCTTTTGGGCATGATGGCCGTGTCCACCTCTTCAGTATCCATAGGCTCTAGACCCCCTCTTTTCACTGAACTCACTAAATAGCTTACCAATGATGAGACATCCTCATCTATTACAACTATTTTATCCAATTCTCTTTGGGGAGAAGCTATTCCTGGTAGGTGTGAGCCAGTGTTTTGTTCTATGATGGTGTCCATTAGGGAAGGATTAGGGAAATCATCCCAATTTGCTGTTTCCTTGAGTCTGAGTATCTCAGTGTGTTCAAAAGGCTTGCACTTGTGAACCTTCCTCCTTTTGGAAATTATTTGATGAGGGTCATAGTTTACCAGTTGTTCCAGAGAAAACCCCATGCCCCTGAGCAAGTTGGTAACCAGTGGCAAAGCAACTCTGCTCCTGACTATGTATGGTGCCACTTCCCAAGGGAAAATCAAATTTGATCTCTTTTTATAGCTCAAGAAGTGCTCTTCCTCAACAGTGAGTCTTTGCTGGATCAATTCCAAGGAAAAAACCCTGGCGGTTAGAAAATATGGCAGAATGTAGGGTTGATGCACAAAGCTGTACAATATTATGGTCATTCCAAATTCTATCAGGAACCAGTCCCCTATCTTCTTGCTATTTGATAACTGTAGCATTTGTCTCATCTTAAGAAACACCCTAGGCAACCTTTTCTAAAAGAAAAGGTTGTATACTTCGGCCATCAATTGGTTCATGGACTTACAATAGTCCATGGCTATATCAATAGTGATTTCCAATTCAGGTACTTGTAGGTCTTCTTCATTATAAGCTATAAGCATCCTCATAAAAAAGGATTGGAATCTGAACACTTTAGTGCCATGGAAATTCGCTAATTCAGAACGGATTTTCTCAGCTAGGAATTCATCAAACTTAAGACAGCAGACTGATAATATTTCTCGAGCAATTTAGGCTCAACTGGAGAAGTACTGAAGACAAACAATAGACTCAACAATGACTCTGTGACATAAGCATCGGTATCTAGACCTAAAAAGTGACTAGCCAGGGATATACACCACTGCGTTACTTCATTGAATTGGCTAAGGTCGATAGGGTATGACAAGTCGATGGGTTCACCACTGGGTTTTGAACAGGCCTTTAAGAAGGTTTCTCTACTTTCATCGGTAGATTGTCTGAAGCAACGTATAATATTTCCCTCTTGGTATTTTTGGGATATATGGGCAAACTTGTCCAAGATGTGCAAGGTTTTGCGGATGACGAAATCCTAGACTGAACAAAGGATTTTGGACTTTGACTTATTCATAATGACTTATTCGATGATAGAGAAATTGTCTGCACACCATTCGACAAACTCAGGGCAATGGGGGGTTTGGCCAACAGAGAAGAAATGGAAAAAAGATTTAAAAACATCGCAGGTATCTCTACCTTGGTCCTTAAGGATTTCCAATTTACCTCTAGCAGCTTCAATGGTTTCTCCCACCAAGATGATATGAAAATCTCAGCAATCTCGTCTACGAGACTTTCCTTTGCCCTCCGACTTTCCTTTTCACAATTCGAAATCGCTACTACGTCCTTGCTAGTCTAGGATGCAAAATCATCTATGATCATGGATATTCTTGGATCCAAACCTCGGCCATTCAACACCTCCACCTTTTAACCTATTTCATGATTCAAAAAAGTGGCTTTGGCCGAGCATGTTCACCATGCAAAATTTTTGACACCGTTGATCTGCCATCAGATCAATCTCAGCCTTCTATTATGAATCTCGTTTAATGCCTTCAGTGCATCCAATGTTCTATACTTTACCCTGCATCTCTGATCCATGGAGTGTCTTTCTGCTTTCAATATTCATTACTACAGAGTGGGGCCACCAATTTACGCTGTGCTTTCCTTCATTTCCACCGCGGCCTATTCTAGTGGCTGAATGCTATCTCGTATATGCCATCAGCCTCCCTGCAAACTCTAAGGTTTCCTTCCGAACACTTTTTTGATATATCAAACTTCCCACATATATCTTATAATCAAAACTTTGATAGAGTGTTAACAACCAGCTCCACAAGGGATGCTATCCTTCCAGCGAGGTAGAAACGAACCCGTAGATTAGTCGCCTACTCCATTGACAACATCCTTTTATTTTACTTTCTGAAAGAAAACATAGTTTGAAAGAATGGTTACCTATTTCAATATTAGGTCCTTCTCCATGGGCTTCAAATCTTCTGACTCACCATCTATACTTACTAAAACATAAAACATATTTACACTATGATACATGGACCTTAGTCCCTTTACTCCAGGTAACGTTTCAGAAACCTCCCATTCACTGTGCCTCCTTCGTACTGCGACCCATTTGTATACTGTATAATGAAGGCATTGTCTCCTTTGTGTGCCACAATAAGGTATGGGCCTACCCATAAGTGGTCGAATTTTTTGTGTTTACCTTTTTCTTCGTGCCAGGCATCCAACTTCAACACCAGGTCATCGACTCGGAACACATCTTCCTTTATTCTCCTGTCCAAGGTATTCTTCATCTTCTCCTAGTGTATCTAGAATTCATCATAAGCTTTGTCCCTCGCTTCATTCAGTTCAATAATCTGGTTGATCCTTCTTTGAATTGGATTAGGCTCATCCAACAGGTCCTGTAACAATTTCATGACTGGAATGCCCAGAGAGGTAGGGAAACTTACCTTGGCCCCATATACCAACTGAAATGTCGACATATTGATAGCCCTATTTGTGCTGATTCTGTCGGCCCACAAGGCATATTTCAACTTCGTGTTCCAAGCTCTCTTGTTATCCTCCAACAGCTTCTTAATAATCCTAACAAGACTTTTGTTAGAGGATTTTGCCAGTCTATTTCCTTGTCAGTAATAAGCAGTAGAGTGATTTACGCTTACGTGGTATTTATGGAAAAAATTGATCATCTTCTTGGAATTAAATGCAGATGTGTTGTCTGTCATAGTTTGCTTAGGGCAGTTGAATCTCACCAAAATATTATCTTCTAAGAAATCCATTATTACCTATTATGTACCCCTTCTGGTGGGTATGGCTTCGATCCACTTCGTGAAGTAATCAGTGACCGTTATAATCCACTTATGCTGTCCCGAGGAGTTTGGGTTTATCTCTCTGATGAAATATAACCCCACTGTTGGAAAGGAGCTTCCACAGATATAGGGTTGAGGGGAAGTGAAACCACTTTTCTTTTCCCTTCAAAAATTTGACACTGATGGCATTTAGTCGTTTCCTTATAGACATCTGAGAACAAAAAGGGCCAATAAAAATCCTTTCGTCAGAATTTTATTTGCGGTTACTTTCCAAGAATGATGTCCTCCACAATCTCCTTCATGAAACTCCTTCGCTATATTTTGAGCTTTGTTTTCCAGAAGACAATTCAGCAATATTCCCCCAGGGTCTTTCCAATAAAGATATTGTTATATAATGCAAAATTTCACAGCCTTCAGTTACACGGATGTAGCTCTGGATTTGCTTAGCCCTGCAGGAGGTTGTAAATTTTGCAATACAAAAATAATGTCAGCATACCAAGGAGATGCAAAAAAATAAGGCTTCACTTGCATCTCCACCTCTACCCGATTAGATTGACCAACTAGAAAATTCAGTTTCTGAGAGTCACAATGGGAATCCACCATCATTTTAGCTAACCCTTGTCCTTTGATCAATTTTGTGGGATTAATTTCTATGTCGTATTCTAGAAGCATTGCAACCCATTTAGCTCTCTTTCCCTTTGGATCCGGCTGTGTAAGTATGCTTTTCACCACGCTGCTGGGTACAAAGGTAATTATGTGGGAATGGAGGAGGTAGATTCTAAAATATTTCAAAGCCTTAACCAAAGTGTAAGCTTGTTTTTCCATTATATTATATTTCAATTCTCCATCCCTCAATATTTTACTGAAGAATGCTATAGGTTTTTCTTCACCTTGATCATTTTTCTACAGCAACACTGCCACCATAGTATGCTCTGAAGCATACGAGAACACTAAGAAATATTTCTCAAAATATGGACTGACTAGTACAGGAGCCTCTAAAATGGCCTATTTTATATTTTTGAAAGCCTTCTTGGCTTCCACCGTCCATTTTATTTCATGATGTTTCCTCGGCATATAAGTAATGTCCATTAGGATTTTGGCGAAGCTAGGGATGAATCTCCTCAAGAAATTTACTTGAACAATGAAAGACTGTATTTCCTTCTTAATCCTTGGTTCCTCTACTCTCAAGATGCCCTTTACCCTATCTAGATTGATCATGATTCCTTCCTTCGAAATGATGTGCCCCAACAACTTTCCTTCTTCTAGAGTGAAGTTTGACTTTCTAAGGTTTAATGAGATGCCATACTTCTTGCACTTAATGAAAACCATTTCTAAATTCCTGATATGATCTTTAGCCGACCTGGAGTATACAGTAATGTCATCTATGTAAATCAACACAATTTTTTCTCTTTCATTTGCAAAAGAAATATCCATGGCACGTTGGAAAGTTGCTCCAGCATTCATTAATCCGAACGACATCTTTGCGTACATGAATGTACCCCAAGGTGTGGTGAAAGCAATTTTTTCTTGGTCTTTAGGTAGCACCTTCACCTGATTGTAACTAAAAAAACCATCCTTAGTGGATATTCTTTCTGAGCCTACCACCCTCTACAGGATTTGTTCCATCTTCGGCAACGGGCAATTTTCTTTCAAAGAAACTTTATTTAAGTTTCTGAATTATACACATAGCCTTATCTCCCCATTCTTTTTCTGAATAGGAACCAAATTGGCTACCCATATCAAAAGCCTCAGAGTCACAATTATTTTTGCATCAAAAAACCTTTTTACTTCCTTTTCAATAATGGGTACTAGCTTTGGATTGATCCTCCTGAGTTTTTGCCTGAATGGTTTCTCCCTAGGTTTAATTGGGATAGTATGTTGTATGATGGAAGTGTCATATTATTTGAGATCTTCATAACTCCACGCAAACACATCTATGTATTTCTTCATCAGGTTCACATACCCTTCTTTTTCTTTAGTGGGAAATTTCTTGGACAACTTTATAATTTTTGGGTTACTTTCAGTGCCAATATTTATATCTTCGACGACGTCTGGTTACGTCCTTTATGTCAAAAAGGGACTCTAAGAGGATCAAACCTCTAGGAATATGATTGTTTTTCAACTGGACTATATCCCTGCCTCCCAAAGAGTCTTTTAGTTTCCCCACCTCGGTGGCCTCTTCCTCTTCCTCTTCAACGTCTAGGAAATTCTCGGAGTCAGCGTCATTCTCATCGATGCGGGTGTTTACAAACTCACCGAACAACTCCCAAAATCTCTTGATCTGCATATCATCTTCGAAAACTTTCCAATATCTACTGTTGTTTGGTATAGAAGGTCTATTCACAATATCTACTTTGTATTTCCTTTTCCCTGCTGTAGGGGCCTCAAACTTTTCGGCTGCAATTTCCAGAGAGTCCGCCACCGTATTCTCATATCTAGGGATCACTTGGAAGGTATGTTCAGTGAAGTAATTTCTGAACATGTCCCACACCTCATTCTGGTAAGCTCTCATTCTTGGATGTCTATTTTGGTAGTTTTCATTCACTCGATTCACTATAAGCTTTGAATCTCCAAAAATTTGGACCCTTTTAGCTCCTAAATCCTTTTGCACATGCAGGCCCGGCAACAAGGCCTCATACTCTGCTACATTGTTAGTGCATTCAAAAACCAAATTATAAGAATAATCTTTGGTATCTCTAATGGGGGATATTATGTACACACCTGCACTAGCACCCACTTTAGCCACTGAGCCATCAAAATACATCTTCCACAGTCCTTCGTCCTTCTGCTTTCTTTCTAAAGCTTCCAATCCACTAGTCTCTCCTTTATCCCTTTTACCTTTCCGTGGCACAGCGACTTTTGAGTTGCAAGGAGACATATCATTGAAGAAGATAGATGACCCTAATTCTGTGTCGATGGCATAAACATGATGGATGTTAGGATGAGACTGACTGCTCACGATGTAAGGAAATATTTTCTCATTGTATAACCATTTGTTTTCATTCCGAATAGGAATTGTTGCACAGGACATGTCCATTTGTAGGCTACCCTTCAGCTTTGAAGTCCAAGATCTTAACAACAAAATAACAAACTTGGGGGGGGGGATATCGGCCACAACAACATTCATGACCACAATTTTAGATGGAAACTTATTTAAAGATACCACCATGTCTTTGATCAAGCCCAGACATTTTACCCTTTTAGAATCAAAGGAATACAAGTCTTTATAAGGCCTTGTAATCTCCAATCCCAGACTCTCCACCACTCCCTTTGGCGTAAGATTATGCGAGGCTCCTGAATCCATCATAGCGTTGTGTAACACAATGTCATGTACATTCAAGCTCATATAAAAGGGTGGCACCTCTTCGTCTTTGTTGTCCATGCTATCAATCTTAGATCCTAGAATAATATTAGGGTTGTCTTTATTTAGCTCTAAGATATCTGGGTGAGCTTCTCCTTGATTTGCAATCATCTTCGTTATAATGTCCCTGTATTCCTAATTCCTCAATAATTCATTGAAATGGATTGAAACCTTTAGCTTAGCTAGCTCGCTTTGGAGGTTAAACATGGGAGGGGTTTTTCCCAGCTCCACAGGTGTCATTTGCTCCAGCTCCCTCACATTACTAGTCCCTTTTTCCACTTCCCTAGATGCTATTGGTTCCTTTTGTTTCTCATTTCCTCTTCCCGGGCTGGTCTGACTACTAGAAGTCCGGTTTGGGTTTAACCCCCCTTTTTTTATAGCAACATCTCTACTTCTTAACTTGATCTTCCTGACATCGTCTATAGCATGCATATACCCCTTATGATATTGCTCCAATTCCTCTGTCAGGTTCTTATCATCCACTTGTGCGAACATGTCATGTTCCTCCTTAGTTAAGTATATTTCAGAGTCTAAATCACCAAAATGATGGATATGATCTTTGATAGACTTTGCCTCATCTTCGGCAGCCACATAGTTTTCAAGAAAATGAGGCCTAATTGGCTGCTCTTCTTGGTTCCTTGGATTCCTCACATCCCTTGGTCTATTTTCTTGGAGTGGGAGAGGAAATTCCCTCCTAAAATTGGGATTCCTTATCTGAGGTTCACTCTACTCTCAGTTTGTTAGCTTGGCCTCCAACTTTATCCTATCCATCAACTTTTCCATAGTTTTGAGCATCATTTCAAATTTTACATCACTGGATGAAGACAGAGAAGCGGTGGGGTGTGTCTCTTCTCTACCTTTCCTTTTGTCAACCTCCGCCCTCGGTTTTATTTTTCCGGATGACATCGTATTGGCCTCTACTTCTAGGGCGTCAGTGAACATGGCCAGGAGGGTGTTTGACTTTCTTTCTCTTAATAACAAAGCAAAATCATTATCAAATGCATCAGCATAATGAAGTTTAGCTGCCCCAGGTGAAGGTTTGATGTCAGCAGGTATCGAGTTGTAGACTCTCATGAATCTGCTTGAAAACTCATGAACCGACTCAAAACCTCCTTTCTTGAGATTGTTGTATTGAGACAGGACCTGCAACAGGCTTTGTTTATCATCCCATATTTCTAGAAATATGGTTTGAAAATCCACAAAACTACGGATAGACCTAGGTGGAAAATATTTGTACCACTTCTTGGCTTCCCCAGACAAACTCTAAGCGAACAACATCATCTTGACATCTTCATCATCCACCTCTTCCAGGTCGATGAAATCATCAAATTTACCCACATGGTATCTCGCTGAGACATTCCCCTCCCCATCATAGATTGCAATTCTATGGTAATTCTACATCTTGAGGAAGAAGGCAGTTATTGGTGGTTCCATGGTCTTAATACCTTGGTAAATGATCATATTTCATCCTATGAAGATTTTTCTAAGGAATTAGTGGATATATTTGATAGGAAATACCTTAAACTTCCTTTCAAATAATTGGCACAATTGAAGCAAAATGGGACCCCTGAAGCCTATATGTTGGAATTTTGAAATATCTCACTGATGGTTTATGATATATCTATGGATAGATTGGTTATAATATACACTAATGGGTTGGAAGAACCTTTGAAATGGTTGATGAAATCCCACAAGCCAAATACATTAAAGGATGCCATAAACTTGACAAGAGATATGCAGAATGTGCTGCCAAGGACTAGGTACCCCTCTAATCCTAATTTTCCTTCCAAATTCAAGGAAGGGAGGAAACCATGGAAAATGGAATATTTTTTTAAGGAGAAAAATAAGGGACCAAGCAAATAATATCTTAAGAGAAATAAATTGTGCTTCACATGCCAACAACCTTGGGTTCCGGGACATAGGTGTGATAAGGGGAATGCACACCATATTGGGGTCTTCTCTGAAGATGATGAAGATGAGTTGGAGGAATAAGTACAAGTTTAAGCCCATGAAGAGGGGTATGAGACAATAGAAGAAGATCATCCCTCTCCTAAGAAAGGAAAAATTGTAGTAATCTTAGGTGTGCCTCAATTTCACACCCTTATATTCAAGGGTACTATACAAGGAAAAAAGGTTATAGTTCTAGTTGATGGAGGAGACACTCATAAATTCATAGTTGTAGCCTTATTGGAGAGGATAAATTGACATCATGAAAATTTTGAAGGCTTCACATTCATAATTCGAGGCAACAATTCTATGGACTGTGCCAAATGGGTTCCAAAGCTTCAAGTTGCTATAGGAAATCACATTATTACTGAAAATTTCTATGTAGTGAATGTGGTCAATACACATTTGGTTTTGGGAGTACAATGATTATATTATCTTGGGTATCATATAATGAATTATTAATTCCATCAAATTACGTTCAAAAATTTCAGAAGAGAAACCCATCTTGTTGAGAGGAATGCACACTTACTCTAACTAAGTGGTGTCCTCTTACAATATGAGATCTACCTTGAGGCATGGGGACATTCAATGTGTTGCTGAATGTTTGATCACCTCTTCCAAGCGTCACTTGAAGGTTTTAAAACATCCAAAGGATATAGAACAATTTTTGAGTAAGTATGAGAAGGATTTTGGAGACATTACTCTAGGAAGGCGACTTGACATATGGGCGGAACATGTCATTAAATTAGAGATAGGGACCCAACTTATAAAAATGAATCCATATAGAAACCCCAAAAGGATTCGATATGATATTGAGGAGGCCATTAAATAACTCTTGGAATTGGGTCTCATAATACCTATTTCAATCCCTTATGATTCTTTAGTTGTTATGGTGAGGAAAAAGGACCGAACCTTGATAATGTGCATTTATTTTAGAGCATTGATCAAGAAGACATTGAAGAATATATATCCCATCCCAATAATTGATGAAATAATCGATGAGATCCATGGATAAAAGTTCATCTCAAGATTGAACTTATATATGGTTATCATCAAATTCGAATGAGGAAGGAAGACATACCAAAGACTGCTTTCAGATGCCACTATGGTCACTTTGAGTTCCTTGCCATGCATTTTGGTTTGACAAATGCTCTTGCCACATTTCAATCATCCATGAATAATATATTCCACAAGAAACTTCATAAGTTTGTTCTATTTTTCTTTGATGATATTCTTATTTACAGTTAGACATGGAATGAACACTTACATCATCTAGAATTTGTATTGAAAATTCTTCATGATCAATCTTTGTTTCCTAAGCTGTCAAAATGTGAGTTTGGTTTGACAAAAATTTTGTATCTTGGGCACATAATTGGTCAAGATGGTGTGAATGTGCAATTTGTTGGCCACTTTTCCTAACTTGTGTGACCCAGGTTCTGTGCAGCCCGTCAACCCAAAAAACACCCGAGATACCGACCTAACAGAGAAAGCCCCATCAGGAATGCCCGCAGAGCAGGCATAGTCTCACTCGAAATATCTCTTTGATAGGTAACTACCAGAACCAGGTTTCTGTGATTGTCGAGGGATTATAGTCCCTTGGCGCGTGACCAAGGAGCTCGACCAAGTCATGATGATGGAGTCATTTCCACTAAACTATAGCGCACATCGCGTATATCTTTGACTCACTACTAAGGACCTGAAATAGATTCGGCCTTAGTACTTGAAACATAACTGAATATAAAGGTAAGCTAACATACATGCGCAATATAACATATGCACAACAACGATTGTGCTGTAAACATAAACTACTATTCAAATGTTGTGAATAACAACCTATTCATGCATTCATACTTCTATTGATAGTGTGACATTCATTCATTCACAATAGGACTCACATCGTAACACAAGCATGAACATAAACATAAACAACATACACAGGAAATCATCAAAACATAGAATAATTCATGTGGAAACCCATCCAGGAAAAAACACAAGGCGCTCTTCATCTGGCATGAGAAATATATGGCCCCTTCAGCCTACATTTAACTGCAGACTGTCCTAGATCTAAATTTATGCTCAGAATCTCTTTTGCTCTCATGCTCTCTATATTATTTCTCTTAATATACTACTACCATATACTGATCCGCACATATCCTAGATCGACCTCTCTAGCATATGCACCTCTCTAGTAGATCTTCTCTTCTACTGCACTACCTATGACTTCCTCCTGCAGACTTCTGACTACTCTACCACCCATATCTCATAGATTCCCTTGTCTCTCTCAAAGAGTTTTCCTCTATTAACCCACTTAAAGAAACTAACAGTGATCGACTAGCCATCACAGAGTAATATAACAGTAACTACCAATCTAAAAAGCAACCTTCTAACTATTGAATCCCTCCTATTTATACTATTTCACATGACCATGCAATGTTAACAACATACAGGCAGTCTGTTCACTGTCACCATCAACCGCCTCTCAGGCTACAACTATGGCGATCATGACTTGACATGCATTAGAGGAATTTTGGGGTCTAAAATGGGCTTCCTAAGGAAAATAATAAAATAATAGTTAAAATAATAAAATAATGGTTAAAATAATAAAATAATATTAATTAATTTTGGAGGAAGAAAGAAAAAAACTACTTTTTGTGTTCGTATTTTCGACATATCTCCGTGTGTTTTTACTCAAATTTTGATTGGGAGAGCTCGTTGGATGCGGAATTTGATTCTGCATCCAACGAGTACCCACACTGCATACTTTTGATGGACCCCGCTACCCCAAAAACAAGAAATACCTGAAAAAACGTGATGATGACATCATCATCACATTTTTTCAGGTATTTCTTGTTTTTGGGGTAGCGGCATCCGTCAAAAGTATGCAGTGTGGGTACTTGTTGGATGCGGAATCAAATTCCGCATCCAACGAGCTCTCCTAATCGAAATTTGAGTAAAAACACAATGAGATATGTCGAAAATACGAACAAAAAAAGTAGTTTTTTTTAATGACAAATATGCCAATTCAACCATTATGGTTGACTTATTTTATTGAAATTCTATTGGTTCTTGAATTCCAACTCACAAAAACTTATTTTAGCACGTTTTCTTATAAGGCCCATTTTAGACCCCAAATTTCCTCTAATGAGGCACTAACGACCTTACTTACAACATGCATTCACTCGTGTGGCATCTGCTGAAGCAATCCAACTTCAACACCCATGATCAACCTGTCGCTTTCGACTGTTATTCTGCACTTGTGTTGCTGCTTTACCCTGCTGGCATATTCCTTCCACACAGTTCCCTTTTCCATGCAGGTGACCTCTTTTGTGCCTATTCTTTCTTTTGCACCTATTTCTTTGTCCATCGTTTCCTTTGTCTACGCAGATTTCCTTTCTTATGCTTGTGGTTCAGACTGATTCTTGCACGTTTTCGCACTTGCACTTATTTCCTATGTGCTTTCCCCAGGCCGAACAGGCCCCCAACACTCACATGTGGCTCGTACCGAGCCACGAAGCAATGGACATAGTATATGGCACAACCTGTGCGCTTTCCCTAGGACGAACAGGCCCCCAACACTCACATGTGGTTCATCCTGAGCCACAAAGCAATAGACGTAGTACGTGGCACAACCTGTGCAGCTTTTTCTTTGAATTTTTTTTTGGTAGTGTTTTCTTCACCACGGCCTCATTTCATACTTAGAAAAAAAAGAAGTTACACAATTTCTTGGCCAACATAATCTGAAGAATATCTGTCCATATGTTTTTCTTATGCTTGCTTCAACTCGTCTTTTTACTATTCTTCTCGGTCCTCTTCATCCTCCTTTTCCTCTTCATCTTATGTTTCTGCTTCTTGTCACAGTCTTATTGCTCGTTCTCAGGCCACATTAGTTAGACAAGGATTCTGTAGCTTGGGAGTTGCACTACCATATTTCTCTATCTTTGCTAGAAGTACCCAATTGGGGATTGCAAGTGCATAGCTATTTTTGACCACCGTCTTTGCCATATATATGAACTTTGAAGAATGAAGCATTTCCCTATTGAAAACTAGAAATTCCCCGAATTCAAGGGGGTGATCAGGGACTAATGATTCGCAACCTTTGACCAAATTCATCTTGGCATCACGGTCTACAAGCATTTCAAATTGGGCCTGTTCTTCAGCCCTGTAGACTTTGTCAAGTGGGGCAAGAACTCGGATCCCCACCGAATTCATTCGGGGTGCTATAGCCAGGGATGCTAACCAAATGAGAAATAAATAGCCAAGGATGACTTCGCAAGAGACTTCCATCTTGGTCAAAATAACTTTCAGACTGATAACATCCCCATTATTCCCATCTTCAGGGATAATCCACACACTGAAGGTTGCAGCAACTGCTTTCTCTGGCAGAGCTGCACGCCATGGCGCACCCCAACCCATATGTAATTGGTGCTCAAGTAGAACGACCAAGTGATGTTGGATTTAGGCGTACCCTTATTTTATAAGAGGAGCATAGGTTTGCATGCCACCTTTTCTTATCCAGGTGAATCATTAGTACAAGACCCTCCTCTGGCGTACCAAATTTGCCTCTCAATTTGCTAGGATTAAACCTGCTGTCGTTTTCCTGGACTGACAGTGGTGATTGAGTATTGATGTGATTGCTATGCACCATTAGATAGTTTCACGTACATGATGATATAGTCATTTCTCTAGGGTGATATCCTATTGTGAGCACCCCTTCTTTATTGAATACTTTTGCATTTGACGGTTCATCGATGCCTGCCAGTTGTCTTCCACTAATCGCTAGTTATCTTCCACTTTTTTTTTTTGTTGCATGCCTCGGCCTTATGGGACCATGCCATAGTCATCACGGTATGGTTTTAATCAGCTGATGTTGATCATACCTGCATCCAATGTTCCATCCAACTTATGTAGTTTTACCGCTCCTGCTTCAGTAATGTGCGTGGCCACATATGGGCCTAGCTAGTGTGTTTTGAGCTTACCTTGGTGCTTGAGGAACTTTTTGTCATACATTAGAACAAGTTCACTGACCTTGAACTATTTTGTTCAGATGTGGTGGTCATGCCATGCTTTCTACCATTGTTTTTCCACATTTTGATGGAAGCCCACAATGAAGTGTTCTTCCTGCATTTGAATCAACTGCACAAGTCTTTATTCTACAATGTCAATGTCTTTCATTTCTATTAGTGCAGAAATTTGTAGAATTGGCACAATGTACTCCATGGGTACGATTTCTTCTTGTCCATAGACTACCCAGAAAGGAGTGTATCCAGTTAGTCATTTGCATGTTGTTCTGTAATCCCATAATACTGTTGAGACTTTATGGTCCTATTCATCTCTGTGCACATTACAAACCTTTGTCAAGGTGTTTTCCAGTATCTTATTGAAGGCCTCAACAGTTCCATTTGCTTGAGGATGGTAGGGAGTTGTATTATTGTGTTGGATTTGGAATTATGCAGTCAGCTCAACAATTAGTTTGTTTACAAAATGTGTACCTTGGTCGCTGATAAGGATCTTCAGGAAACCAAACCTTGTCACCACATTTTCAAAAAGAAACTTTGCCGTAGTTGCAGTGATGCAATATTTCACAAGGGCTACTTCCACCCATATTGTCAAGTAATCTGTAGAAGTTATAATGTAGCGTACACTAGTCTGTTTCGCTGGTGGACTAATATGGCCGACAAAATCCACTGCCCATTTATCAAAGGCCTGCAGTGTAATTTGTGGCGCAAGTGGCATTTCATCACGTCGTGATGGTTTCCCTATTCTTTGACACTAATCACAGTCACGATAGTTGTTGAGCCTCATTCTGTTATCATTTTAGGCATTAAAATAACACATTAAAATGCATATTTTATTATCTTTCGTGTATTTTATGTCATGCAGATCGTTATTCAACACAAGGTAAGAACAAATTTAATGTTTATTCAAATTTGGTTATTAATATCATTTTTATGATTTTATTAACTCAAATCTATATTATTTAAATCATATTTGATATATTAATTAATATGTGTATTTGTTTGCAGGTTACGTAGTATGTTTGGGTGAATTTATAAACAAAATGCATTTAGCTTACCATTCAGCTTATCATTGAGCTTGATCTGCACAATCGCTGTCCAGCTCACCGTCCAGCTCATCATGTAGCTCACTGTCCAACTTCCCATTCAGATCGTTAATCAGGCTGCATGCTGTCCATAACCAATTTTAGGCATTTAATGTTGAAACAATTCTGCAAATGACCTGCTATCCACGTGTTTGATGATTGAAGAAGCTCTTAGCCTAAGATCGCCATCACACTGCTTATCACCCACATGTTCAAAGGGAGGAATGAATCCAGTCTAGAAGGATCGGTCGTGGCCTCCTCTACTTAACCTCTGAATTGTTACCAGTCCATGTGCTTTGAAGAATGGAATGACCTGCCACCGTGTGCTCTCATTTTTTCAACACCACACCGTTAGTTGCATTAAGGAAGGAACTGCATGCCACGTTCACGTTGAAGAAAACCAGAATTACGCCAAAGAAGGGATATGACTATGCGTTGGCCTGAGATTTAATTATTGCCTTTTATGATTGACTAAGTTTAGAAAGCAGTCGACCACTAAAGGTTCTACTTGCTCACTCTTGAAAACAATGTGTTTATAAACACCTCTATCCAGAGAGATAGGGGATTGATCAATCCATTAGGTAGATAGTTAGTCTATTTTGAGAGAAGAAGATTGTAAATTTGTTCCTTCTTTTTAATAGAAGCTATATGCCTTGCTATTTATGATTGTGCTTGAAAGTATTCGCCAGGAATTACCTGTGATTGCTGAGAGGGCCCCTCGACAATTCATGGTTTCTATTTCCATATGAGTTTTTGTTATCTCTTCATCACATATAAGTAGTTTTATTTTTAATTTGTTTATATTTGTTTTTTTGTTCTCTATAACCTATGTTTATTGTAGTTAATGTAATTTACATTATGTTGTTAATGTAGTCTTTGTCTATAGAATTAAAATGACCGGTCATATGTAGTTTGTTTTTAGCTTGCTTTTTAGTTTAATGCTTAATGGTATGTTTGCAATTAGATAAAATCTAGTTAGTCTTAGGTTTAATTTGTAATTAGAGATTAGTTTTGTTGTTTTTTGTCTAAACTGTAAATTAGTTCAACTATGTTTCAGTTTGTTTTATTTTATAATAGAAATAATCTCTTCATACCCATAGATTAGTAATTCCTTTTTGATTATTTTAAATCATTAACTAGGTTTAATTCTTGTATTTTATGCATTTTGTTCTCATATGCATAAAATCAACTGATAGTTAAATCATTTAGGTCTGTTTTTACTGTTTTCTGTATACAGACTGCCATTCAGACTATCTATTCAGTCATCCATCTAGTCTGTTGTCCAGTCATCCGTCCAGTCTGTCATTCAGCTCACTGCTTCGTTTTTAGTGTTTTTAATGAGTTTTGAATATGTTTGAAGCTTTGCTTCTCTGGTTTTTAGATATGCTTTGACTGTAATACTCAAATGACACTTTTATTGATCATTAAGAATTAAAGTTATATTGTTTTTATTTATTAAAGTTTTATCCTTTCAATTTAAACATGCTTTGAGTTAGGCTATGTTTTGTTTCTTTTTATTTTGTCTCTGATTTCTTTTTATGACACTCTTGTATTGTTTTATAATTATACTTTTGGACTAATTTATCCATTTGCATGTGAACTTAGGATTAGTAGTGTTATCTTGAAGAACAATTTCCTTTTTCACTGTATGATTACCAATAAAAACTTGTAGAATAGAATTCAATTTCTTTATTAATTTTTCTACTTGATTTTCTTATTCAGTTTTCTTTATTAAGTTTTCTACTTGTTTCTTTTACTTAGTTTTCCATTCACTTATTAGTTAAGTCTTCCTTTCACCCTAGCCTTTTAAGTAGTTGTTGATAGTATCCTTTTTAATTAGGAGTTATTTGTTTATAAATTATTTAGTCGTTGCATTTGCATTTCCAAATATACAATTTCTTTGATTAGTTAGTTTTTGAAGTCAGTATATAGACTTTGTCATAAAAAGTAGTGATTGTATTCTCATTTGTTGAATAAATTAATATAGCTTGATCTTATTTTAGTTTGATGTTTTGTCTTGGTTCAATTATAGTAATAATTGCATTTTTAGGAATTTGACTCGGTTTTTCATTTTGAA
This sequence comes from Pseudotsuga menziesii, assembly GCA_001517045.1. Taxonomy (NCBI): domain Eukaryota; kingdom Viridiplantae; phylum Streptophyta; class Pinopsida; order Pinales; family Pinaceae; genus Pseudotsuga; species Pseudotsuga menziesii. The sequence goes on from LPNX010823376.1 coordinate 181,502, forward strand.
AGATTTTTCAATGTTTTGTTTATTAAAGTATTTCTACAATGCCCTAGGAACCCCTCTACCTTCGCATATATTTTGTAGCAACTATAAGCCTACCAACCCTGGTTGATAATTAAATATTAGGTGTATTTACGACATTAGAACACACCCAACATTTTAGTGGCATTGCCGGGGAGTTGTTTTGTAAGGTAGAAAAAATAGAATTTTCTTATGAAATTTAGTGATAAGTTGGTGGCGGGGGAGCGGTAAGATGAGAGGTAAGAACCCGTGCATCTGTTATAATAGGAGCCCCCAAACCCAGCAGTAGCAGTAGTCTAGGTTTTCCTTTGGTTTAGTTTTTTATGAACATATTCTAGATAGATCAGGATAGATAGGTTTCCTTTACATTACACAACAAGGGGAAGGGGAAACAATAAGACACAAAGATGACTTCACTACGGAATTTCGATAGTGTGACAGCCTGATGCATCCACTTTAGTGGGTCTCCCCAAATCCTTGTTGTTACTTTTTCACACATGTGTGTTTACTTTACGCAAAGTTTGATTTATTTCCCTTAAGCGTATTTTTCATTTCGCAAACATACTATAGTTTAATTTTTCATAAGTTCAATTTGATGTACGTGTGCCTTTAGGTAATTTAATTTCATACAATTTACCTGTATGTAAGTATAGGGACTCATTTTACAATTAAATCACTTAGTGGTGTTGTAAGCACAACCCATCCTGCTAACAAACTAACATGAACATTTGATAGTAAGCACCACCCATACCCCAATGTAATATATGAATAGTTACTTATGTTGTGGGAAGATACGGTAGGAAAGAAGGATGAAAAAGTTTTTACCTTTGAATTCCCTATTAGAGAACTAGGAGAAGTGGCATAAATACAGTATGTTCCCCCATCCATTTTTGGAAATTTTCACGGACAAGAGAATGAAGACCCTGATGAATTCTTATTTCAATTGGAAATACTCTGTAGAGCATATGATGTTCAAAATCTAATTTTTTCCCTCTTAACTTGAAAGGAGCAGCCCTCCAATGGTTCATGATCCTAGGTGGGAATCACATTCAAACTTGGGAAGAGATGAAACATATGTTCTTGAAAAGATACCAAGATTATTTCAAGGTCAATGAGGACATCTTCGAAGTAACACAGGGAAAAGAAGAAAATTTGGAAAACTATGTCAAACGCTTTCAATACAAACGTCAAAGGTCAAAACTAAGATAGTCAGGGAAGGATACATTGAAAAGACTTTTACTTAAAGGCCTTAACAATGAATATTTAGAAATTTTAAGTTTGATGGGAACAGGTGGCGTATTTCAGTTATCATATGATAATGTTTATGAATTATGTAGAAAGTATTCAAGAGGAAAATTCAAGATTAGTAAAAATATACCCTCTTCTCAACCTCATCTTAACCCCTATCAACCTTGTTCACAAATCCTTTTTGTCCCATATGATGATCATAGGGATACTCTCTCTTATGATGCAACACTTCCTGTTCTACAAGATTTTCAACAATATCCCATTTTCCAGGAAGAATCAACCACACAAGATAGTCAATTACACCTGCCACAATCACCTTCTCATAAACCTCCGCCCTGTTAACACTCAGAATGTACCCAGGTTGTAAAAGGTAAATCCCAAAGGTAACAACAAAAAACCACTTCGGAAAGAAACTGACTTTTCTTTCCAGAGAGGGATCTCTCAAATATAAATTTAACAAGGCTAGATATTGGAATCAATACTTTAAAATTATGCAGATGGTTGAAACAAATCATATAACCATTAGGAAATGGAGTTAAATAGATAAATACAACACAAATATTTCATACATGGGATTTCAATAAAGACAAGATAACCATCCAGTTACAGTGATTCATTGATTTCAGGTGAATGAGAAAGAAACATGAACAATCCATCAATATAGAGCATCATAAGATGAATTCCATATCAACTTTAGCAGAAATATTTATGAAATATCTAAAACAATAGCCAGAGCATAACAAGTATGAATTCTGAACTATTCAACACTAAACAAAATGGAATGTAGGCACTTAGAAGACAATCACATAGAAAGGAAAGGCACAGACTATAACATAAATGACACAGGAATGTATGATGATTAACCAGCATTCGGCTTTGTTATTTCAAAAATTAAATTTCCTCAAAAAACACATTGATAAAACATATGGGTTCCAACCCCCAATACATCAAGTAAATTCAAATATATACACAAATAACTTCTTCCCCAAGAAGATCAATAACTGAATAATCTGTTAATCAATTTTTTTTGGAACTATATCCCTAACAACTAGGAATAAACTACATGCTTCGATTCTGGTAACATATCATTTAATTATAATCAACTTGGTAACAACAAGGCCTGAATAAGCAGCTCCACAATGCGTAACACCTGTCCTTAAGGATGAAGAATATATTTGGTCTTCCTGAATATTTCCACAATCCTCCATTGTTCTGCACCTGGCGTGTCATACTCTGTCATTTCTCTGATAGATGCTTCCACATCCACATAGGCCTCATAAGATACAGTGGGAAATCCTCCTCTAACGATAAGAAATTTTTGCAATATTTCAAAATATTTTGTTAATTTCTCTACAATGATTTTTTCAGTCACTCCTTTTACCAGGTATTCAAACTTGGAATGGTCCATGCAGTTTTGTACTAATAGATTATGATAATATTCCTAAGAAAATAGCCTTCCCTCGTCATCCCAGAAGGAAAGGAGGCCGTCTTCAAATAACTCCTTAAAAGCACGCTTGTAATCATTTATTTGTGAAGACATTGCATTTGATTTATCTTGCACCACCTTTATGAGCTGATGTTTGTTAATAAATTTCTTTAACCATAGTACAATAGCTAATCTGTCTTTAATCCTGATCTCCTGCAACTTTTGATAGGTTAGAGAATTCAGAAAATTTAAAGCATTTTGAGCTATGTTTAAGGGCTTCTTCTCCATGGTTTCATTTGCCAATTTTAATCTCTGAGTAGCTAAATTAACCAATGCACTCTGATCATCAAAAAAATTTAGATAATGTCTAAACTTAGTAACTTTCATAGATAATGTATCCCAGATTATATGCTTAGCTCCTTGCACGGGGAATTCACTTAGTGAACGTCTCACATAGCACGTACGATCGTGGGATATTAAAGAATACACTTAATTTCCAGAGATATTGACCCAAACTCTTTTTGTTGAAACCCCCTCCCAATACTTAAAACCTCCTCCCCACCCCTGTTTATACCTCAATCCTTATAAACCACCCTACCCACCCCCACCTTAAATCCCTCATGCCCCCCAATACCTGCAATATATTGGTTCAATTTTTAGTAATTTTAAAACCCACAATATGAACTAACATGATAGGATATTGGTCAACAAGTGAAGCCCCCGTGGCTCCTTGTAGAGGAGCTTTTCCTATATTTATTTCTTTCAACTCATTAAACTTTTTCTCCAACTGGATTTTATCATTTAATATTTTATTCTTATTTTCAATCATTATAGCCAGTTCTGATTTAATCTTCTCATTCTCTTCTTTCAATTCCTTGATTTTCGTATCCTTCAGGCTCACCTGTGACATTGGCACTAACAAATCATCAGCAAAAAATTCACTTAAAGGTTTTTCAATATTTACAAGAGATAGATCTGTATCAGTAGGAGTTTGGTTCATCAGCTCTTCCATGATTTCCTTTTCGTTGTTTTGATATTTTTTCAACTTTGAAATCCAGGTCGTCAATTCAGTTCTCTCCATTTCCCATTTGCTTTTTTCCTTCTGTAATTTCAATGCTTTGCCTTTGTAATCCAACATCTCTTGATAAACCTTATCTTTTTCTTATTGTAATGCAAATAACTTTGGGGACTGAGCATGTTCCGAATTTGGAATTTTTAGCTTCTTTTCAATACCTGGATGGTATTGTATTTTTCTTCAAAAATATTTTTGGTGGCTTGTGTATTTTCTGGTTCACTTCCCAAGCTTATAAAATATGTTTACAGCTTCTTAATCTGGATCAAATTTTCTTTATTCTCTACTTTTTCATGTTTCAACTGGACTTCCAATTTATCTACAAGGGCTTGCAATTTGTTAATTTTCATAATGGCATTTAATAAATCTGAATAAATAATATCTCCCATTTTCTTATGGAGTTGAATCTTGTCGAGAACATTGATTTTGTCCAGTCTTACTTCCATCTCAGACACTTTTTTATCACTTACCATAGCGAACTTCAAGGTTTTCCTCTCCACATCTCGAGTAGAAATCAATGATGTCTTTTGGTTTACTAGACTCCTAACTTGAGGAAGTAGATTTTTGGTCTCCTTCGATGACTGCATCTGCTTCTCAGCATAGCTTGACACGAATTCTGCTCTAGATTTGAAACCTAAACTAGGTTCTACACTACTCTCTGCTTCAAAAGAAAATTGATGCATTTGTACTGACTTCTTTGGGAACAAAACTATTTCTTTAAATATTCTGAGACTATTTCTCCTGAAACTTGATCATCATGAGAATGCGTTTTAATCTTTTTATATGATCTGTTTTCATCCACATCCATATCCTCCAGCTCAGAAAGACTTCTTTTATTTAAAATGCTAGGATTTTCAGGTTCTTGAACTACTGTAATCAACCCACTACTCCTACTTTCATCAATTCCTGAACTTTCTACAAAACAAGACAAATTGGCTATTTCCTCTAAACCTTCAACAACCTGATGATCGAATGGTTTGTTTTTATTTGATTGCCTCCTTTGAGAAATTATATGATGTGGATCATAATTGATTCTTTGTTCTTTCTGGAAACCCATAATTTCTAATAACCTTTCCACAATCATCAAGGCACTTTTGTTTTTGAATATAAATGGACCAACTTTAAGAGGAAATTTAATGTTAGAAGACTTCTTGAATGCTCCAAAATGCTTCTCTTCTACACATAGTCTTTTCCTCATGAATTCAATTGCAAAAATTCTAGGAGTTAGAAAAACAGGTAACTTGTATAGTTCCCCTATGAAACCATACACCCTCAAAAAAGTAAAATCTTTGTATAAGAACCAGTCTCCTATTTTGTCCCCTGAAGATGACTGCAGCATGAGCTTCATTTCTTCTAGTAACCTTGGTAACACTTCATCAAATATCAATTTGTACATCTCGAACATAATGGAATTGGCAAACTCAAACATATTGATTTGTTTTGGGAGGTCTAGAGATAAAATAGTGGACATGAATTGTAATTCTGATACATTTGAACACAACAATATGTTCAACAGGTATGATTGATATTTGAAAAACATAACCTTTGGAAACTCGACTAACTGGAGATGGATGAATTCCGCTAAATACTCATGCAGACTAAAATAATGTATTAAATGGGACTCAGGACTAATTGAACTCATTCTTAGTAAAAAACCTAAGACAACTTCAGTGATATGAATATCATCATCTATACCTAAAATTTGACAGACCAAAAATATAACCAATTGCACTTCTTCTTTGAAAATGTAAACTTTATACAGCAAAAAAATACCTTCTAATGAATGACCTTCATTAAGGATATTGGACAGAAACCCACATCTAATTTCGGTTTCACAACTTTTGTACATTTCAGCTAAGACCGACTCATTCACAGACTCACAATTGTCAGAGAAACTATCAGGTAAATTAAATATTTTGCAAACCGCTTTAGCATCAATCTTGCATAGTATTTTAGATGTGGTATGACTCATGACGACTCTTTCAAAAGGTGAATAGTTTCTTGTGCACCATTCAACAAACTTTGGAAATGGTAAAGTCTGTTCAATGGAGAAATAATACGAAAAAGTCTTGCAGAAACTCAAAAGGTCATTTCCATGCAAATTACATTGCCACAACCATTCCTTGGAGACTAATACATTTCCAATTGATAAAACCAGGTCACATACATTTCTGTCTCTATCAAAAACAAGTTCTTCCCTTTCATCCAGAACTTAGCTTAAAACTCCTAACCCCTGTTCTCTTTCCATAATAGACAATGACGATAATTCTTTGAACTGAGCTTAAGTGTTTTAAAGCTTACCTATAACTGAGACTATGATTGTAGATATGTAAGGTTAATTTTAGAAAGATGGCGAGCTATCTCCTTCGCTCGTCCGCAGCATGCAAATAAAAATGATTTTTTAAAACCAAGTCAACTGCACCTTTATATAACGGTCTATTTCGAAGCCTCCACTAAGTAGTTTTCCTTTAATTGCTTTTCTCTGCGGAATCCACCTCGATTCGCCACGTGTACCATGGTTTACATTCTGCTACCACCTTTCCATTTTAACCATCTCGCAACTTTATCCTCTGGAAGCGATAATAACCATTGATGAGTTTTCACTATTTTCCTTAAACCGTTGGATTGAGATTGACATACACATTTCGCTAGCCCTTTTTATTTTTTTAAACGTGCATCTTTACTCAGCAGAGTATTTCTCAACCGTAGATCTCATCCGCTTTATTCCATCACTATTGATCTTCAAGTTTCATTAACCATATTCGCCTCTCCTTATCTCCCGGGCATCTTTATCTAGCGGATTTGTTTTAACCCGTAGATATTCACCTTAATCATTCTATACCATCAGATTATGTTCCAAATTGACCATTATGCACCATTTTGATAATAGAATCAAACTATTAAGCTTAGCCAAGTTCATGTATCCTTTTATTAGTCCTCCATCATATTCTTCCTCAGCTGTTCAAAATAGAGGTGCTAACAACTGGCTCCAACTGGGGATGATATCCTCCCTGTGAGGTATCAAAGAACTCGTAGACTAGGTGCCTATATTTAATATTTATGTCAAAACTTCCAAACTTTTTACTATTTATCTGATATATTTCTATTAAAGAAAAATGGCTTACCTCCTGAATCTTAGGGCCTTCACTCTGGGCTTCAAAAAATATTCGGCTCACCATCTTTACTACTTTCAAGAAATCAAATATTTACAAACTATGGTACAAATTTACCTTCCACCTTAGGATATGTAATGCTTCAAAAATCTTCCATTAACATGGTTACTCTCTAAAGAAACCCCATTTAGATATTCCAAAAGAAATACATTTTCCCCTCTGTGACCTGCAATAACATAAGGACCCACCCTCATGTTATCAAATTTTCCATGTTTATCTTCTTTAGGAGCATCCCATTTTAACACCAGGTCATCAATCTAGAACTGTTCTTCTTTCACCCTTCTATCAAAATTATTTTTCATTTTTTCCTAGTGTGTTTGCACTTTATCATAAGCTTTATTCCTTTGCTCTTTTAACTCAATGATTTGGTTTATCCTTCTCTGTATGTGGTTTGGCTCTTCTTGCCAATCTTGAAAATACCTCATAACCATAACACCCAATGATGCTGGAAAAACAAATTCAGTTCCATATACTAATTGGAAAGGAGACATCCCAATCGCTCTTTTAGTAATAATGCTGTCGGCCCATAAAGAATATTTGAGTTTGGTATGTCAATATCTCTTATTATCTTCTAACAACTTCTTGATAATCCTTACCAGTATCTTATTTGAAGACTCGGCCAACTCATTTCCCTGTGGATAATAAGTAGTTGAATGATTTAAGCTGATATGATATTTATGACAGAAATTAATCATCTTTTTGGATTTGAAGGCTGTTGCATTATCAGTCACTATTCTCCTGGGGCACCCAAACCTAGCCAGTATGTTTTCTTCAAGAAAGTCCATAATTACGGTCTCAGTGGCTCTCCTAGTAGGAATTGCTTTGATCCATTTTGTGAAATAATCTGTGGCTGTTAAGATCCACTTATGATGTCTTAAATAATTTGGGTTTATTTCTCCAATGAAATCCAAACCCCACTGGTGAAAAGGAGCTTCTACTGTTATTGGATTAAGAGGAAGGGGAATTACCTTTCTTTTACCGTAAAAAAATTGGCATTGATGACATTTGATAGTTTCTTTATACACATTTGAAAACAATGTTGGCCAGTAATAACCTGCTCTCAAGATTTTATTTGCTGTCACCTTCCAAGAATGATGTCCCCCACAATCTCCTTTATGAAATTATTTTACTGTATGCTGGACTTAACTTTCTAAAAGGAAATTGAATAACACACCTCCAGGTTGTTTCCAATAAAGATATCGATTTATAATACAAAACTTAGCATCTTTCAACTTCACCGATATTGCCCTTGATTTATGGAACAACCGAATCTGGTTGTCCGTTAGTCGAATCCGACTATCATTGAATAATAAAATATGGATAGTAAATAATATATTAGATGATGGGTAAAATGTATAATAATCTCTCCCTTTTATAGGCTTGAGCGTGAAGGGCTACACCCTTTCATATAATTAACTAATCTATTTTAATAATTTATTTAATATTCATTACATTGCCACTCCCTTTAAGGAAGCTTTGTCCTCAAAGCTTAAGTATTTTCCTAGTGCCGTTCTACATTCTGACTCGGTGTTGGTATTAGAATCGGACGAGGTCTCTTGTGAAGAGACTTGCACTTCCTTTCCATTGATGATTTTGAACTATATTGTCTCATTGTTCCTACATTTGTGACCAAGGGTCCAATCATCACCACATCGATGACATATGTTTTTCTTCTTTTTATTTTTATTATCAGAGTAACCATTAGATGAATTTGATCTATTTTCCATTTCATAGGTGTATGATTGAGGTTTGTGGAATTGATGACTAGGAGACCAAGTATCTGCACAGTACCTACATTGTGTCTCTTTTTCTTGTCGATAATGGCTATCACCTTTTGTTTTTATTCCTTCCAATTTGTGTTATGCAGCTTTTGCTTTATGTCTTGCTACTTCCACATTAGGTATGTCATGTAAATTTAACTCTTTTTGGAGGTGTGGTTTAAGACCTCCTAAATAGGTTTCGAGTCTTTGTTTGTAAAACAACCCTAATACTCGTGTTGATAAAGATTGACATTGATGAGTGAATTCCTCAACGTTTCCGACTTGATGTAGTCTGGTAAGTTTACTGAAAAATTCATCTTCTTTGATTCCTTGAAACCTATTAAAAAATTCATTTTTGAACAAGTTCCAGGTGTAGGTAAAATTATCTCTCTTCCACCATAAGTACCAATTATAAGCGTACCCTTCCATATGCATTGACACATATTTCACCTTCTCCTCATCAGATTGAATGTTGTAAATGTCGAACTATTCTTTTGCCTTCTTTAGCCAAGCAATGCATTGGTCTTCACTCCCATTGTATTTCGACAACTCTATTTTTGCTTTAGGTGGGTGCACTTTGTAAGGACAACGTTGATTTCCTTTTTCCTTATGGTTTGATGGTGGCTCGGAACTGCTGGATGATGAAAGTGACATATTTGAATTGCTTCATTGTCGGTGGTGATTTTTAGTTTTTTCTTTTCTCTACTATCTTACTTATAGCGTCTATTTTGCTGTTTAATCATGCCTCCATATCTGGCACTACTTGTGTTTCTATTTCTTGCTTAAGCGTCACATTGTTAATCTTTATTTATTTTTGCAATTATTCTTGATTCTTTGCGAGTGTTTCCTGGGCGGCAACATGAAATGAGGCATCTAGAATGTCTAGAATGCTGACGTGGCCCGGACTGGGTATGAACCTTTGTAACATCTCGAATAATGTATTATGGTTCTGCGCCATGGTGCTCATGTTCTGTTTTATGGTGTTTATGTTTTGCGTCACAATACTCATTTTGTCATCCAAGTCCTTTTGTTTTTCATTCAAGATGTCAAGTTTGTCGTCGAGCCTCCTTTCTAGTACCACAACAAGCTCATCTTTCAGTAAGGTATTGTTATCTTGCATCTTTTCCTTCACGCATTTTAGGTCAGTGGCAAGGGACTTTATGTCCCCCATTTTTTCGATTTGCTTTTTTAGCTCCGCCATGGTCTTGGACCTTATATGCGGAGGTGTGTATTTTAACGCTATTTTGGTGCTAATAATATATTAATTAATTAATAATATTATTATTTTTATTATATATATATATATA
>LPNX010823400.1:4862-106139 GCA_001517045.1 Pseudotsuga menziesii
ATATTTAAATTGTTACCTCTTGGCTCCGACTCCATCGTGACGAGGTTGGGTTGCTTCGGGGTGCCAATCCTTACGCCGCTGTTCCGTCATTTCTCGGTCGAGCTTCCACAGTGAAATTTTGCAAAAAAACGGTCGCGGCCCCCGCGACCTCTTTTTATAATTTTTTCGACACAGGCACCTCGGTCGAGGTATGTACCTTGACCGAGGTCCATACCTTGACCGAGTTAATACCTCGACCGAGGTATTTATTAACCCTCAGTCGAGGTTTTAATACCTCGACCGAGGGTTAAGAAATACCTCGGTCGAGGGCTAAACAAAACCTCGGTCGAGGGCTTGATAAAACCTCGGTCGAGATATTAAGACCTCGGTCGAGGGTTTAGCAAGCCCTCGACCGAGGTACGTTTTTCTATTTTTGCCGAAATGTGCTTGCCAAAAAGTGTTACCTAGGTCCGCGGATTCACCCAAGATTGAGTATGACAATCCGAAAACCCTGAATGAAGCCATGAGAAAAGTGAATTTCTGTTATGAACAGTTTCGTAAAAAGGAGAGAATGGCCAACTGGAAGGCCAAAAGGAATAATAATTATGATCAAAAGAAGAAAGTGTTTGTGCCCAATCGAAATTCTAAAAATAATAACATCGAAAATTTTTCTAATAAGAATTTCCAGGGGAATAAGAATAATTCACAGAACAATCAGAACAATCAAAAGAATAAAGAGTCTGCTAATAATCACAGTAATTACAAAAATAACTTTGAACAAAAAGAACCCGTAAAGTGTTGGGAATGAAATGGTCCACATTATGCCTCAGGCTGTCCCAATCGGAAAAAGACTGTCAGCAATATCCACACAATGCAGGAGGAGATGACTGTTGGTGATTTAGTGAGGACTATGCCCAGGATCAATGCAACTTTGGAGAATTGACAAGAAGACTATCAAACTTCCATGGTGGAGGTAGAAGGTAAGATAAATCAAACACCCATATCTATTTTAATGGATCCAGGAGCCAATTTAAGCTATATTTCTCCTAACTTGGTAGAAAAATGTAAACTTCTAGTTGAAAATTTTGAAAGTTCTTGGTTAGTTCAGTTAGCTACTGGCGCAAAGAGAAAGGTAATTAGCTTTGTAAATAATTGTGCAGTAACTATGGATCAATTTGAAATTTTTTTTAAGCTCAATGTACTACCTTTATGTTCATACGACATACTAATCGGTATGGATTGGTTAGAGCAGCATAGGGTGGTCTTGAATTGATTTGATAAAACCTTTACTTGTATAAATAATGATGGAAAATTAATAAGCGTAAAGGGAATCCCTAGGAAGACAACCGTAAGGCATATTTCTGCTCTGCAGCTTAAGAGAGTTGTTAGGAAAGTTTGTAAGGCTTATGCAGTAACAGTAAGCAATAAAGAAAATCTAAACAACATAGATAAATTAAAATTGGAGGATATACCAATTCTAAAGGAATATGCAGATGTATTTCTGGAAGAAATTTTGGGCTTGCCTCCGAAGAGGGGATTAGATTTTACCATTGAGCTGGTACCTGGCGCAGTGCCCAACTCAAAGGCCCTTTATCAGATGAATATACTCGAATTAAATGAACTTAAGTCACAGTTAAAAGAACTTATTGACAAAAATTATATTCGGCCTAGTGTGTCTCCCTGGGGGGCCCCTGTCATCTTTGTTAAGAAAAAGAATGGAACTCCATGACTATGCATAGATTATCGTCAATTATATGATGACTATCAAGAACACATACTCGTTACCTCACATAGATGATCTGTTTGATCAACTACGTGGAGCCACGGTATTCTCAAAAATTGACTTACGGTCTAGATATCACCAAGTCAAAATTAAAGATAAAGACATCTTTAAAACAACTTTTAGGACTCGATATGGACATTATGAGTTTGTCATCATGCCATTTGGGCTTATTAACGCTCCAGCTGTTTTTATGTGTCTAATGAATAATGTAATGCATAAATATCTGGATAAATTTATGGTCATGTTTATCGATGACATATTAATTTATTCAAAATCTGAAGAAGAACATAAAGAACATTTAAAAATTGTCTTGCAAGAGTTGCGAGAACATCAACTCGTTGCAAAGTTTAGTAAATGCGACTTCTTTAAAGATAAAATCTAGTACTTAGGTCATGTGGTGACTAAAGAAGGAATTTCTGTGGATCCCGAAAATATAAAGGCAATCGAATATTGGCAAGTTCCTAAAGACGTAACTGATATCCGATCATTCATGGGGATTACCGGTTATTACCGGAGGTTCATCAAAGGGTTTTCGAGAATCGCAAATCCGATAACCTCTTTGCAGAAAAAGGAAATAAATTTTATTGGAATTGGAAGTGCGAGGATAGTTTTAAAAAGTTAAAAACCTTGTTGATTAGCGCACCAATTTTAAGAATAGCTAATCCAAATAAAGATTTTATAGTATGTACTGATGCATGCAATGATAGTTTAGGTGGAGTATTGACTCAGGAAGGACATGTCATTGCTTACGAGTTTAGGAAATTGAAGATTCATGAAAAGAATTATGCAACCTATGACTTGGAAGTAGCTGCTTTTGTACAAGCTTTAAAGATGTGGCATCATCACCTAATTGGAAGAAAATTTATCTTAATGACGGATAATAAGGGACTAAAATATTTGTTAGATCAACCTAACTTGAATGCTAGACAAGCTAGGTGGCTAGCTTTTCTAAGTGAATATGATTTCGAAACTCAACACATTAAAGGGAAAGAAAATAAAGTTGTTGATGCATTAAGTAGAAATGCAAAGCTGAAATTTACAGCAGCTATCAACACTTATACAACATATCTCGAAGAACAGCTGAAAGCAGGGTTAGAACAAGATGAAAATTACCTAAAGTTACAAGCGAAAGCAAAAGAAAATCCAATTGAAAGTCTAAGTATAGGGTACATCTTGAATAAAAAAGGATTTTTACTGTATGAAGACAGAATATATATACCTAATGTACCTAGATTAATTTATTAATTTTAGACGAAATCCATAAAACTCCTTATTTAGGGAATCCGGGTTATCAGAAAACTATAACCATGCTAAGAAAAGATTATTTTTGGCCAAACATGAAGACCAAACTGGCAGAATATATTGCTAGATGTTTTGAATGTCAGCAAGTAAAAACTGAACATCAGCATTCAGCTGGACTGCTTCAGCCTTTGCCCATTCCTAGTTGGAAATGGGAGATAATTTGCCTCGATTTTGTTACTGGACTACCTAAAAATCAGAACTTAAATGACTCCATAATGGTAGTGGTTGACAAATTTAGTAAAGAAACCCATTTTATACCTGTAAAAACTACTTATAAAGCTGCGAATATAGTTGATATTTTCTTAAAACAAGTTTTTCGACTGCATGGGATACCGAAGGTCATAATTTTCGACCGAGACCCTAAATTTACAGGTAACTTTTGGAGATCTCTATTTAAAGGATTAAATACCACGTTAAATTTCAATACCTCCTTCCATCCTCAAACTCATGGACAGACTGAAAGAGTAAATCAGGTACTGGAAGATCTACTAAGAATGTATGTAAAGGAACAACCAGGTAAATGGGAAGATTATTTACACCTGGTAGAATTTGCTTATAATAATAATTATCAAGCTTCAACTAGATATAGTCCTTTCGAAATTCTGTATGGAAGGAAATGTAACACTCCCATCTCTTGGAGTAATCCGGTGGACAGGTTAGTATTAGGAACTGTATTATTGAAAGAAATGGAAGTAATTGTAAAGCAGGTACAAGGTAATCTAAAAATTGCGCAAGGTCGACAGAAAAGTCAAGCAGACCTTAAAAGAACTCCATAAGAGTTCCAGGTAGGTGAATAATTGCACCATTGATCAAGTGAAGGTGCAATGGAAGCACCTTATTCAAGAGGAAGCCACCTAAGAATTGGAAAGTCATATGCGGGATGCATATTCAATTCTATTTCAGGGGAACTCTGAGGACAAGGAATAAATAACATCGAGGACGATGTTATAATTTAAAGGGGTGTGTATGTCACATGCCCCAATTTGCAAAAACAATTTTATAATATTTGAGGAACATTGTGATAAATTTTATGCTAAGTTGTAATTGATGACCCAGTGGGGTCAAGAATATTTAATGTAAATTCAGAATATTTTATTTATAAATAAATAAATGAGGAGACAATAGCTTAGGGAAGTTGTTAAAAGAGTGTTTACTAGTCAATTGGTGGAGGAGACTAGGTGGAGAGCAAACTGACATGTGGCAGCATCCTCAAATCACTTCCAACTGTTGCAGGTGGCAACTTCCCTATATTTGTGGTCATGATTCCCCAAGAAAGTGGAATCAGAGCAGGTGGCTCATTTAATGAAAACTGACCAAGAAGACCTAGGCATCTCTATAAAATTTCCCATTGAAGAGAGTTGAGGCTGCTCATTCTAGAGAAGTGATCATTCAGGGTGAATGAATTTACTCAAGATAAATTCAATGGAGGGGAGTCTAGAATGTGTTTGAGGGGATAACTGCTGAGATTGATCTAGTTGCAGCTTTTAAGCTGAAGATTATACTGCCGAGAGCAGATTTTTATTACTGAGATAATTGAACCAGTCAGGTGACAGAGGTTTTACAGTTGCATTCTCCACCCAGTTCTCCGCCAAGAAGACCAGGAACAAGCTCAAGGGTCCTGAGGAAGTGTTGTTTGAGCGCTATCCAAGAGTTTGGTAGGGAGGAACGACCTCCTGAAGCTGTTGTCGTCTTGTCCTCAACAGGTTCTATTTTGTTTTTACTGTCTTCAGTTAAATAATTCTTAGTTGATCTGTTACAGGCATGTTAGTGTTTAGGGTTAATGAATAAAAAGTAGCTGTGGAATGTTAAGTGCAGTAAAATTATAGATTACAGTAGAAATGGAAATGATTACGTAATTAAATGAAATAGATAGAAAATAAATTTCCAAGTTGTGTTTTTCCACACCTGAACTCAGGTCATACTCTATCACAGTTGGATTGTCTTAGGTACAAGAAATGATTCTTTAATTAGAATGTAAATAGTAGATATGATTCTTTTATTTGAAAGTAAATAAAAATCGATTTTACTTCAATGTTTATGAATTTCATTGAATAGCAGTGCTATGTTTTGTCTGCACTTATTTTTATTTCAGCCAACTAAATAGAAACACAGGTATACAAAAAATGGTAAAAAATATTATTATTATTTCAGTATTAGTATACTGATAAAAAAATTAAGATATCATAGTTAACAGTAGTAAAGTAAACAACTAATATTTGAGAAAACATGTAAAATGAAAACAATACAACAGTTGATAAATATTAACTTTATAGACCAGGGTATGTCTTATCTAGGAGCTATGGATTATTTTATAATCCTTTTATTTTATAAAAATTACCGAGAGTCAATATTACTCTAGATTTCAAGTATGTTGTACTAAAACCTAAATATTTTTCTTCACTAAAAACTAGAAGAGAAACTGTTTAGAATCTTTTCATTTCACACAGAGTTAGCATGATACTTATTTTATTGTTTTCTAAACAGAGTCAAAAATATTATAAGCAGAAACAAGGGTTTCATAAGTTGTAGGGTTTACAGTATTTCTTTTAACCCTTAAAATCCAAGTTCTAGAAATTAACATTATCTTCTATACAGAGCTTAAAAATAATTATAATTTACAGAGTAGTAATAAATAAAATGCATATGTAAATAACGAACATAGTAAACCAAGAATCATTAACCATGTGCAATATAAATCTCAAATCAAGGTAGGCTTATAGCCTATAGAAACGATGGGTCTAAACACCAGCTTGCTAAACAAATCACACACACACACACACACACACATATATATATATAAGTATTTTATATTAACAATAAATAAATTACATTGCAGACAGAATGGGTAAAACCCAGTCCAAAGTCTTCTTTTCTTCAAGTTCAAATGTAAAAGAGAAATTGAAGTGAATGAGACAGAGGTCTTTTAAAATCTCTGAGCTTAAAGGAGTATTTCTTTAAAATATTAAACAAACAACATTACATCATTTAGTTGTAAGGCTGAAACTATTTCACCAAAACAACATATACATCACAGCTTCAAAAGTTTGTGCTACCCAACGAAGTATCACAAGGGTTTTTAATTAAAATAGAGATAATAAACAACAAACTAAACTTCATAACCAACCGAGAATATGAAGCCATGCTTCCAACCACTAGAACCTTCAACCAACAACCCATATCGCAAGCAGGGAGAACCCACAACGAGACCGGGGTTTACCGGTTGGGAAGCCCACAAAGATAATTGAAGGACGAGCTTGCTTTCCATTCAAGACAGGATTTGTCTACAGGAGCTTGCAATAATAAGATTCAAACATTAATTAAAAACTCTGTTCATAAATTAAAAAGAAACCCTAACTTAGTAAATCATTAGCAAAAAATTGCTAGTGGAGTAGCAATGTATACTTGTGCTATGAGTAAGAAGAAATGGGAGCCAAGAAGAAATCAGTCGCCAACTTGAGCGAACCAAACCGAAAAGAAGGCAAACCCTCAAGCCAACCCTGCGACAGAGGCAGCAAGAATACAACACTCAAACTCCATGATGCCGATACGAGGAGCAAAACAGTCACAGGGTACACCATTTATGAGCTTCGAGCCAAGTGAAGAAGTAAAAACCACTCACACAGTAAATCTTTACTCACAAGAGAAACCGAGAATACAAACTATGTTACCCAAACCACTTCGCACAGTAATGCAGACTACGAACCCAACAAACAGGGAAGGAGCAGGCCTCTCATGGCCGCAGGGAGTCTCATAGTGCAGCCCGCAGGCAAACAAACCCTCGGAGCCAAATGCCAAGGAGTAGGGTTTCACTTCATTATAAGCCAACCAATGCATGGAGGAGGATGATCCATGAGCCCATCCAAATATCTACAAAGTGTGGGTCACGTTCTAATGTTTATGCTGCATTATAGATTTAAAATATTATCATTACCAATTATGCAAACCATGATATCGACTATATTATAAAGGTGCATATCATTTGCCAATAATATAAATTATGTTATCAACCATAATATAACGTTTCATATGATTGATCATGAAGTCAACTTTGCCATCGATCATTTGGATAATTCATATGATTGCATAATGTCAACTGTGCTATGGTTTAAACTATACTTTGAAGCTAGTTTTCTTTTTTATATAAAGAACCAAACTTATAATATATAATACCAATAATTTAACTATAGCATGGTGGTTACTAGGTAGTAAAACTACCTTTGGATACAAGTAGAATTATGTGATAACATTATAAAACAATGTGGTATTGTATTATTGTAACAACACTTGTATCATGGTGATAACCTAGAAATTAAAGTTTATAGCTTGACTTCTAGCAGTGCAAGAAGATAATCATAATTGCAAGCAAATCAAACAAGTTGATATGGTTTAGGACTAGTAAAGAAGTGTTAGGGTAGAGATATGTTGTAAAATGAAGAGCTCTAAACTTCTCCACTTAAAACTCGATGCTGATAAATGAAGGAGTCTTCAAGGAGACTGAAGACTAAACATTTTGCAAGAGTTTATCGTAGTAAAACTAACAACTCCTTGTAAACTTTACCTTTGAAAAACATAGGATTATGCTCATGTATAAAAAATAGTACACGTGAGTATTAAACATGACAATAGTAGTAAGATCATGATACAGTAGAATAAATTTTATGACAATATCATGAGCTCTATGCTTATTATAAGAATCCATAAATGAATAGGTACTATAATCCTTACGACAGAAAGAAACCTTGTAAGAACTCATTCTTGTAAATAGCAATAACTTTGTTAAGGATAATAGTCATTATGGCTTAAATATAAATGTTGTCATAGATCCAAAACAATGAAGGAATTTACTTTACCTCATCGGAGTCTTGCATTTTAATAATCAATTTATATACTAGCATCTTATCATGCTAAAAAAGTACTTCTCGACTTAATTCAAAATAAACTCCTACTTGATCAAACACTTACCGGCTGAACCTGTAAGAACCAACAGTCCATTTGAGTTAGCAGAATGCTAAGTAAGCTCCGAATTCAAACATGGTTTCTCACCTACTTGAAAAAAGTAAATCATCAGTACAGCTAGCAGCAATTAGATGCAAGTCATTTTTATATAACCTAAAGTTGTATTATTTTTTCTGTATTTGAAACTAATCCTTAAAACTTGTTAAACTGTTTCATTTTCCGCTAACTGCTAGCAGTTACTAAACTGTGATTTCAAACATTTTATGTCACTTTAAAAATTTTAAATTTTTATGAAATTTTGGGGTTATTACATGTGGTATTAGAGCACAAGGTTCAAACACTAGGCTTTGATGAAGCTCAACTTGCCTATATGGAACAATAATTTAAATAATTTTGCCTATGTTTTTTTGTTTGAATGTTATCAACAGAGAAATTTGTTTTTGAGTTTAACGACAGGTATGGAAAGATTGGAGGAATATGTAGAAGATGAATCTCCCCATACTGAATAAGATAATCTACAAAGAGAACCAATACAAGAATACATAACCACTAATTCTTCAGAACTTTTACAAACAGTAAAAGAATTAAAATCTGAAATGGAATTTGTTAAGAAAGGAAATGAGAGGATTCTGAGAGCTCAGGAAGAGCTAAATCAGATCTTAATAGAAATATTTCATACTGAGGGAAAGGGTAAAAGAGCTAATTCGAAAGATATAAGTTATCAACATAAGTATAAAAGGACTAAACATATTAAAAATGAAAGTAGCTCATCTTCCGAAGTATTTGGTGATCAACGTAACTCTTATTATACTAGCGACAGTAGTGAGGATAACCATCACACTAGGAAAAGAAAATATAAAATGAAGAAATCTCTGGGGAGTTTAAGAAGATCAAACTACCAACATTTAATGGAGAAACTGAAAAAATGGGAGGAAGCAGAATCTTGGTTATCCGGGATGAAGAAGTACTTCCAGATTTATAACTATTCTAACCAATTAAAGGTTAGGATGGCTATTTATAATTTTACAGGGAAAGATGATATATGGTGGCAAGATTTAAAGAGAGTGAAAGGTATAAGAGAGAAGAACATAAATTGGAGTACATTCAAGAAATACTTCAAAAATAATTTTTTATCTCAATGGTACTATGAAGAAAGGGCTAAAGAATTCTATGAGCTAAAACTAGGTACAATGACTATGAAAGATTTGAACATTAAGATTTTAAGTCTGCTTAGGTATGTGCCATACCTTGTGGATGAAAAACTGAAGGTATAGCGGTATCTCAGCTGTTTACCTTACCACATAAAGGATATGATTGAGTATGACAATCCTAAAACCCTGGAAGAATCCATGAGGAAAGCGAATTTTTGTTATGAGCAGAATCGTAAAAAGGAGAATACGGCCAACTGGAAGGACAAAAGGAATAATAATTCTGATCAAAAGAAGAAAGAGTTTGTGCCCAATCAAAATTTTAAAAATAATAACACCATAAATTTTTCTAATAAGAATTTCTAGGGGAATAAGAGTAATTCACAGAACAATCAGAGCAATCAAAAGAATAAAGAGTTTGCTAATAATCACAGTAATTACACAAAGAACTTTGAATGAAAAGAACCTGTAAAGTGTTGGGAATGCAATGGTCCACATTATGCCTCAGTCTGTCCCAATCGAAAAAAGACTGTCAGCAATATACACACAATACAGGAGGAGATGACTGTTGGTGATTTAGCAAGGACTATGCCCAGGATCAATGCAGCTTTGGAGAATTGGCAAGCAGACTATCAAACTTCCATGGTGGAAGTAGAAGGTAAGATAAATCAAACACCCATATCTATTTTAATTGATCCAGGAGCTAATTTAAGCTATATTTCTCCTAACTTTGTAGAAAAGTGTAAACTTCTAGTTGAAAAGTTTGAAAGTTCTTGGTTAGTTCAGTTAGCTATTGGCGCAAAGAGAAAGGTAATTAGCTATGTAAAGAATTGTGTAGTAACTACGGATGAATTTGAAACTTTTGTTAAGCTCAATGTACTACCTTTAGGTTAATACGACATACTAATCGGTATGGATTGGTTAGAGCAGCATAGGGTGGTCTTGAATTGCTTT
Source organism: Pseudotsuga menziesii (assembly GCA_001517045.1). Lineage (NCBI taxonomy): Eukaryota > Viridiplantae > Streptophyta > Pinopsida > Pinales > Pinaceae > Pseudotsuga > Pseudotsuga menziesii. The sequence continues at coordinate 14,985 of LPNX010823400.1, forward strand.
GATAAAACCTTTACTTGTATAAATAATGATGGAAAATTAATAAGCGTAAAGGGAATCCCTAGGAAAACAACCGTAAGGAAGATTTCTGCTCTGCAGCTTAAGAGAGATGTTAGGAAAGGTTATAAGGCTTATGCAGTAACAGTAACCAATGAAGAAAATCTAAACAACATATATAAATTAAAATTGGAGGATATACGAGTTCTAAAGGAATATGCAGATGTATTTCCGGAAGAAATTTCGGGATTGCCTTTGAAGAGGGAATTAGATGTTACCATTGAGATGGTACCTGGTGCAGTGCCCAGCTCAAAGGCCCCTCATCGGATGAACATACTCGAAATAAATGAACTTAAGTTACAGTTAAAAGAACTTATTGACAAGAATTATATTCAGCCCAGCGTGTCTCCCTGGGGGGCACCTGTCATCTTTGTTAAGAAAAAGGACGGAACTCTACGACTATGCATAGATTATCGTCAATTAAATAAAATGACTATTAAGAACAGATACCCATTACCTCGCATAGATGATCTGTTTGATCAACTACGTGGAGCCATGGTATTCTTGAAAATTGACTTACGGTCTTGATATCACCAAGTCAGAATTAAAGGTGAAGACATCTTTAAAATAGATTTTGGGACTCGATATGGACATTACGAGTTTGTCATCATGCCATTCGGGCTTACTAATGCTCCAACTGTTTTTATGGGTCTAATGAATAATGTAATGCATAAATATCTGGATAAATTTGTGGTCGTGTTTATCGATGACATATTAATTTATTCAAAATCTGAAGAAGAACATAAAGAACAATTAAAAATTGTCTTGCAAGAGTTGTGAAAACATCAACTCTTTGCAAAGTTTAGTAAATGTGACTTATTTAAATATAAAATCTAGTACTTAGGTCATGTGGTGACTAAAGAAGGAATTTCGGTGGATCCCGAAAAGATAAAGGCAATCGAAGATTGGCCAGTTCCTAAAAACGTAACTGATGTCCGATCATTCATGGGGATTACCGGCTATTACCAGAGGTTGATTGAAGGGTTTTCAAGAATCGCAAATCCTATAACCTCTTTGTAGAAAAAACGAAATAAATTTGATTGGAATTAGAAGTGCGAGGATAGTTTTTAAAAGTTAAAAACCTTGTTGACTAGCGCACCAATTTTAAGAATAGCTGATCCAAATAAAGATTTGATATTATGTACTAATGCATGCAATGACGGTTTAGGTGGAGTATTGACTCAGGAAGGACATGTCATTGCTTACGAGTTTAGGAAATTGAAGATTTATGAAAATAATTATGCAACCTATGACTTGGAATTAGCTGCTTTTATACATGCTTTAAAGATGTGGCGTCATCACCTAATTGGAAGAAAATTTATCTTAATGACGGATAATAAGGGACTAAAATATTTGTTAGATCAACCTAACCTGAATGCTAAACAAGCTAGGTGGCTAGCTTTTCTAAGTGAATATGATTTCGAAATTCAACACATTAAAGGGAAAGAAAATAAAGTTGTTGATGCATTAAGTAGAAATGCAAAGCTGAATTTTACAGTAGCTATCAACACTTATACAACAGATATGGAAGAACAACATAAAGCAGGGTTAGAACAAGAGGAAAATGACCTAAAGTTAGAAGCAAAAGAAAAAGAAAAACCAATAGAAAGTCTGAGTACAGGGTACATCTTGAATTAAAAAGGATTTTTACTATATAAAGATAGAATATATGTACCTAATGTACCTAAGATTAAGTTATTAATTTTAGACAAAATCCATAAAACTCATTCATGGTATCCGGGTTATCAGAAAACTATAACCATGCTAAGAAAAGATTATTTTTGGCCAAACATGAAGACGAAACTGGCAGAATATATTGCTAGATGTTTTGAATGTCAGCAAGTAAAAACTGAACATCAGCATCCAGCTAGACTACTTCAGCCTTTTCTCATTCATAGTTGGAAATGGGAGATAATTAGCCTCGATTTTGTTACTGGACTACCTAAAAATCAGAACTTAAATGTTTATGGTAGTGGTTGACAAATTGAGTAAAGCAGCCCATTTTATACCTGTAAAAACTACTTATAAAGCTGCAAATATAGCTGATATTTTTTTAAAACAAATTTTTCGACTGCATGGGATACTGAAGGTCATAATTTCAGACCGAGACCCTAAATTTACAGATAACTTTTGGAGATCTCTGTTTAAAGAATTAAATACCACGTTAAATTTTAGTACCTCCTTCCATCTTCAAACTGATGGACAAACTGAAATAGTAAATCAGGTACTAGAAGATCTACTAAGAATGTATGTAAAGGAACAACCAGGTAAATGGGAAGATTATTTACACCTGGTAGAATTTGCTTATAATAATAATTATCAAGCTTAAGCTAGATATAGCCCTTTCGAAATTCTCTATGGAAGGAAATGTAACACTCCCATCTCTTGGAGTAATCCAGTGGACAGGTTAGTATTAGGACCTAAATTATTGAAAGAAATGGAAATAATTGTAAAGCATGTACAAGGTAATCTAAAAATTGCGCAAGGTCGATAGAAAAGTCAAGCAGACCTTAAAATAACTCCAAAAGAGTTCAAGGTAGGTGACCATGTTTTCATTAAGGTGAGACCCAAAAAGAGTTCTTTGAGGTTGGGTAGTTGCGCCAAACTAGCACCTCGTTATTGTGGTCCTTTTGAAATACTGTCCAGGATCGGATAGGTAGCCTATCAGTTAGCTTTACCACCGAATTTAAGAGTTCACAATGTTTTTCACATTTCTATATTAAAGAAATATGTGCATGATGCTACTCATGTTATTAATGGAATGATGTACAGGTGGAACCTGAAGGAGATTTTCTGGTGGAACCGGATTGTATCCTCGAGCGGAGGGAGATCACACTTCAGAACCACACCATTGATCAAGTGAAGGTGCAATGGAAGCACCTTAGTCCAAAGGAAGCCGCCTGAGAATTGGAAAGTCATATGCGGGATGCATATCCAATTCTATTTTAGGAGAACTCTGAGGACGAGGAATAAATAACATCGAGGACGATGTTATAATTTAAGGGGGTGTGTATGTCACATGCCCCAATTTGAAAAAACAATTTTATAATATTTGAGGAACATTGTGTTAAATTTTATGCTAAGTTGTAATTGATGACCCACTGGGGTCAAGAATATTTAATGTACATTCAGAATATTTTATTTATAAATAAATAAATGAGGAGACAACAGCTTAGGGAAGCTGTTAAAAGAGTGTTTACTGGTCAATTAGTGGAGGAGACTGGGTGGAGAGAAAACTGACATGTGGCAGCATCCTTAAACCACTTCCAACTGTTGCAGGTGGTAATTTCCCTATATTTGTGGTCATGATTCCCCAAGAAAGTGGAATCAGAGCAGGTGGCTCATTTAATGAAAAATGACCCAGAAGATCTAGGCATCTCTATAAAATTTCACATTAAAGAGAGCTAAGGCTGCTCATTCTAGAGAAGTGATCATTCAGGGTGAATGAATTTACTTAAGAGAAATTCAATGGAGGGGATTCTGGAATGTGTTTGAGAGGATAACTGCTGAGATTGATCTAGTTGTAACTTTTAAGCTGAAGATCATACTGTTGAGAGCAGATTTTTATTATTGAGGTAATTGAACTAGTTAGGTGACAGAGGTTTTACAGTTGTATTCTCCACCCAATTCTTAGCCAAGAAAACCAGGAAGAAGGTCCGGGGTCCTGAGGAAGCATTGTTTGAGCACTCTCCAGGAGTTTGGTAGGGAGGAATGACCTTCTTAAGTTGTTGTCGTCTTGTCCTCAACAGGTTCTATTTTGTTTTTACTGTCTTCAGTTAAATAATTCTTAGTTTATCTATTACAGGCATGTTAGTGTTTAGGGTTAATGAATGAAAAGTAACCATGGAATGTTGAGTGCAGTAATATTATAGATTACAGTAGAAATGGAAATGATTATGTAAATAAATGAAATAGATAGAAAATAAATTTCCAAGCTGTGTTTTTCCACACCTGAACTAAGGTCGTACTCTAGCACAGTTGGATTGTCTTAGGTAAAGAAAATGATTCTTTAATTAGAATGTAAACAGTAGATATGATTCTTTAATTAGAATGTAAACAATAGATACGATACTTTTATTTGAAAGTAAATAACAATATATTTTACTTCAATGTTTATGAATTTCATTGAATAGTAGTGCTATGTTTTGTCTGCACTTATTTTTATTTTAGCCAACTAAATAGAAACACAGGTATACAGAAAATGGTAAAAAATATTATTATTATTTTAGTATTAGTATACTGATAAAAAAATTAAGATATCATAGTTAACATTAGTAAAGTAAGCAACTAATATTTGAGAAAACATGTAAAAAGAAAACAATAAAACAATTGATAAATATTAACTTTACAGACTAGGGTATGTTTTATCTAGGAGCTAAGGATTCTTTTATAATCCTTTTATTTTTATAAAAATTACTGAGAGTCAATATTACTCTATATTTCAAGTATGTTGTACTAAAACCTAAGTATTTTTCTTAACTAAAAACTAGAAGTGAAACTGTTTAGAATCTTTTCATTTCACACAGAGTTAGCATGATACTTATTTTATTTTTTTCTAAACAGAGTCAAAAATATTATAAGCAGAAACAAGGGTTTCATAAGCTGTAGGGTTTACAGTATTTCTTTTAACCCTTAAAAGCTGAGTTCTAGAAATTAACATTATCTTCTATACAGAGATTAAAAATAATTATAATTTATAGAGTAGTAATAAATAAAATGCATATGTAAATAACGAACATAGTAAACCAAGAATCATTAACCATGTGCAATATAAATCTCAAATCAAGGTAGGCTTATAGCCTGTAGAAACGATGGGTCTAAGCACCAGCTTTCTAAAAAAATCACACACACACACACACACACACACACACACACACACACACACACACACACATATATATAAGTCTTTTATATTAACAGTAAATAAATTACATTGCAGACAGAATGAGTAAAACCCAGTCCAAAGTCTTCTTTTCTTCAAGTTCAAATGTAAAAGAGAAACTGAAGCGAATGAGACAGAGGTCTTTTAAAATCTCTAAGCTTAAAGGAGTATTTCTTTAAAATATTAAACAAACAACATTACATCATTCAGCCGTAAGGCTGAAACTGTTTCACCAAAACAACATATACATCACAGCTTCAAAAGCTTGTGCTACCTAGTGAAGTATCACAAGGGTTTTTAATTAAAACAGAGATAATAAACAACAAACTAAACCTCTTAACCAACGGAGAATCCGAAGCCATGATTCCAACCACTGGAACCTTCAACCAACAACCCATATCGCAAGAAGGGAGAACCCACGACGAGACCGGGGCTTACTAGCTGGGAAGCCCACAAAGATAATTGAAGGACGAGCTTGCTTTCCATTCAAGACGGGAGTTGTCTAGAGGAACCTGCAAGAATAAGATTCAAACATTAATTAAAAACTCTGTTCATCAATTAAAAGGAAACCCTAACTTAGTAAATCATTAGCAAAATAATTGCGAGTGGAGTAGCAATGTATACCTATGTTGTGAGTAAGAAGAAATGGGAGCCAGGAAGAAATCAGTCACCAACTTGAGCCAAACTGAAAAGCAAGCAAACCCTCAAGCCAACCCTCCGACAGAGGCAGCAAGAATACAACACTCAAACTCCACGATGCCAAGACGAGGAGCAAAACAGTCACAGGGTAAACCATTTACGGGCTTTGATCCAGGTGAAGAAGTAAAAACCACTCACACAGTAAATCTTTACTCACAAGAGAAACCGAGAATACAAACTATGTTACCCAAACCACTTCACACAGTAATGCAGACTACAGAGCCAACAAATAGGGAAGGAGTAGGCCTCTCATGGCCGCAAGGAGTCTCACAGTGCAGCCCACAGGAAGACAAACCATCGGAGCCAAATGCCAAGGAGTAGGGTTTCACTTCATTATAAGTCAACCAATGCATGGAGGAGGATGATCCACGTGCCCATCCAAATATCTACAAAGTGTGGGTCACGTTCTAATGTTTACGCTGCAATACAGATTTAAAATATTATCATTACCAATTATGCAAACCATGATATCGACTATCTTATAAAAGTGCAAATCATTTTCCAATAATATAAATTATGTTATCAACCATAATATAACGTTTCATATGATTGATCATCAAGTCAACTTTGACATCGATCATTTGGATAATTCATATGATTGCATAATGTCAACTGTGCTATGGTTTAAACCATACTTTGAAGCTAGAATTATTTTTTACATAAAGAACCAAACTTATAATATATAATACCAATAATTTAACTACACCATGGTGGTTACTAGGTAGTAAAACTACCTTAGGATACAAGTAGAATTATATGATAAAATTATAAAACAATGTGGTATTGTATTATTGTAACAACACTTGTATCATGGTGATAACCTAGAAATTAAAGTTTATAGCTTGACTTCTAGCAGTGCAAGAAGATAATTATAATTGCAAGCAAATCAAACAAGTTGATATGGTTCACGACTAGTAAAGAAGAGTTAGGGTAGAGATATGTTGTAAACTGAAGAGCTCTAAACTTCTTCACTTAAAACTCTATGCTGATAAATGAAGGAGTCTTCAAGGAGACTGAAGACTAACCATTTTGCAAGAGTTTCTCGTAGTAAAACTAACAACTCCTTGTAAACTTTACCTTTGGAAAACATAGGAATATGTTCATGTATAAAAAGCAGTACACTTGAGTATTAAACATGACAATAGCAGTAAGATCATGATACGGTAGAAGAAATTTTATGACAAGATCATGAGCTCTATGCTCACTGTAAGAATCCATAAATGAATAGGTACTATAATCCTTACGACAGAAAGAAACCTTGTAAGAACTCATCCTTGTAAATAGCAATAACTTTGTTAAGGATAATAGTCATTATGGCTTAAATATAAATGATGTCATAGATCCAAAACAACGAAGGAATTTACTTTACCTCATCGGAGTCTTGCATCTTAATAATCAATTTATATACTAGCATCTTATCATGCTAAAAAAGTACTTCTCAACTTAATTCAAAATAAACTCCTACTTGATCAAATGCTTACCTGCTGAACCTGTAAGAACCAGCAGTCCATTTGAGTTAGGAGAATGCTAAGTAAGCCCCGAATTCAAACATGGTTTCTCACCTACTTGACAAAAGTAAATCATCAGTATAGCTAGCAGCAATTAAATGCAAGTCATTTTTATATAACCTAAAGTTGTATTAGTTTTTCTATATTTGAAACTAATCCTTAAAACTTGTGAAACTGTTTCATTTTCCGCTAACCGCTAGTAGTTACTAAACTGTGATTTCAGACATTTTATGTCACTTTAAAAATTTTAAATTTTTATGAAATTTTGGGGTTATAATAGGTAGGATGATGACGTGGAAGGGTGCCAATGTGGTAGGGTGATGGCGTGTGTCTATTGATGTGTCTGACAGTCCCATGGGTCATCCTGCGATGTATCCATGTCACACTCCCATCTACCAAGGAAACACATCACCTTTTTTGGGAGTGGATTTGCGTGAGATTTTTCCTCCCACCGAAGGTAGTAATTCTCATGAGGAAGGAGGTTTCCCAAATAAAAAATGGATGCATTATCAATCACAAAGAAACATATGGATTGGGAGGTTTTTCCTCCAACCCTTCCTCATTCCCTTTTTAAAGGCCACACATGTTGTGGGTGCACTATGAACCGCAACTATTAATATCGACACTCAATTTTATCTGTTGATCATACGTAGCCTCTTTGTGGGCCTTTGGTTCTAGCTCTTGGTCATATGGTTCATCAGCTAAAGTTCAAGTGCTAAACTTCCAAAAGCCATCGGATTGAATTTTAAGATGCCATCGATGTGGTTGGTACACATCATTCATCCCAATGGAAAATACACATTACCTTGGACCCACATGGAACCTCCACATCATTATGCTCATGTGGATATTGTGGGGTCCATATAAGATTTTTTTTTTAAATTCAAAATTTTTAGATTTTCAACAGGTGACTCCAAGTTAATTACACTTGCCATTTTTCTTTTAGATATCACTAGTACAAAATGAGATATAAGTGACCAGGTGACTGAAAAAATTGGTCACCATGGTTTTTTCAAGGGATAAATGACCAAAATTGAGAAATTTCAAGCGACCTAACTAAAAATGACTAAGATAACTGACCAATTTGGTCATGGGATAAGAACTAAAGTATAAATGACCAATTTGGTCACGAGATAAGATTTAAACTAAAAATGACCACATAACAATTAGTCATTTATTTGGTCATTTTTAGTTGTGTCACTCCGACAATGGAAAATTACAATTTTGACAAAAAATTTGTACAATTTACTAAATTTTACACTACAGATGGATTCGAGGTCCCTGAATCCATCTGCAGTGTTAAAATTTAGTAAATTGTAACATTGTATATGGATTCATATAATATCCATTTCAATTAATTCCAATAATGATGGGTGTGAGCAATAATATTTCTTCCCAAAAATGATAATGCACCTGGTATGGAAAATTAGCTTCTTCTTCATGCTACCTGTACCATTTTCTACATTGTTTCATTCAATAGCCTTAAGCATTAACAACGAGCTTTCTGATGGTTATGATATTCAGAAAATGGAAACAATTGTGAGGCATGCCAAGAGTAACCTTACCTTCTAATTCATTTTGACTTAATATTAGACTCATACAAGGTCACTATTGCTTTTAAAATGTTTTTTACAAAATAAATTTAATTTAGACTCAAATTTAACTAATGGTGCAATATGTTGCTAACTACAGTGTTTTCCTAGCCATGCGTTTTTTTAAACAGTACACAAACCGAGGCTCCCCATCTTCTTTATATCTTTAATTTAGTTAGCCTGGTTCAAAAGTTATAAATACTTGTCTTCCACTCATTCATTTATAATAAAAAAACATTGACATCTATGTTAATGGCTAAGGGAAAACATCAACATCTTTTGAAAAAAATTGATAGCTCGAGCTTTTATAGATTGAGACGGATACATGGAGGTGAACGTTGTTGGAACCAAGAGCCGAGGAGAGGTATTGGTTGCCAACGGGGTTATGGCCATGGGGCAGAAAAGTATGCATTGGTAATTTAATATGTAAATTTGTATTATTAGTATTATATATATAGATATGGATATGTAATTTGATAAAAAATTTGCAATTTAATATGTAATATTGAATTATTAAGTAGGTTAAGTATGTTTATTATTATGATTGTTTTTGTTGTATATGCATTTTGTTAAATTTTTATCTTTTTTATTATTTGTCTATAAAAATTATAGTGATTTGTAATTTTATAGTATATAAAAGTGAAAAAAACTTGACACTCATAAACATATGTAAAACATAAAATGAAGGGCATAAAACTCAAAATCATCATGAAGTTTCGTTTGAGAGGTTGAAAAAATTGAAATTCTAGGCCTGGTCGAGAGCCAAACCAAAATCCAAATCAGGTGTCATGTGCCCATTCAACTATTGAGAAAGTTCACCAATTAAAGCCCCGTGGTTTATATACTATATGCAATATCGTGTCGACCATATGACAAAGGGCTTTGTCCATTTTCCACAGATTTGATGAATTTGTAAAGAGATTATTTTTATGGGTGAAGTCGCAACAAGGGTTTAATTATGAACCTGATAAATATAATAAAATAGTGAAAATCACCGTTAGAAGAAGAGATTTCAAATTCATGGCTCATCTTTTAGTGAAAATGAAGTGGGAGGGAGTTTATGTGTTGAAAGCATTTGTGTTTTTGAAGGAATATTAGTGTATCTTGGGTGTGATCGGCCTACGATTGTTTTAATCTCCATATCATCAATATGCCATCACATGATTCGATTTAGTAGGATCACGATAGAGGAATATTAGTCCCATCCTTCTGAGTTGTTTCCCTATTGCCTATATGCTCAAAATCGTGATTTGAATCAGGCTCTTCAATGTCCATTTCTAAAAATCCATAGCTTGTATCTTATGTTTTGTGTTATATTACCTCCATTAATATGTCCAGGGTCCGAACCCCTGCATAAGTTGTTGGGTCATCCTCATTCAATGGGAATTCATTTCCCTCCAAAGAGCATATAAGGGTTTCAAACCGATGTCGATATTGAAAGAAGCGTGTGGGATTGATGGGTTTCAAGTGCCGATATGGTTATGTTTTCTATTCTTTGCACCATTACTCAAAAAAGCATGGATTCTCTTCAATTACAAGAAAGTTAGAGGTCAAGATATCAAAAATTATAATCAGCTAGTCAAGACCGACAAAATTCAGAAGATTTAGAGGTTAGGTTATATTTCAATATGTTGAATCTATGATTTTGAAATGGGTATTGTCTAAGCATTCTAGAAAAAAATATTTGATTCCATTAAGAAACTTTATTCTCACTTTATTATTTATCATGAAATGACCAGCAAGCAGATTCTATCTAGTTTTTTCTTTGATACTTTGAAAATCTAATTTCAGAAAGAAGAATATTAGACATGTAAGTTCTAATTATTATTTTAGGGAATAGATGAAATTGGGTAGAACCAAAGCTAGGATCTCATTTATTTTAAGGGTTTGAGGATTCATTTCCAGAGAATTGATTTTGTGTTAGAGATTCTGTGGTGAATCCGTCTACATTGGCACACATTCATTACAAATTTTAATAAAGTAGACTTGGAAAAGGATCAATTGGGTCTTAAGCGTGTACAACTATAACAGAAATTCAACCTGATGATAGTTCCAATCCATCTATGTTTCCCTCTGTCATGTTAGAAACTCCAATTTCAACTCACTTGAATACTTCAGTGTTCTGTACTTGTTGTTTTCCTTTATGATCATGGAAACGATGGCCAGGGTCCAGATTTTTTTTATTTCAAGTTTGGAGAACTTTATTTAGACGATTGATGACAATCCTTTTGTGATTCCTGCATTTGAACCAGATAAAGTTTCCACTGATATAGAGGAACTTGAAAATAACAAACAACAAATTTAAAGAAGGATTCCAAAATGAATGGGAGTTTGGAAGGATTGTCTATTCAAAATGTATGTAATTGAAACCGCTCCTTAGGAAATCGTTGTTGGTATTCCTACAAAGATAAGGTGACTTGTTCATCTCAAGAATAATCTATATGTTCTTATAGGAAAAATCAAAGTAGATATCAAAAATTCGAATCATCTGGTCAAGACCAGCAAAATTCAGAACATTCAGAGGTTAGGTTATATTTCAATATGTTGAATCTATGATTTTGAAATGGGTACTGTCTAGGCATTCTAGAAATTGATTCCATTAGGTAACTTGATTCTCACTTTCTTATGCATCATGAAATGTACAGCAAGCAGATTCTATAAAGTTTTGTCTTTGATACATTAAAAAAAAATTTCAGAAAGAAGAATATTAGACATGTAAGTTCTAATTATTATTTTAGGGAATAGATGAAATTGTGCAGAACCAAAGCCATGCTCTCATTATTTTGAGGTTTTGAGGATTCCTTGCTAGAGCAATGATTTTTTGATAGATATTCTTTGGTGAATCCGTCTATATTTTCACACGTTCATTACAAATTTTAATAAAGTAGACTTGGAAAAGGATCAATTGGGTATTGGCGTGTACAACTAAAGTAGAAAGTCAACTTGACAATAGTTCCATTCTGTCTTTGTTTCCCTCTGTAATGTTAGAAACTCCAATTTCAACTCACTTGAATACTTCAGTGTTCTGGACTTGTTGTTTTCCTTTATGATCATGGAAACGATGGCTATAGTCCAGAATGTTTTTATTGCAAGTTTGGAGAACTTTCTTTAGATGAGTGATGAAAATCCTTTTGTGATCCCTGCATTTGAACCAGATAAATTTTTCGATGACCTAGATGAACTTGAAAATAACAAACAACAGGTTCAAAGGAGGATTCCAAATTGATTGGGAGTTTGGAAGGATTGTTTGTTCAAAATGTATGCAATTGAAAGTGCTTCTTGGGAAATCGTTGTTGGTATTCCTACAAAGATACGATGACTTATTGGTCTCAGGGATAAGCTATATGGTCTTGCATGCAAAATCAAAGTAGATCCATATAATCACCATATAATATCTGATAGTATTGATGAGGTATGGATGCTTGTTTTGGGTCAAGGTAAATTCTTGAATCATAGTTGAGACAACACTTAATATTGTTGACTGTGGATGAAGCTTTTTCTGGTACGTAGAATGCATCAAATTCACAAAAGGATGAAGATTTGGTGAATTTTTGTCTTCAAGGTTACAATCTGGAACATGGGTATCTATGTGGTAGCATGAAATCCCTTAATGTTCCCTCAACGGTTCTCTAATCTAGAACTTGCTGGAGGTAGCGATATTTTAATCTACCAGATAACATCTTTAAAATTATTGTTGTTTGGAATTTCAAAGATCTCTTACCTCAGTTGGATTCATCAATGTGATAGAGGATCTTATACCATGATGAAATTCCTTTTATGGGAGGATCTTATACCAAATATGTTGATGGCATTGTTCATTTGAATTTTCCCATGGATTTCCCTATTTTCTATCATATATAGGATGGCCTATCTTAGTAGTGTGTTAAGGATGTTGTCCTACAAAGGTGTAAACATAGCAGAGGGTTTCTAAAGAGAAACTTAGAATGTTGATTTATTTAGCCTTTATCATATCCTTATGATAACCAAATTGATGAATAGAATAGGAACATGAAAGAGGGGTCTAACCTTTTGCAAACCATGAACAATAGTGGATATTATGACTATTTTCTTTTCTAAGAAGACAAAGGAGTCAAGTTCTCATATATTAATGCATAGTTTAAGCCATTCTTTCATGACATTTATAATGGCTTGATTAAGGTGTATGTATGATCTATTTAAATTATGTCAAAGTAAATTCCAAATATTTCATGGTAAAGAAAAAATATTGAATATGATTTCTTTTAATGTTTTGAAATAGAGAAATGCAACTTTCCAAAGCAATGTTACATTCCCAAATATATGACATAAATAATCAATTTGCTTGATGAGAAGGTCAAAAAATTTTAGGCATAAACATTGTAATGTTGATTCTCAAGGTTAGACACCTGTTGGAGGAAGCCTAAGTCAGATAGCCAACTAGGTCCTTCAGTCGCCTAATTGTAAACTATAGATTATGTCGACCTCATAGGTCATGTCGGTTAGTTGAACCAAAAGGTAGTTATGTAACCACTTGTAAATATCATATATAGGTTGTAGAGTCGTTTAAAGAATTGATTCGGTTGGATGTATGAACCCTCATGTGTTCTTGAATAATATAAGCACACGTTATTGTGTCTACCATTCCATGTCTCTTGTTTATATCATTGTTTGTATAAATCTGTAATATGTATCATTGGTAACCATGCAATCAGATTGATTACAACATTGGTTTTCTTGTTGGTGGTACATGTATAAGATGAAAATGACTATAACACCATGATATCAGAGCAAGAGATTAAGGATTGGTACGAATGAAAAATAACAAATTACCTACAAAATTATGCTAGAAGAAACAAGCTGACTATTTCTAAATCAAGGATAATTTTTTCTCTGAAGCACATGAAAAATTTGTCGAATCCGTCCCGTGTGCACTGAAGAAGCTCTTGGATGAAAAATCCAGTAGATGAAAACGAACGACAACTACGCCATAAACTGACCAGAGGAGGTTGTACGAATATGTCAGAGTTCAAACAAATTGCTGATGAATTCTATGAAGAACAAGCTATTGAGGAATGAGTTTCTGTTGATAACATCAAGGATAGATTCTACAATGACCTCACTGAACAAATCCTCTATTCCCTACCGACACTTTTGCTCAGATTTATGATTGAAAAAGAAGCAGGACACAATGTCGAACCTCGAACATTGTTGCTAACGTCACCAAGAAACACGAACTGGAAAGCAAATTAGAAAGAGTGGGAAAATTTTGTACAAGAGAGAGAGAGTGGGAGCACTTCCTCAGCAAATGAACAGTTGCACCCTAGCTTACTAAAAAATATTTTGGGTCGGCAATGGGGGGGTAGGTGATCACGTTCTGATAGAGTAGAGAGATAACCATCGACCGATGAAAAAACACAACATGGTCAACAATGGAAAATCAAAACAAAAAAAGGACAAAATTACAACAGTGACACACAAAAGCACTCCGGATATCCAGAAGATCAAACGAGAAAAGAGAAGGAATATGCGAGAATAAATAAGGGAGAATACTGATGTACTCTAAAAAGAAAGAAATATGAGTATAGTGATAGAAAAAGAAGAAAAATTCCAGATCGAGTCATGGCCAACAAGAAAAGGGCGTTAATGAAGATTTGTCAACTATGGAATAAGAGAAGTTGATAGAGCAGGATAGAGCTATCCAAGTAACTATACTTGAAACTATAATTTCATATTCCTCATCAAATATTACTCAGAGTGGCCAAGTGCAAGACATTGCTCGAGAAGATTTAGGACTACATTTTGGTCAAGTAGGTATATGGAGTCGAAGGGATGATGAAGGAAATTAATTCGACCAAATTTTAATTCATCGACTGTGGGAAGGGAATTGGGTCACTTTTCAGCCTTTTTTTTCCAATCGCAGTTTTCATCCATCTACTCTATTCAAAATATGGAGGAGCACCCCACAACCAATTCTAGCATCAAACAGTTCACCAGATTAGTCGGTACGTTTCATCGATAAAAGAAGTATCCCATTTTGAGAAAAAAATTACTTAGGTGTCAACAGAAGCAACTGACATAAATTAACTTTTGGCAGTTGACGAAGAACCGAATGACATAGAAAATATTATTGATGAAAACAAAGAGTACACATTAATACCTGAGAATACACACCCAGAAGTAACATCCATCGAAAATAGTTGTGAAAAGAGTTTAGTTACAGGAATTGACCCACCACCACCATCACCACCACTAACAGGAGAAGTCGAAGTCGCTGCAGATATGGCGCACATAACTGCTCATATTCCTCTCTATGATAGAGATGAAGACCCAAAAATACATTGGTTTGTCTGTGAATCGATATGGGATGCCAACGCCATCACCAATGAGGATCATCAAATGACACAGTTTGCTGGTGCTCTTTGAAAAAGAGCACTCGCTTGGTACTTGACCTATATAGAAAAAACATCAAACGCAACAAAAGGTCATATCAAACAATAATTCATGTCCTTTTTAAAACTCCTGATGTAAAGCATCTCGCCGCCAAAAAAGTTGAAAACCACTGCTCAGAAGCCAACATAAACAATACTAGAATATGACAAAAGATTCAAAGACATTTTTAGCCAACTAGAATACAACATTGATGAACAATTATTAATTCAATGGTTTGTGGACGGATTATTACAAAAATACAAATGCACATCAGGTTAGACAATTTTAATACATATAAAGATACATTAATGAAAGCGTTACAAATTGAAATGGATGAGGATTATCCTGTAAATCTTTTTGATCGACGTATTGAAGAACAACTTAAAAGTATGCAGATATCTATACGAGAAATGAGCCTCCGAGGAAATGAAGTATGGTGTACCAAATTCTCAGAGGCTGGTCATAGAAAAGACTATTATCGACAAGATGATCGTCGACAAGACATTCGTTTTGTTCAAAGAAAATGTTTTTGCGACATCTGCCAAGAGCACGACTTACATGCAACAAAATATTGCCCATATAATATGAATAATGAACAAGCTCGATGGTGCAAAATATGTGAAGTCAAAAGTCATTCTACAGCAGAGTGTCAGTTGAAATTTAAAAAATAGACAAAATTACCAAGTGTTATATCAAACCAATGTTGTCAACCAAACCAATAACACTGAAAACAATGAAAGAAATGGCAATAACGACCGAAACGATAGGAATAACAATTATCAAAGGTAAATGATGGTCGAAGATACGATAGCCAGAATGACCACTAGAATCGACAAGGGGGATTCAAGGTCGAGGTTGATATTTTAGAAATCAAGGAAACCAATCGTGTCGGACCATCCAATGTTATGGATGTCTTAACAAAGGGAATCGACATGTGGAATTCTCATACAAAGACCAAACCGATTTAAAATTTTGTACAAGATGTGGCATATGAGATCACTCATTGGAGGATTTCCCTACCATGCTTGAGAAAATCAATAATAAAAATAATTTTAATGTCTTGTCTTGTGTTCGTAAATCTAATGTTATTCAAACTTGCAAATTGTAACCCGACAAGGAATGAAAACCGGCATTGATAATCCACAAATAAGTAAAATAAAAAGTAAATAAGATTATCCTAATAATGATGATAAAAAGAGATTATATCACGATGCATCGGTAATGTTTCAAGAATCGACATCACAAGAAGAACATGACGGCTACCGACAAGAAACTACTAACGAACAAATCAAATTGATAACTAAAGATGAATATGTTACAAAGCTAATAGATTTACTGTATAACATTAAAAATACATTGAGTGAAGCTAAAAAAGCTAAAAGTATATGCAACCTAAGCCAAAAATACAAAAACGATGCAGACCCATTAGTCAACCTAGAAATCGAAGGCTACCATGTCCAACACATCATTGTTGACTTCGTATCATAGGTAAATATAATGACTAGAGACACATGGGAACAACTTGGCAAACCACGATTACATGAATTAGACATATATATAAAATTAGACGACCATGGACTAATTGAACCAATAGGGTTATGGAAAAATATCGACATGACTATCAAAGGTATCTCGACTAAAGTCAATTTTGAAATCATTAATCCCAAGGAAGGATCTAGTTCCTTCCCTTCTCTAGCAGGTCGCCTACAGGGAAGAAAAATGAAAGCATCGATATCACTTGATAAAGAAATAATTAAAATTAAAGGAAATGGGAAAAAATCCATCGTTCCAATACATCCATCCTAAGGAGAACGTTGGACAGAACCCATTGACGATGATGTCGATGTTTTACAATTATATGAGATAACAAATGACGAATACTATATTGAACCTAATGTATACGGAGAACTCCATCTAAAAAATCTCGATTCGGTCGGATATAACTTAGATGTTGAGTTGTATGATTGTAAAATCCAAAACCATGAACTGCAAGCACGAGAATCATTATCGTGACAATCAAATTCGGTGTCACCATCACTAAGACATAAAGAGAAAGAATCGCCATCACTTCATGTCAAGAAAGTCTCCAAAATTGTAGGTGAACAAGGTTGACTCCAAATTATGGCTGAGACATTTATAGGTCAAGCTGCATGATGGTGGGATACAGACCAATTGAGATTACAAACTTGGACGACAACATAAACATACTTTATTGAAAGGTTTGGAGGAAAGAAGCTAATAATGTGAGCAAACATTCCAGTCTTCACACAAGGACAAGACCCAGAGAAACATATTGATACATGTGAAAAAGAATGGAGAAGATTAGGCTACAAATATGAACGATTATGGCCTCACTTATTTCAAAATACACTAGACGATCTACCAAATAAGTTGTACAAAATGGAGGAAGCACGAGGAGAAACGTTCATATGGAATGAACTCAAAGAAGATTTCCTTAGTGACTTCAAATTTTCATCCCAGGATGAATTACTGGACAAAGTGAGTAAACAAATAAAACACTTCCTACAACCGACACATAACAAAATAGCAACAGAGAATTGACCTAACTGACATAATGTCACTTAAAATAACATTCGGTCAATTGAAACTAGACACTTGACAAGAATTAGACTAGAAATGGAAACCACAAAAGGGAAAAGTTTCCAATGGAAATCAGACCACCCAAAAACTTGAAAACCAATTAGTACAAAATTCAAAATTCAAACATCAGAGAAAGAAGACCCTGAAAGATTGACAGTGGAAGACTTCCCACCAACCTTTTCACAATTCAAAGAAGGTAGTCGATAGATCAATGAAAGTAAAGCACTAGAATGGATGGACGCAAAAGTTAAGATAAAAGAAGTTGATATATCTAATGACGAAAGGCCTAAAATCGCAAAGATAAGAGACTACTGGAATGAAAAACAGACGGCATAAATCGTCAACTTATTAAAATAATTCCAGGATGTTTTTTCTTGGGACTATAAAGATATAAAAGGACTTGTTCAAGAAACGGGTGAAATGAAAATCAACATCAAACCTGAGGAAAAACCAAAAAAGAAAAGACCATACAAACTCACGCACAAATACAAATAAATAGTAAAGAAAGTAATCGACAGCATGCTTGCAGCTTGAGTCATTTACCCTATTGATCAACGAAATGGGCAAGTCCAATGGTGGTCCAACCAAAGAAACACGACCTGACATGAAAAAGGATATGTGTCGACTTTAGGGACCTTAATAACGTAATGCTTACAAACCCATTTTCGACCCTTTTGCAGATGAAATTCTTAATGAAGTTGCAAGACATGAGTCTTATTCCTTTACAGATGGATTTTTGAGATATAATCAAGTACCCATTGCTAAAGAAGATCAAAAGAAGAATACATTCATATGTGAATTCATATCATTTTGATACAAAGTTATGCCATTTGGATCGAAAAACGTCCCAGTTGTATTCTCCAGAATTGTCATCAAAGCATTTCAAGAATATATCTACAAAACCATGGTTGTCTACTTTGGTCTATTTCAACGACTGGACAATCTACGCTATGCTGAAAAACCATTGTAAATGGCTCAGAATTATGTTATAAATATGTTGACAAATCCAATTAGAAATGAATATCAAGAAGTGCATTTTTGCAACTCCAATAGGAATCCTATTGGGACATGTAGTATGCAAGAAAGCATTAAAGTCGACTATGCAAAAATTAAAATTATTCTTGACTTAAAACCACTAGTGAATCCTAAACAAGTAAGAGTTTTACTCGGACATTAGGGATATTATAGAAAATTCATTAGGCACTATTCTGACATGACCTGCCCATCAGAAGAACTATTAAAAGAAAATCAGGAATACCAGTGGACCGACGATTGTGTTGCATTATTCGACATATTAAATAAAAAATTAGTCGAAGCGCCCATATACAATTTCCAAATTGGTCAATTAAATTTCATGTACATATTGATGTGTCTCAAATGGAAATCAAAGCAATCCTAACTCAACATGGTGATGATGGAATGGACCATCCAAACGCATACATCAGCATGAAGTGAAACAAAGCTAAATGGAACTACTCGACAATTGAAAGAGAGGCACTTGGTGTTGAGCATAGGTTGTCATTGATGATACAAATTAATGACAAAGTAGACATGTAACGTCCCCGACCCTCCGACCGGTGAAGAGGACGCTACGATACATCAAATCATCCGGGCATCTAGCCCCATGAACATGAACATACATACATATAATGCTGAAGCATGATACTTAAAAACATAAAACATATTACGAAGCATAATCTTTCATATACACAACGGAAGTGAAAACATATCAATCAACACTCATGCATATACAGATTAGCATTTACATGTATATCATCATTCGTCAACGGTAAATATGATTGCAAACATAAGTTAGGAAATAATACTTATCTTAATAAGAACTTGTTCTACAACCAGCTATGTCACTGCAACGTTCCACCCAACCATAGGCCCATGTGCTCCTTAATCTCTCAGCAACGCTGCCACCCCTGAGTTGGGCATGATTCCCCAAGGAATAAGGAACTAACAGGCTTACACATAGCCAAGGATAAAAACACCACAAGGGTACACAGTTCAGCTAAGCCAACACAGTTGGGTTTATCAGGCGAACAACAGATCATCCAAGCCAACATAGTTGGGTTTATCATGCGAACAACAGATCAGCCAAGCCAACAAAGTTAGGTTTATCAGGCTATCCAGGAGTTGGGAAAGGCTAAATGCTAAGCTGGTGAGCTCATTGAAGAGCTGTAGACACCAACACCAGAGCTATCCTGGCTTCTAGAACACCCACACACACCCAACACAAGGAAATCAGTCCCTTCTCTGCAACGCAGTCCCTCAAACCTTGATCTCCCTTCTAGTGCTATTCAGGGGTTGTGGAGACGGAAGCCAACTCAGTAGCCTTGTCTGTGTGGTTCTCAACCCACCAGGTTTATCAAGCACCTCAGGTCCTCATTCACCACTCCAATGCAGTCTGAGGACAAAACCACTGCATGCAAGCAGCCAACAACTATTCAAGCTTTTACAGGGGAAAGACACAGTCAATCAGACGTGGGAAAACAATAGCCCACAACAACTATGAAACCACAGCACCCGATCCTCAAGGCAATCAATTCTCAATTCGTGCGCGAGGGGAAAAAGACACAGCCAAAGCAAAATGTGGAAGAGACCACCGCCCACATAGTGTAGGGACTCACAACACCCAATTGATCCTCAATACAATCGCTGTAGAATTTTCACAGACCAAAAAAGGGTAAAAGAACAGACTACCACTCTATATGGGAAAGACAAAATGCAACCCCACCGAACTATTGATGCCATTACAACCTCGAATCAACAATGGACATAACAGAACAATACGCAGTCCGAAATTGATGGAAAAAGATACAAAAATATGTGTGAACAGAGGAAGAATGTTTCTTCAATTAGCAAGCGGTGTGTGAAGGAATGGTGAACCCCCAAACAATGAATCGGGGATCTTTTAACTTAGTCCGCGTGAAGAAACTGAACAGACTCATGAGATGGTTAGTGGGCATACCATCCGCACGTCGTGGAGAGTGAGACCAGGCTTGGGCATGGTAGTGAACTTTCTGCCAGCAAATCGCTGCCCCCAACTAAAAATGGAAAACTAAGGTGGTGGTTTAAGGAGACAAAAAGAGAGTGAGACACATGGCTTCTCCCCCATGACTCAATGTTCAACATTCCCCTTCCCTATTCTTAGGAATCATGCTCCTTCTCAATTTAATTACAGTAAACATAGCTGGTTGGGATATTTAATTAAAATGCACAATTACATGATGTCACAATTTAATATATGTTGTATGTCCCGATATACCATCAGTGACCATTCCAATCTGAAACACAACATAACCAAATCGACGATGGGGCCTTGGCATTTAGCTCCGCACCAAGATTATTTACAACATATGTACCATGTATGTTTAATGCAAGTGGGGTTAAAACTGGGGTATTACATTCCCCTACCCCTTCAATAGCACTGTCCTCAGTGCTTTACAAAATTTTGAACAAAATGCTACACTGGTACCACCTCATTGTTTCGCAGAATTGAACAAAAATGGATGTGCCAATCACATGGCATCCTCTAGCTCCCATGTAGCCTCTTCAGGTCCATAATGCTCCCATTGTACCTTTACCTGCCATATGGCTCAGTTCCGAAGCATTGTGACCTTCCTGTCGAGGATGCGCATTGGATCGATTCGGAACTCTCCCTGAATCACATCCCAATTTATCACATGGTTAGGATCATGTACATATTTACTAAGCAAAGAAACATGAAAAACATTATGAGCTCTAGTACTAGCAGGCAATGCAATTCTATATGCAACTAGCCCTATTCTTTCAAGCACTTCAAATGGCCCACAGTATCTAGGTGACAGCTTGGAATAACTTCCAAGCTTCAAGGAACTTTTCTTTGCTTTCACTCTGAGGTAAACATCATCCCCAACACTGAATTCTCTGTTCATCCTATGCTTATCTGCATAGTTTTTTTGTCTGTTCTGTTCTGCCTTTAGATTCTGGCTAATATTTATAACCTCTTGCTCCATTTCCTTGAGCAATTCTAGTCCAAGCACAACTCTGTTCACTGGGTTATCCCAAGTCACTGGTGTCCTACACCTTCTTCCATAAAAAGCTTCATACGGACTCATCCCCAAGGATGCCTGTTGTCCATTGTTGTAAGCAAAATCTACCAAGTGTAAGTAATTTTCCCACTTGGTTGGTTTTTCCATCACATACATGCAAAGCATATCTTCAAGTACCTGATTAACTCTTTATGTCTGCCCATCTGTCTGAAGATGGTAGGTAGTGCTGAATTTTAGATTTGTACCCAAATCTACAAACAACCCTTTCCAAAAATTGGAAGTGAACTTGACATCTCTATCAGAAACTATTGCCTTCGGCAATCCATGCAATTTGAAAATCTCTTTCATGAATATCTTTGCAATGTCATCAGTATTATGCGTAGACTTCACTAGTATAAAATGTGCTGCTTTTGTCAACTTGTCTACCACAACCATGATGGAATCATGTTGTCTCCAAGTCATTGGCAAGCCTGTAATAAAATCCATGGAAATAACTTCCCATTTCCATTCTGGAACTGGCAAAGGCTACAATAAACCTGCTAGGTGTTGATGCTCAACCTTTACCTGTTGACATTTCATGCACCTTGAAATGTATTCAGCCATGTCCTTTTTCATTCCTGGACAAAAGTACTGCTTCCTAGTTGTAGCAATTCTCTTCTGATATCCTGGGTGACCAGAATACGGAGCTTGATGGATTTCATCCATAACAACTCTCCTCAAATCTGCTACATTCGAAATATAATTTCTGCCTTTATAAGTAAGAAGTCCATCTTCTTCCAATTTATATCCTTCATACTTCTTCTCAAGACTTTGCTGCTACAATTTGTCTTTTACCTGCTCATACAATTCATCCCCGACAACATGATTACCAATCTGCTGCCTCAAGTCGGATTGGAAAATACTAAGAGATGCCACATTCATTTCCTACACCTTCCTGTTGAGTGCATCAACTACCTTATTCTCTTTCCCCTTTATGTGCTTGATTTCAAAATCAAACTCACACAAAAATTCCAGCCATCTCGCTTGCCTAGCATTCAGAGTAGGCTAATCAAAGAAATACTTCAGTCCACAGTGATCTGTTCTGAGTTCAAATCTTCTACCCATCAAGTAATGCCTCCACATCTTGAGAGCATGTACTATGGATGCAAGCTCGAGATCATGGGTGGCATAGTTCCTCTTATGCTCCTTCAGCTTTATTGACTCATAACATATCACGTGGTTGTCCTGCATAAGGACTCCTCCAAGCCCTTGTTCGCATGCATCGGTACACACCACAAAATATTTCTCTGGATCTGCAACTTTCAATACTGGTGCACTGGTGAGAAGATTCTTCAATAGCTGGAAGCTTTCTTCACACTTCGAAGTCCATTCGAACTTTGTCCCCTTTTTCTGCAAAGAAGTGATGGCATGTGTAACCTTGGAAAATCCTTCAATGAATCTCCTGTAGTATCCTGCAAGTCCGATAAAAGATCTTACATCCATCACATTTCTTGGAGTAGGCCAATTCATAATGGCTTCAATATTTTCAGGGTCCACAAATATACCCTCTTCTGAGATAATGTGACCCAAGTATCAAATTCTATCCCTGTAGAAGTCACACTTGCTCAGTTTTGCATACAAATGATGTTCCCTGAGCACTTGCAATGTCAGTCTCAAATGCTCTTCATGCTCCTCCTCATTCTTGGAATAAACAAGAATGTCATCAACAAAAACAAGAACAAACTTGTCCAAATACTTATTGAAGACACCGTTCATAAGGCACATAAATGTAGCTGGTGCATTTGTGAGACCGAATGGTACCACTACAAACTCATAATGCCCATACCTTGTCCTGAAGGCTGTCTTATGAATGTCTTCATCCTTGATCCTCACCTGATGGTAACCAGACCTCAAGTCAATCTTGGAAAACACCTTTGCTCCTCTCATTTGATCAAAGAGGTCATCAATCCTAGGAAAATGATATTTATTCTTCATAGTAACCTTGTTCAACTGTCTGTAATCAATACATAACTTGCGTGTACCATCTTTCTTCTTTACAAACAAAATTGGTGCTCCCCAAGGAGACACACTCGGTCGGACATACTTCTTTTCCAACAACTCTTGCAGTTGCATCTTCAACTCTAGCATCTCCGGTGTACTCATCCTGTAGGGTGTCTTGGACACTGGTGCTGCTCCTGGCACAAGTTCAATGGTGAAATCAATGTCCCGCTTTGGAAGAAGTCCTGGAATCTCATCAGGAAACACATCCTTGAATTCCTGTAACACCTGATAGTCCTCCAACCTAGGAGTTTCATCTCCTATTGGTTCCAGAATATGAGCTACATACAACTGGCAACCTTTCCTACAGAACTTCTTCAACTGCATTGTTGAAACCTGTCTTACTAAAATTACCTTCGGAATACCTTTCACAACTACCGGGTTTCCTTCTTCATCCATGCATTCAAAAGTCTTATTATACTAGTCAAGCTTCACTCAGTGAGCTTCTAACCAATCCATTCCAATGAGAACATCATAGGAACCAAGGGGTATAATATTCAGATCTACACAAGTGTTTAATCCATTCATGAGCAATAGACATTTCTCTATCACTTCTCTGACCTTTCTCTTAGTCCCAGTGGCTAGTTGAACTAGCCAAGATTTCCATGCTTTACCTTCTTAAAAGCACAAATATCCACTACTCTAGGAGTAATGTAACTGTGAATAGAACCAGGGTCAATCAAAATAGAAATAGATTGTTCAACAATCTTACCTGCAACTTCAATCACAGTTGACTGATGATCTACCTGGCGGTCCTCTAGTGCTGCATAAATTCTAGGGACTGCTCTTGCTACTTGACCCACTGTTTCTGCTCCCTGAATGTTATAGGATGGCCTTGCACTTTCATTCTCAAGTGGACAATATCTGCACAAGTGGGGTCCTTCACATTTCCAACATTTGAGTGGACCTTTATTCTGATATGGATCTTTAGGCTTTCCACCTGTCACTCCAACTGGATTACTCGCAGCTTGGAATGGCTGCTTCTGCTGATTCCTAAATCTAGAAGGTTTGAAACCTTTCCTTATTTGGTCAAACTTCTCATTCTTCTTGTCCTTCCATGCCTTATGGTAATTAGGTTTACCTTTGATTTTCTCATAGCAATACTTAGCCTTTCTTATTGCTTCTTCAGGAGTTCTTGGTTCATAAAACTCAATTCTATCTCTGTAAGCTTGAGGCAATCCACTCAGAAACCGCTGGATCTTCACTTTTTCATCTCTGATGTACCGGACATACCTCAACAATTCCAAAAACTTATTTGCATATTCATCCATGATCTGCTGTCCCAAGCTCAACTCATGAACTCCTTAATCTTATCATCATAATACCTGTCAGAGAGGTATTTCTACCTAAAATACTTCTTGAACTGTTTCCACTTCAGTTTCCTTTCACTGATCTTCTTTACTTGCTTGAAGTGTTCCCACCAAATGGATGCTATTCCATTCAAATTGAATATGGAAACTCTTGACTTCATGTTTCCTGAATAATCCTGCACTTGAAAGTACTTCTTTATCCCAAGAAGCCAAGCTTCAGCTTCTTGTCCCGTCTTTATCTCACCATCAAATGTAGGAGGTTTAGCTTTCCTAAATTCATCTCGAGAGCGATCCCTCTGGTGCCTTCTTCTTTTCCTTTTATGACAAGATGAACTGTATCTCCACTGGATTCTTCAGAGTCAAATGATCCACTGGAATTCCTTCTTCTTCTCCTAGTGTTTCTCTTACTGCCTTCTGGTCTTGATGTACCTCATCCAGAATCTATCTTTTTCTACAAGTCTGTCAAACTCTACAATATGGCAGCATTCAACTGATGTTTCTCTTCCTGGGCTTTAACCAAGCTTCTCATGGTGGCTGCAACTTTGGACAGTTTCCCCTATAATCTCCTTCCATTAGACTCTATGTCAGCATTTCCATTATGGACATTTTCTCCCATGGCATCTTCTACTCAGTCATAAGAATCCCGAGCATCATACCCATCATGGGCTCTCATGACTGCATCACCTCTTGCTTTACCACACTGTTCTTTCTTGAGTACTGCTCTTGGAAGTTGTCTATAATTCTGTAATGTGTTAGTAGCAAACTGTTAGATGCATAACATTAATATAATCAAAACTACTTACCTTCCTCTTCTGGAAATTTATAAAACAACAATTATGCTAAAACACATAATTTTTTTTTCTATTTTTGTTTTGAGCCCTGTGACCATGGATAGTCTGCTGAAATCTGCTGAAAACCTACTGGAAGACAGTTGAAAACTATTTGCAAAATCACTGAGAAATTCCTTCGGAATACCTAAATCTTCTTAGGCCCAATCGGACCTCGTCCCAACTAGCTTTCCGACACTGCAGTGGTCAAAATGCCTATTTCATCGATGGACTGTTGCTTATCTCTTTTCGGTGTTTCGACGAGAAAACAACTAGACTTCCGGTTTGTACCGGCGAGAAATAAACGGTTCATCAGGTGCATAGTCATTTGAGCAAGCACAACGACGGAAAGTAATCTTACTACGATTTCCGCGGGCGAACCAACTAAGCTTCCGATAGGCGATCCGATCATTAACAAATTTAGGATGCCTTTATACTCTTCAAAATCGGGTCTCATCCCTGCTAAATCCCCGGCGTTTCGGCGATTGAACCTCTAATTCCGTCTGCTGTATCGGGCCTGCAATCATCTATCGTTCCGAAATTTATCGGCGATAGCATAGACTAACCATGTTGCGTCGGCGGCCGAGCTCTACGCATTGGATAGTTAGTCATTAATATTTCCATAATGGCGGCCCGCAATCGAACTATGTCTTCCGCAGCTCCTGACTCTGTCGGCGGTCGAAGTGAAGGATTTTTTGGCATCGGTGCTTGGAGAACCTTGGATGATTAGCTAACTCTTTATACAGCCACAACGACAGGCAACAGAGTCACTATGTTCTCCACAAGGCACTCGTCGACGGTCGGAACAGTTGTTCATTGCGGCATCTGACAGTTAGTGGACTAAACAGCTGCAACTGCGGTTCTCCCTCATTGAACCTTTTCTTATCGACGATCCGATCCACTAACATTTCTCGATGGCTGATGATATCGTGCCTTAGAGAAAATTGTGAATTTTCTTCTTGCCTTGTCTTCCGCCGCATCAGCTCTTCTATCTTCTATTCTTTGGCGATGACAATGACTATTCTCCTCTGATCGACGACTGAAACACATCAACATCGGCAAGCGGAACCTGTATGCGTCGGAGGATTAGTGCACTAGGCTTCTGCAATAGCGACGCTTTGAACCACTAATTCCTTCCGATGTTCATCGGCAATGAATAATACTAACCGTTTCCGATGGCCGATGAAGTCAACACTTGAAAAAATTTCAGAATTTCTGTACCATCGGCGGTCGGAGGCTCTACCTGTCGAAAGCATAGTGGTCTAGCCATCTGCAATGGCAACGCTCAATCAGCTAAGCATCGACGATCCATCTGTCTAAGTGTTTCGATGTGCCGACTACCAAAACACTTAGAAATTTTTTTGAATTTTTCTGTCATCACCCATTTCTCTTGGTTTCTTCTGGGCAGTAGGCAGCCTGCCTTTATTAACTATTTTTCATGGCCCTCTAAGGCCAAAATGCTGCAACATAAGCTCTGTCAATACATCTTCACTACCCATTCAGGCCCATGCTGCAACCAAAGCTCTGATACCACACTGTAACGTCCCCGACCCTTCGACCGATGAAGAGGACGCTACGATACATCAAATCATCTGGGGAATCTATCCCCATGAACATGAACATACATACATATAATGCTAAAGCATGATACTTAAAAACATAAAACATATTACAAAGAATAATTTTTCAGATACACAATGGAAGCGAAAACATATCAATCAACACTCATGCATATACATATCAACATTTACATGTATATCATCATTCGTCAATGGTAAATATGATTGAAGACACAAGTTAGGAAATAATACTTATCTTAATAAGAACTTGTTCCGCAACCAGCTACGTCGCTGCAACATTCCACCCAACCATAGGCCCGCGTGCTCCTTAATCTCTCAGCAACGATTCCACCCCCGCGCCGGGCATGATTCGCCAAGGAATAAGGAACTAACAAGCTTGCACATAGCTAAGGATAACAACACCAAAAGGGTACACAGTTCAACCAAGCCAACATAGTTGGGTTTATCAGGCGAACAACAGATCAGCCAAGCCAACACAGTTGGGTTTAGCAGGCGAACAACAGATCAGCCAAGCCAACACATATGAGTTTATCAGGCGAACAACAGATCAGACAAGCCAACAAAGTTGGGTTTATCAGGCTATCCAGGAGTTGGGAAAGGCTAAATGCTAAGCTGGTGAGCTCATTGAAGAGCTGCAGACACCAACACCAGAGCTAGCCTGGCTTCTAGAACACCCACACACACCCAACACAAGGAAATCAGTCCCTTCTCTGCAACGCAGTCCCTCGGACCCTGATCTCCCTTCTAGTGCTATTCAGGGGTTGTGGAGAAGGAAGCCAACTCAATAGCCCTGTCTGTGTGGTTCTCAACCCACCAGGTTTATCAAGCACCTCAGGCCCTCATTCACCACTCCAATGTATTCCGAGGACAAAACCACTGCATGCAAGCAGCCAACAGCTATTCAAGATTTGACAGGGGAAAGACACAGTCAATCAGACATGGGCAAACAACAACCCACAACAACTATGAAACCACAACACTCGATCCTCAAGGAAATCGATTCTCAATCCATGCGTGAGGGGAAAAAGACACAACCAAAGCAAAATGTGGAAGAGACCACCGCCCACACAGCGTAGGGACTCACAAAACCCAATTGATCCTCAATACAATCGCTGCAGAATTTGCACAAACCAGAAAAGGGTAAAAGAACAGACTACCACTCTATACGGGAAAGACAAAATGCAACCCCACTGAACTATTGATGTGAACAGAGGAAGAACGTTTCTCCGGTTAGCAAGCGACATGTGAAGGAATGGCAAACCCCCAAAAAATGAATTGGGGATATTTTAACTCAGTCCGTGTGAAGAAACTGAACAGACTCACGAGCTATTTAGTGGGCAGACCATCCACACGTCGTGGAGAGTGAGAGAAGGCATGGGCACGGTAGAGGTCTTTCTGCCAGCAAATCGCTGCCCCCAACTAACAATGGAAAACTAAGGTGGTGGTTTAAGGAGACAAAAAGAGAGTGGGACACATGGCTTCATCCCCATGACTCAATGTTCAACATTCCCCTTCCCTATCATTAGGAATCACTTCTCAATTTAGTTGCAGTGAACATAGCTGGTTGGGTTATTTAATTAAAATGCACAATTACATGATGTCACAATTTAATATATGCCATATGTCCTGATATACCATCGGTGACGATTCCAATCCGAAACACAACATAACCAAATCGATGGTGGGGCCTTGGCCTTTAGCTCCACACCAAGATTATTTACAACATATGTACCATGTATGTTTAATGCAAGCGGGGTTAAAACCGGGGTATTACAAGACAAAGGAAAGATAAAGGTTGGAAAGGATTGATGACATGGTATGATATGGGAATTGGAATCCAAATGGGCCAAATGACCCATTATGTAGTCATTTGTGGATTGTTGAGGTCATGAACCCCACACACGCTTGATTACTTGTTGATTTGATATCCCACAAACTTGTGGAGCCATTTGGTGCTATTATTTTTATCTTTCAGGTTCCTTGTGGTAGTGAAGATATATTTGATGTGTTATTGATATGGAGACCTCAAATATGATGATGTATAAGTCCTTGAAGCCACCTAGCTATAATAATGATGATGGCATCTTTGTATAAGTATTTGGTGATATTCTCTTGATTGTTTTCTCTTTGACTACATCCTTGAGGCATGTCTTGATAAAACACATTATGACGAAGCCCATAATGAATCCATAACATGTAGTCCTTAAAATCATTTTCGTGAATCCCTTGGACAAGCACTCAATGCATTGAAGAATCACATGAATCTTATGTTTATAAATTCTGAAACAAGTTGGCCCAGAACTTGTTTAATTGTCTTAAATTAAAATGAAAATGTGTCTCAAACAAGTCGGCTCCAAATAAATTTGACAGGTTGCCCCCAAATAGCGTGGACATTTAGTATAAATAAAGGCCTCATGTTCTCATTTGATGGGGAATTTCATGGAGTAGTTTTTCAGCTCTGATTTTTGTGAATATAGATGAGGCAGCCACAAAGAGATGGAAGAGTTGGATTAAGAAGTATTTTTAAGTCTTTTCTAAAGTCACGTGTATATATTATATGGAAGATTAGGTGCTGGAGAGAAGATTCTTTTCTGATTTTAGAACAAATATTGAATACCTTGCTCAAAATTTTGTGTGACAGTGGCTTCCCGCAGAAATCAGTGCACAAACGTCAATTAATCCAAAAGATAAGTCTTGAGCTTTGACTTGTGGAAGCATATACAACAATGTTCATAGGTCATCATCCTTGTTTATTTAGTCATGTCCTAGTCTTTGTTTCACTCTCAAGTCTCAGACCAACTATAACATGATCGAGGATTTACATGAGGAACAAAGATGACTAGATACAGTAATCTATGTAGAGATTTGGAATGAACTAAGAAGAAGTTGGATACTATGACATGAAACGCTGAGATCAGTGTTAATAAGGAGCTTGACAATGATACGATGGTCATTGGAAAAATGGTTGGTTGAATATGAGCTTAAAACAATTCTAAGTGTTGGAATGAACAATAGACCTCTTTGCAAACTCACATCAGTCACAATTTTGAAGCAGTAAATGCTTTTTTTTGCTTAGAATCATCTACAGTGAGTAGTGGAAAGTACAGAGGTCATATACAACAAAAAAAATACAATAAAGTATACATTATCATCCTTGGATGTAAGCAGAAAATAGTCAAAAGTATATGCTAGTTGTGTGAGAAGTACATATACAGTAAAGTTTACAGTGATTGATGTTGTATTGATGATACATTGTACCTTATGATGATGTCTGATGGTGCACACTAGATACTCCGTGATAAATTTGATGGTGGTGGAATTTTGATATGTTGATATGATGTATACAAAAGCATATGTATACAGTTGAACCATGATGATTTACTTATGATGGTGATGTCTTATATGCCATGATGCAAACCCTATGCTATACATACTTTATGATGACTTGATAATGTATGATGATGATGATGACAATAGATTAGATGATGAGCATATATTGTGGACATTGGAAAACATTGATGACAGATAGGCTGATGACATGATATGATCAGTATTGATGAGCATCTTGATGATATGATCATGATGAGCAGTTGGTAGAAATCACTATGAATTTTCAAGTTGGTTCTTGTACACACTTTCTTAGTTGGAACTAAGAAAAACCAAGCAGGGTCTTGGCATATAATTTGGTGCTTCTTAGTTAGTTGAAGCTGATTTTGACCCCAAGGTGGTGGCAATCAATGTAACCAAAAATTTGAAATAATAAAGTTTATAAGTTTATCTTTTTAAGTGTCTCTTGTGATTGACTCAATGTTGATGAAATTATTGATGATCTTTGTTTAAACATTTAAAGAAGTGAAATTGGTAAAAAGTGTTGGCCCACTGATTTAGCCCCCCTATCAATGTGCCATTGTGTCTAACAATTGGTATCAGAGCGGGCCTTCAACACAAGCCTAAATAGCTTGGAGGAGATCGGTGGAAACACAATGGATGTAAAGACATAGTCCCCCAGCAATGATGAAGTTCCAGTACTTGATGTGACCAATTACTTTGGATGGAGAAGTAAGATGAAATATTACTTGAATAAATTTGGTGTATGGAATATTGTGGTCAATCCACCTACTCATTCCAACAAGAAGACAAAGTCATCTGCACAGAAGGATGCCAAGAAGGACACCACCATTGCTTGGAAGTTTCTTATGGATGTACTCTCAAGCGCTTTTAGAGAGAGTGTAGGAGAACACACTTTAGCCAGAGACCTTTGGGCCAAGATGAAATGTGAGTATCAAGGAAGAAACCAAGATACAAAGATTGAAGCAAAAGTCAAGTCTACTGAAGATGAAAAGAAATAAGAAAAGGAGGAGCACGCATCAAACACTAGTGAAGGTAAGAATCTTTCTGATTACAATAGCAGTGATTGTGATAATATTGAAAATGATCTTGAAGATGCTAAGAAAGATTTCCTAGCATGCCTTCTAGTAGACATTGATCTCATATACAATTTGAGAAAAAAGAAATATTTTGGGGTCCTTCGAAAAGTACCATGAGAAGACTATGGATCTGTTCAAGAAACACAATCACAAGAAGATGAGTTTAAATGATGAGCGGGAAGACAAAGAAGACAAAGTTGAAAGACTAAATATTGAATTGATCAGTAAAACATAAGAACAAGAAGAGTCTAGTGGAGAAAGTGAAGAAACAAGGAAGGAAGATGTTGAGCTGAAGACTCAGCTAGAAAAATCCAAAACGATAGAAGAAGTCTTGAAGAACAAATTGGATGAGAAGGAGGAGCAATGTCAAAATCTTGAAATGGAAGTAGTTGGTCTCAGAAAGACAAGTGAAAGGTTCAATGCATGTGTGAATTTTAGGAACAACTCGACCATCTTAGACGAGATATTGAACTGCCAAATATCACCTTTTGATAAATTTGGCCTTAATTACAAAGCGAGAAAAGAAAATCCCGTAGCAGACACATGGAGACCTAGAAAGTATGAAGCAGGTCCCTCATTCTCCAAATATGAAACCCAAGATTCTCTTCACATACCTACATACCTACCTAAGAAATTTTGAAGGATATCAAGGAGTTAGTCCTACTCCTCAAAACAAGTTCATAAATATACATCTTCAAAGTGGAGCCAAGTATCTAGGTATGAATATAGATTCAATGGTTTTTTTTTCATGTAATGGTTTTGGTCACAAGGTTGTGGATTGTTCATTCCATAGAAGAAGAATTGTTGGAATTCCAAAGAACACAGTTAGATGATAGACTTGTAATCACATTGTTCATGTTGCTGCTTATTGCAACACTATGAGATGCTACAATTGCAGTGGATTCGGTCATAGAGCCCAAATTTGTGCTAGTTTAAGAATGCAACCAATGAAGAGCCCATCATATACATCAACAAGGAGAACCCATTAATATTGGAAGATGAATAATGTAGGAAGACTTAAATACCAAAGGACAAGTGATCACAGTCAAGGTCACTCTAAGGTATGGGTGAAAAAGATTGATTTGTTGAATATGAATGAAGTAGATCAATGCAAGGAAGATGTATTCCATTTGGAAAGCCAAACTTAAGGTATCTCAAAGACCTCACGGGGAATTCACTTAGTGAACCTCTCACATAGCACGTGTGATCATGGGATATTAAATAATACCCTTAATTTCGAGAGATATTGACCCAAACTCTTTTTGTTGAAACCCCCTCCCGATACTTAAACCTCCTCCCCACCCATTTTTATACATCAATCCTTATAAACCACCCTACCCACCCCCACCTTAAACCCCTCATCCCCCCAATACTTGCAATATATTGGTTCGATTTTTGATAATTTTAAAACTCACAATATGAACTAATGTGATAGGATATTGATCAACAAGTGAAGCCCCCGTGAAAGACCTAAGCACTCCTTGTGTCCATATAATTTGGAGGATGGAATCAAGAGAAAAGGAAGGTCACTCCAAGAAACGAATCAGGTCCTAGGATCATGATTGCAAACATAGATAGAAGCAAAGCTAATGCAATACAGAGATGAAGTCTGGAAAGTGTGAGGTGTTACAACTTGGCTTAAGGAAGATGTATGTCAATAGGGGGAGCAAGAGTAATAAAATCCATATGTACATACCGTTAAAGAAAATGAAGTGAAGTGACTTGATGATGTTTGAAGAGATACATACTTTTTATAAAGATGGTGGTTGATGCATTCCCTCTAGCATCCATAAAGTGTACCAATGATTCTCTCTTCTTTTGGATATGATTGGAAACAATGTTTTCAATTAATACCTATCATCACCTATTGTTGGTATCTGATTGTATGACTTATTTTGTTGGACCATTCACGGAGAACATACCTTTTAAATTTCCTGAAGAACATATGGCTCTGAACTAAGGTCATCAAGTTTTTTGAAAGGAAAGAACAACCTACAATGGAAGAAAGTAAGCAGTCTAGAAAGTTATGTGAATAGGAGGACGAATAACATAATAATGAACAGTAAACTGAAGTTAATAACTGTAGATATCATTCAAATAAAAACAGTCACATGGCATACCAATTTTAATATCATCTCGGTTCTCTTGACCTCAGTAATTGATAGGTGACTAAAACCTCAGTAGGAAAACTCTTGAAGGAAACTAATATCATTCTTGTGACAGCCAAAGCATGTTTGTTTTTCAAATTATGATTGAAAAAAACAAAATAGACAAGCAAGAGAAACATTCTATCTCTGATATCATGGATGCAACACTGAAGTTTGTGATGTTTGAAGCCTCAAAATTCAGGTATGCTAAGATCATTTTTAAGGTCTCTTGGAGGGTCTTAATTATAAGTAGTAGATAGTCGAAGTATGATTTCTTCCATCCTAATCACTTTGGCATACGAACTTATGATACCTACATTTGCGAAGACATCCGAATTCACCCAGTAATGCTTTGATAGAAAAGACTTCCACACACTATGCCTATTCTAGATATTGTCTAGAAGAACTTTGAGTTTCATTAAATATCCAATAACAAT
This sequence comes from Pseudotsuga menziesii, assembly GCA_001517045.1. NCBI lineage: Eukaryota > Viridiplantae > Streptophyta > Pinopsida > Pinales > Pinaceae > Pseudotsuga > Pseudotsuga menziesii. Next base: position 49,534 of record LPNX010823400.1, read on the forward strand.
GAATCCAAAGGCAGAATAAGTCAGGTTGGGAGTGCAACCTGAAGATATTAGCTTGCTGAAAAGTATAAAACAACATGTGACCAGCAATGATAAAATGTGGAAATTGGTTCTATGGCAGATTCGTGACAATTTTCTTTGGTCCTCTCTCAAGGATGTTTAAAATTTGAAGTTTATTTACACAACAATTCATGACAGTCTTGTGGACACAATTGATCATAAGAATCATAATACAATTGATACCATTAAGGATTAACTCCACTAAACAAGGGTTATACATTGTTTTAAAACATCTTGGACAAAGAACCAATTTGAAATAGAATTATGGTGGATTAGAAGCAATATTGGTACAATAACGACATAATATTTCTATGATGGAAATATGTGGGAAGATATGGAAGATAACACTTAATAACAAGTTCAATCTAAACTTGTAGGATATAGAAGTCTGAAGTGTTTTGTTACAAGTCCTAGGAAATTTACAATCACTCTCAGTCGGGATATTTGTTGAGTTGGTAGATTGACAGGGGGAGAGATGATATGAAAAGAGGGAGAAAACACTTCAGTATGATCTTAGAAAGTATTCCAACATACAATTATTTTAGCATTATGAAGCTTTAAAGGAAAATTTGGCCCTTTGTCATTAATGTCAAAGGAGGAGAGTAATTGAAGAGTTGGTGCCATCAATTACAAAGGGGCAGTTTGTTGAGGATAGGTTGTCATTGATGACACCCATTAATGACAAAGGAGAAAAAGGAAAGATAAAGGTTGGAAAGGATTGATGACATTGTATGATATGGGCATTGGACACCAAATGGGACAAATGACCCATTATGTGGTCATTTGTGGCTTGTTGAGGTCGTGAATCCCGCACACGCTTGATTGCTTGTTGATTTGATATCCCACAAACTTGTGGATTCATATGGTGCTATTATTTTTATCTTTGAGGTTCCTTGTGGTAATGAATATATATTGGATGTGTTCTTGATATGGAGACCTTGAATACGATGATGTAGAAGTCCTTGAAGCCACCTAGCTATAATAATAGCGATGATTTCTTTGAAGAAGTCTTTGGTGATATTCTCTCGATTGTTTTCTCTTTGACTACGCCCTTGAATCATTTCTTGATAAAGCACATTATGATGAAGCCCATAATGAATCCATAGCATGTAGGTCTTAAAATAACTTGTGTGAATCCCTTGGACAAGCACTCAATGCATTGAAGAAGCACATGAAGCTTATGTTTATAAATTCCGGAAAAAAATTGGCCCAAAACTTGTTTAATTGTCTTAAATTAAAATTAAAATGTGCCTCAAACAAGTTGGCTCCAAACAAATTTGACAGGTCAACCCAAAATAATGTGGAATTTTAGTATAAATAAAGGCCTTATGTTCTCATTCAATGGGGAATTTTGTGGAGCAATTTTGTAGCTCTGATTTTCGTGAATATAGCTGAGGAATCCACAGAGAGATGGTAGAGATGGAGTAAGAAGTATTTTTAAGTCTTTTGTAAAGTTGCGTGTATATATTCCATGGAAGATTCAGTGCTCGAGAGAATCTTATTTTCTGATTTTAGAAAAAACCTTGAATACCTTGCTCAGAATTTCATGTGATTGTGGAATCCAGCATAAATCAGTGCACATACATCAATTCATCCAAAAGACAAGTCTTAAGCTTCGACTTCTGTGGTTTAAAAAGATAGAACCGATCTCGGGCATGACTTGAGGCATATGATCACTGTCGAATGTGCAAGCATCTAAAGCATGGTTCATAGGTCATCATCCATTTGAGGAAATTTCAACTCAAAATGGGCCTCCTAAGGAAAATAATAAAATAATAAAATACAATTTATTAATTTTGGATAAAGAAAAGAAAAAAACTACTTTTTTTGTTTGTATTTTAGACATATTTTCCTGTGTTTTTACTCAAATTTCGATCAAGAGAGCTCGTTGGATGCGGAATTAAATTACGCTCCAATGAGTACCCACTTGGCATGCTTTTGACAGACCCTGCTAGCCCAAAAACAAAAAAATACTTGAAAAACGTGATGATGATGTCATCATCACGTTTTTGAGGTGGTTCTTGTTTTCGGGATAGCGGGGTCCATCAAAAGTATGCCGAGTGGGTACTCGTTGGATGCGTAATTTAATTCCGCATCCAACGAGCTCTCCCAATCGAAATTTGAGTAAAAAAAACAGGGAGATATGTCGAAAATACGAACAAAAAAAGTAGTTTTTTATGATACCTATCCCCAAATTTATATTAAAAAATTGTTTAAGACCTATATGGTATTTCAAATTTAAAGCAATTTCATTGGCTAAAACATGATGACATGGAATTTGAATTTGGGTTAAAAGGCCCATTTTGAGTTGAAATTTTCACTAATGCTTGTTTATTTAGCCATGTCCTATTCTTGGTTTCACTCTCAAGTCTTAAACCAACTACAACATGACCGAGGGCTTACATGAGGAACAAAGATGACTAGATACAATAATCTATGCATAGATTTGGAATAACTTAATAAAAAATTGGATACTATGACATAACAAGATGAGATTAGTGCTAATAAGGAGATTGCTAATGATATGATGGTCATTGGCCAAATGGTTGGTTGAAATGAGATTAAAACGGTTCCAAGTGGTTGAATGAAAAACAAACCTCTTTGCAAACTCACATCAGTCCCAATTTTGAAGTAGCAAAGGTTTTTTTTTGTCTAGAATCATCTACAATGAGTAGTGGAGCGTACAGAGGTCATCTACAGCATAAAATAATACAACAAAGTATACAGTAACATCCTTGGATGCAACCATCAAACAATGACAAGTATATCCCAGTTGTGTGAGAAGTACATATACAATAAATTTTAGAGTGGTTGATGTTGTCTTGATGATACATTGTACCTTATGATGATGTTTGATGGTGCACACTTTATACTCCATGATAAAGTTGATGATGATGGCATTTGGATATGTTGATATGTCGCATACATAAAGCATATGTATACAATTGAACCATGATGATTTAATTATGATGATGATGTCTTATACACCATGATAAAAACCCTATGATATGCATACTTTATGATGACTTGATACAGTATGATGATGACGATGAGAGAAGATTAGATGATGAGAAGATATTGTGGACATTGGCAGACATTGATGACAAATAGGCTGATGACATTATATGATCAGTATTGATGGGCATCTTGATGACATGATCGTGATGGGAAGTTGGTAGAGATCACTATGAATTTACAAGATGGGTATTGCAAAAAAATTCTTAGTTGGAACTAAGAAAAACCAAGCAGGGTCTTGGCATGGAAGTTGGTGCTTCTCATCCAGTTGAAGCTGATGTTGACCCCAAGATGGTGGCCTTCAATGTAACCAATAATTTGATATAACAAATTTTATAAGTTCATCTTCTAAAGTGTCTCTTGTGATTGATTAATGTTGATGAAATTATTGATGATCTCTGTTTAAACATTTAAAGAAGTGAAATTGGTAAAAAGTGTTGTCCCACTGATTCACCCCCTCCCTCTCAGTGTGACATTGTGTCTAACAATTAGAATTGTATTCGCACTCCACAAATATCAACGCTATCTATTATCCAATCTATTTTTATTTTACATAGACCACCTAGCACTCAAACACTTAGTAAATAAACCTTTACATCACAAAAGAATTTGTCGATGGTAATTACTATTCCAAGGATTCGAGTTTGAATTCGTAGTTTGACTAGGCAAAATAAATATCAGACCCGACCACTTGTTGAGAATGGACATAGGTGAAGAACCAATCGAGATTGAAGACGATATACCAGATGCTCATTTATTCCGAATTGAATCTATATCTTCTGACTTAGCAAAAATTGCTCAATTCCTAGAGGAAGGGAAATCTCCAGAAGGAATGATTGAAAAGAAAAAGAAAATCTTAGCGAGGAAAGGTGCCCCGTACACCATAGTAAATGGATTTATTTACAAACTCGGATTAGACAATGTCTTACGATGATGTGTTCTCGACCACTAAATACAAAGTATAATCAATGAAGCACACTACAATCCAGTTGGAGGACAATTTCAGGATAAAGCAACAACGAAAAAAATCCAACTTATGGTGGTCGACCATACATTGAGATTGTCGATAGTTTGTGAACAAGTGCGACCATTTTCAACGACTAGGTCGGCCTCTAACAAGCATGGAAATTCCTTTAATATATGTAAATCAAGCTTGACATTTGAAATTCGGGTGATTTATTTCATAAGGCCATTTCTAACACCGGGTAGACAAACAAAAGCACGATATATCATCACAGTAGTCGAATATGTCACCAAGTTGGCAAAATAAAAACCTTTCGAATCTTGTTCAAGTGAGATAGCCACTAATTTATATACGAGAATATCATCACAATATTTGGTTGTCCATTGACCTTGATCAGTGATCAGGGGTCACTTTTTGTCAACAAAACAATCGTTGCTTTAACAAAACAATTCTTGATTGAGCACCGAAAAAGCACAGTGTATCACCCTCAATCTAATGGTGTAATTGAAGCTTTGAACAAAACATTAACCAGAGGCCTAACAAAAATATGTAATTCCGACAAAAATGATTGGGACGACAAGATACATGTTGTATTATGGAAATACAGAACAACATACAAATGTTTGATGAGACAAACACCGTTCTGACTTGTATATGGACAGGAAACAGTTGTACCCTTACACTTTCAATAACAAACTCCTCTAATTGCCGACATACTACACATTGATGTCGAAAATTTGAGAAAAGAAAGACTAATGCAACTATCAAAACTTGAAGAAAATTGATTGATCGCAATACACTGCCAAGAAATAAAAAAACAACAACAAAAAGCTTAACACGATAGAAATATCAAAAATAAAAATTTATTGGTTGGAGACCTTGCATTACTGTACAATAGTCGAGTAAAAGGAAAACCTAAGAAACTACACACTGAGTGAATGCATCCCTACATTGTAGAAGAAATCAACACTAATGGATCAGTCTGAATAAAAACAATATATGGAAATGTATTTCGGGAACTGGTTAATGGGGCCCGACTAAAACAATACAAGGCCTAAAAAAATGATTGTGTAACTATTAACAGTAAAACAAACTATAAAAATTTGAAAAAAAACGCAAGAAATATTTACAACAAAACTCAGTATGAGAAGACCCTGGATCAATACTTTTGACAAAGCAGAAAATAGTAAAACACAAATTGGGAGATACAATCATCGACACGAGCGGAGAAGGCATGAAAACGTCTAATCATCTCGACAGAAAAATTACCGACACTATCACGATAAATAAATACACCGACACAAAGAAGAATAAAATGGTCCAATCAAGTCACCATGAACACCGACACCTAGAGCAAAAAAGTCGATTTATCTTGAGCATGCTTGACGCACTCCAAAACGTTGCGACAAATGGAAAATGATACCACTAGGATGACCACCTAGCTTAGATTATCAAGCACATTTGTGTTAAATTCCAAGAGGAGGGTGCCAAAATCTGATTCCCTTCACTCATAATATGGATAACCATGTATCATATTCGACCACTTGGAGATAAGGAATTCACTTCCCAGAAAGGACCAACAATGTGGAACTTCAAATCATTCTCTCCAAATGATTGCTAACTAGGAGTAGAAACAACAAAAATATGGTTATACAGGTGGTTTCAATCCTTAAAAATCAAAACAGCTATATCACGGGTACCCAAAAATATTCGACGAAGTATACCACCGACGACACACATCCAACTCACGTTGGACCACATGTCAGTTTGGTATTTACAAGGTGATAGGGGCACAACAAAATAAATCGACTTCTACCCTTTGGTTGAGGATATTTTCAATGGACATAGTAGGTAATCCAACACCAGATTGGGTATACCCCCTAGCAAAAAGAGTCGATCAACTAATGGTTGAACCTTTAACCGATGCAGAAAAAGAAGAAGACTATGAAATCTATGTTGATCTCAACACGCTCACTCTCAATTGTGACCACATTGGTTACATCAACCCACTTGGGATTGCATTAATAGCCAAACAACAACCATAGGATCCAGCATAACAGAGCGATGAAAGCATTTAATCCGACACACCTTTGCCAAAATATGCCCTCACCAATAAAAATATATGTCCGGTGGTCGACGAGCTATTTAAATCTCGACCGAAAAGGAAAATTACAGTACAAGTAAAGGGGAAGTGCAATTTTATTATTTAGGAGCCAACTGAATATGAAAATGCGAAATCTTTGATAGTGCAACTCAATTTTTGAAGGACGCTGCCAAAAATAAAATCCTAGTCAATGAACAAATAGGAAAATTTATTGTAGAGGAGGAGAAGCGACTGGATAGATAAAATACAAGATCAAAGAAAGTCAGGTTTGTTATGACACCATCTATCAATCTCAACCATAGCCCACCACCTCCATCCCCGACCCCATTTGTTGAAGAAGAAGTTATACCGAATTCAACAGCTTCCACATATCTATCCCTAACCCATCCATATCTGCAAAAGTTACCAATGCCACAAAGGGATCGTATTCAAAAAGACAATGACCTCCAATAATTTATCATCCAAATAACATCTCTCCTCCATGACTAGAAAAATATACTAGTAAAACGACTTGTCTTAGTCGAGGAGGCACTGAAGTCCACCTTAACCATTCCGAAAATTATCGACCCTTTGCGGTCCCAAGATAGTTGTGGATTTATATTAATTTGTACATAGTTACATGATATATCAAAATATATATGTTGTGATTTACTTAGCACTATCACCATAGGTATCAACCTTGATCACCTATCCACAAAACATTCATCAATGGTAGGGAATTTTCCTTGAGCTCCATGCCATGATCTCAATATGAAATAACATTATGTACAATTAAATACCAAGGGGTCAAAACCAGGGTATTACAATCCCATCCCCCTTACAAAAGCGTTGTCCTTAGTTCTTTACACCACCCTCAGTGCTCCTCAATATTGAACAAAAATGGATGTGTCAATCGCATGGCATCCTCCAGTTCTCAAGTATCCTCATCGAGGTTGTAGTGCTCCCATTTCACCTTTACCTACCCAATGGTTCGATTCTGGAGCATGGTGACCTTCATGTCAAGGATGCGCAATGGCTTGGTTTGTAACTTCTCCCTTGGGTTCCACCTGGATCACATCCCAATCAATCACATGGTTAGGATCATGTACATATCTCTTAAGCAAAGAAACATGAAAAACATTATTATCCCTAGTGATAGCAGGAAATGAAAGTCTATATGCAACTGGCCCTATTCTTTCAATCACTTCAAAAGGTCCACAATATCTAGGGGACAAGTTGGGACAACTTCCAAGTTTCAAATAACTCTTCTTTGCCCTCACTCTCAGATAAACATGATCCCCAACATAGAATTCTATGTGCACTCTGTGCTTATCAACATAGCTCTTCTGTCTGTCCTGGGTTGCCTTCAGATTCTTCCTGATCTTTGAAATCTCTTGCTCCATCGCCTTGATCAATTCTATCCCAAGAACAATCATGTTCAGAGGGTTATCCCAAGTCACAGGTGTCCTACACCGTCTGCCACACAAAGCTTCATATGGAATCATCCCCAAGGATGCTTGCTTCCCATTGTTGTCTGAAAATTCTACCAAGTGTAAGTAGTCTTCCCACTTGGTTGGCTTGTCTATCACATACATGCGAAGCATGTCTTCCAGCACTTGATTCACCCTTTATGTCTGACCATCAGTATGAGGATGGTAAGCAATGCTAAAATTGAGCTTTGTACCCAAATCTGCAAACAACCCCTTCCAAAAATTGGAAGTGAACTTGGCATCCCTATCAGAAACTATTGGCTTAGGAAATCCATGAAACTTGAAAATCTCCTTCATGAATATTTTTGCAATGTCATCAGTTCTATGAGTAGACTTGACTGGTATAAAATGTGTTTCCTTTGTCAACTTTTCCACCACAACCATGATAGAATCATGTTGTCTCCAAGTCATTGGAAAACTAGTAATGAAGTCCATGGAAATGACTTCCCATTTCCATTTTGGAATTGGCAAGGGCTGCAACAAACCTGCTGGGTGTTGATGCTCAACCTTCACATGTTGAAATTTCATGCACCTTGAAATGTATTTAGCAATATCCTTTTTCATTTCTGACCAAAAATACGGCTTCCTGGCTGTAGTAATTGTTTTATGATATCTTGGATGACCAGAATATGGAGCTTGATGGATCTCCTACATAACAATTTTTCTCAAATCTGCTACATGTGGAATATAAATTCTATTCTTGTAGGTAAGAAGTCCATCTTCTTCCAATTCATACCCCTCATATCCCTTCTCCCGGTTCTTCTTTTACAACTTATCCTTCACCTGTACATACAGTTCATCTTCAGTAGTATGGTTTAAAATTTGTTGTCTCAAATCCCCTTGAAAAAGACTAAGGGATGCCACATGCATTTCATGCACTTTTTTGCTGAGTGCATCAGCCACTTTGTTTTCTTCTCCTTTTAGGTGTTTGATTTCAAAATCAAACTTACATAAAAACTCCACCAATCTAGCTTGTCTAGCATTTAGTGTTGGTTGATCAAACAAATATTTCAAACCACAATGGTCTATCCTTAACACGAATTTTCTTCCCCTTAAGTAATGCCTCCACATCTTGAGAGCATGTACTATGCCTGCAAGTTCTAAGTCATGAGTGGCATAATTTTTCTCATGATATTTTAATTTTCTAGACTCATAACATATCACATGGTTGTCTTGCATGCGAACTCCTCCAAGCCCTTGACTGCATTCTACAGTGCACACCACAAATTCCTTTTCCAGGTCTGCAATTTTCAGAATGGATGCACTTGTGAGAATATTCTTCAACTGCTGGAAGCTTCCCTCACATTTAGGTGTCCATTCAAATCTCACCCCCTTCCTTTGCAAGGAGGTGATAGGATGCGCAACCTTGGAGAATCCTTCAATGAATATCCTATAATATATGGCAAGTCCCAGAAAATACCTTACATCTGTCACAATCCTTGGAGTTGTCCAATTCATGATGGCCTCAATATTTTCAACATCCACGGATACGCCTTCCTCAGATATGATGTGGCCCAAGTAATGAATTTCGTCTTTACAGAAGTCACACTTGCTCAACTTTGCATACAGCTTATGATCCCCGAGCAATTGAAAAACCAATCTCAGATGTTCTTTATGTTTTTCCTCATTCTTGGAATAAATAAGAATATCATCAAGGAAGACAAGAAAAAACTTGTCCAAATACTTTCCAAATACACTATTCATAAGGCGCATAAATGTAGCTGGTGCATTGGTGAGACCAAATGGTACCACTACAAAATCATAATGTCCATACCTTGTCCTGAAGGTTGTCTTATGAATGTATTCATCGTTGATTCTTACCTAATGGTAACCCGACCTTAAGTCAATCTTGGAAAACACCTTTTCTCGTCTCATTTGATCAAAGAGGTCATCAATCCGTGGAAAATGGTACTTTTTCTTCATAGTGACTTTATTTAGCCTCCTGTAATCAATACACAACCCGATTGTACCATCGTCCTTCTTTAAAAACAACACTATTTCTCCCCGAGGAAACACACTCGACCTGATGTAATTATTATCCAACAATTCTTGTAGCTGCATCTTCATCTCAAGCATCTCTGGTGTACTCATCTTGTAGGGTGTCTTAGAAACTTGTGCTTCTCCTGGCACAAGTTCAACTGTGAAATCGATGTCCCTCTTTGGAGGAATCCCTCAAACTTCATCAGGAAAAACATCTTTGAATTCCTGTAACACATGAAAGTCCTCCAACCTGGGAGTTTCATTCTTTGTTTCCTCCAACACATGGGATGCGTACACTCTGCAACCTTTCCTACAAAACTTCTTCAACTGCATGGATGAAATCTGCCTTACAAAAATCACCTTTCATTAGAGGAGATTTGAGGTCTAAAATGGGCCTCTTAAGGAAACTAATAAAATAATAGTTAAAATAATATTTAAAATAATAGTTATTAATTTTGGAGGAAGAATGAAAAAAACTACTTTTTGTGTTCGTATTTTCGACATATCTCCCTGTGTTTTTACTCAAATTTTGAGCGGGAGATCTCCTTGGATGTGGAATTTAATTCCACATCCAACGAGTACCCACACAACATACTTTTGATACACCCCGCTACCCCAAGGTCAAGAAATACCTGAAAAAATGTGATGATGACATCATCACATTTTTTCAGGGATTTCTTGTTTTTGGGGTAGCGGGGTCCGTCAAAATTATGCAATGTGGGTACTTGTTAGATGCGGAATTAAATTCCGCATCCAACGAGCTCTCCCACTTGAACTTTGAGTAAAAACACAGGGAGATATGTCGAAAATACGAACAAAAAAAGTAGTTTTTTTTAATGACAAATATGTCAATTCAACCATTATGGTTGACTCATTTTATTGAAATTCTATTGGTTCCTGAAATCCAACTCACAAAATTTATTGTTGGCGCGTTTTCTTATTAGGCCCATTTTAGACTCCAAATTTTCTCTCATATGAATTCCTTTCACAACCCTTAAGTTGCATTTTTCACGCATGCACTCAAAAGTCTTGTTATAACAGTCAAGCTTGACTCTGTGAGCTTCTAGCCAATCCATTCCCATGAGGATATCATAGGAACCAAGTGGCAGAACATTCAGATCTACATACGTAACCATCCCATTCATCTCTATTGGACATTTTTCCACGATCTCACTGACTTTTCTCTTAGTTCCAGTGGCTAGCTGGACTAACCATGATTTTTTATGCTTTAAATTCTTAAAAGCACAAATCTCAACAACTCTAGGAGTAATATAACTGTGATTAGAACCGAGATTAGTCAAAATAGAAACCGATTGCTTAGCAATCTTACCTGCAACTTCAACCACAATTGATTGTTGGTCTTCTTGACAGTTCTCCATAGCTGCATAAATCCTAGGGACAGTCCTTGCAACTTGGCCTACAATTTTAGCTTCTTAAATGTTGTAAGATGTCCTTACATTCGCATTCTCAAGTGGGCAATTCCTGTGCAAATGGGTTCCTCCACATTTCCAACATTGGATAGGTTCCCTGCTCTGTTATGGATCTCAGGAATTTTCTCCCATCGCCCTAGCGGGATTTCCCATAGCTTGTGATGGTTGATTTTGTTGATTCCTAAAGTTAGAAGGTTTGAAACCTTTCTTCCTTTGGTCATACCTCTCATTTATCCTGTCCTCCTAGAATTTTTGGTAATTAGGTTTTCCCTTAATTTTCTCATAGCAATACTGAGCTTTCCTGATGGCTTCCCCTAGAGTTCTAGGCTCATCAAACTCGATTTTGTCCCTGTAGGACTGAGGAAACCCACTTAGGAAGCGTTGTATTTTTACTCTGTCATCCTTGATATACCTGAATTACCTTAGCAGTTCCAAGAACTTATTGGCATATACTTTCATGGTCCGTTGTCCCAACTTCATCTCATGGAATTCTTTGACCTTGTCATCATAGTACTTGTCAGAGAGGTATTGCTACTTGAAATACTTCTTGAATTGTTCCCAACTGATCTTCCTTTCATTGATCTTATTTACCTGCCTAAGGTGCTCCCACAAAATGGATCCTCTTCCATTCAGGTGGAAGATGCAAACCCTGGCTTTCATATTCCCTAAATAGTCTTGGACTTGAAAATATTTCCTCATGCCAAGGAGCCAAGATTTAGCTTCATGTACAGTATTTATCTCTCCATTGAAGGTAGTCGACCTTGCCTTTCTGAAATCATCACGTGAGTTGTTTCTATAACGCTTCCTTCTCTTTTCACCATGAGATGAAGAGCTCGATTCCCCTGTGGATTCCCTAGAGTTAGAATCCCTACTAGAATACCTCTCCCTTCTTCAGGAACTAATTTTGTTTCCTTCTGGTTTCTCTATACGATGCCTCGAGCTCAGCCGCCTTTGGATGTCTGTTAATTTTTGCAACATGATGGCATTCAATTGATGCTGCTCCCCGTGAGCTTTAATCAAGCTTCTCATGGTGGCCGCAACCTCTGGCAGCGTCTCTTGAAATATGCTCCCATTAGAATCGGTGTCATCATTTCCAACTTGGACGTTTCCTCCCATAGCATCTTCCTCATGCTCATAGGGATTCTTTGCATCGTACCTATCGTAGGTTCTCATGGATGACCCACAACCCAATTTCCAAACGGCACTATGACTCTGCAAAAAAATTTGTTAATGAACATGTTTGTTAGAGGCATGATACTATTTTCAAAATTAAATACACAGTTAACTACATCCCATATTTCTGGAAACCATTCACTTGGCCCATCTAGGCCCAATGTTGTAACCATAATCTTTGATACCACAATGTAACGTCCCCGTACCCCATAATGCGGATAATTTAATTTTTTTTATTTAAGAACCTTGTTTTCCTTCCTGACACAAGGCATGTGCGTTAACACACTCTTCCACATTCATCTTCAAGTTTGGAAACCCTTGTAACAGTCGTTTCGACCTTCAATTTCCTATTCTGCGTCCAGAATGACCCTTTCCAAACTAAACTGACATTTTTGACGTCTAACTTCTGATTTTTGACTTCCTTCTTCGGGAATAAAAAATCCAACCTTCCATAGAAATTTTAGCTAACCTTCCGCTTTCCAAATTTTGACTTCGAGAATCGGAAAGATGCCCTTCTGGCTTAGAATCCTTTACGCTTTCGTCTTCCAATTTCTGACTTCGAGAATCGGAAAGTCGCCCTTCTGCCTTAGAATCCTTTACCCTTTCAACTTTCGATTTTTTACTTCGGGAATCGAAAATTGGAACCACCCATTCTCGGCCTTATGCAACCTTCTCATAGGCGGATTTAAAGGGTGAAAACACCGTATTTATTACCTTAGCTGCATTCTTGACTCTGTGACAGGATTCTAGCCTTCCTGAATTTAGGAAAACATGCATAAAACATCTAAGGAATAAACAAAGATAAAATGTAGGAAATATACACAGGTAATATCTACTTCATCATCCTTAAGAATTTAATCATGAACATAAAAATTCATAGGAAAATACATGGCATAAAAAAGCATAACAAAGATACTTATCTTGATGATTAAACTATCCTGCAACTAGCTAGGTGACTGCAACGTTCCACCCAACCATAGGCTAGTGTGTTCATTAATCTCTCCACACACTACCACCCTCGAGTTGGGCATGACTTCCACAAGGAACTAGGGAAACAACAGGCTTGTACATATCCAGAATCGAGCACACAGACACCCACACACACAGTCAAGCCAACCTTCAGTTGGTTTTGTCAGACTATCTAGTCAAGGCACAAATGGGTTTATTAGGCACTCGGCCAAGCCATCATTCAAAGTGGGTTTATCAAACTGCAGGCTTACAAGCCAAACAATGCTGGGTTTGTCAGGCTTACTACAGTTGGGTTTATCAGACTATCCACACTCAATCCAACTTCCAAAATAAGGATCATCCAAGCCACCGATGGGTTTATTAGGCACTCAGACAAGCCATCATTTACAGTGGCCTTATCAGACTATAGGCTTACAAGCCAAAAAATGCTAGGTTTATCAGGCTCACTCATCCAAGCCAGCTTACAGTTGGGTTTATCACACTATCCACAATCAATCCAACTTCCAAAATAAGGATCAACCAAGCCACCGATGGTTTTATCAGGCTAAGCCAAGCCATCATTTACAGTGGGTTTATCAGACTGTCCAACCAAATCCATCGACGGGTTTATTAGGCACTCAACCAAGCCATCATTCAAGGTGGGTTTATTAGGCACACATTCACTCTATGACAGAGAATACCGTTGCACAACAACGCTGGGGAAACCATAGATGGCCACACTTGCTCATCAAATCGAGCGATCTCCACTGCCCTTATTCGGCAAAGGAAAATACTTGCAAATACTTTGTCCCCTTACCCTTATGCGGTAGAGGATGGTAACCAACAAGTAAAACGACCCCCCTCCTGAATAGAACATTGTTCTCCTTCTACGGGTTAACGACCAGGGTGAACAACCCCTCCTGGAAAATTGTCCGCGGGATGAAAATGAACAGCTAGAGCCAAAAAAACATGAGTGAACTTTCCCTGCCTCCTTGAAATTCCCCACTCAGCGCGACTAAGGATGAGGAGATGGTCACGCATTCCCACGCAGGTTTACTTGATACAGTAGCAAGAACGTGCTGCCCCAGACTGCAGGTTGCATGCTTTGCTCAGTCAAGATATCTAACTACCATACCTTGCTCTACCCAAGGAATTAACTGCCTCAGCCAATTTTTGGAAGGAATTAATGATTGAGGAGAGAGGACGAAGGTAGCTGAGGGTTCAAGGTTCCCTTATTGACATATGTATTAACCCTATAGGCTCGTAAGTTTGACTTACTCCCCACCCTATCCCATGTGGAATCATGCCCAATCTCTTTTAATGTTTGTAGTCCCAAGCTAGTTGTGGTTTTATATTAATTTGTACATAGTTACATGATATATAAAAATATATCTATTGTGCTTGACTTAGCACTATCGTCATAGGTATCAACCTTGATCACCTATACACAAAACACTCATCAATGGCAGGGCCTTGGCCTTGAGCTCCATGCCATGCTCTCAATACGATATAACATTATGTACAATTAAATACCAAGGGGTCAAAACCGAGGTATTACACTATCCACAACATCTATATTAGGAATTAGGTTTTATGTACATGAACTATTTTTTTGGAAAGCTTGTAATTTTGTGGTAATGTTTTGTCCTAGACATTTGTAGTGTCATAGTATAAAGTCACTTTTATGTAATGAGGGCCCTATCACCTTATTAGTAACTTAAGCTTTAAGTAGGGTTTCTATCTCTTTTTGGTACAAATTGTGGATTCCTCTCTCTCATATGTAACTATTATCATTTTCAGAAATATAATCAACAAGTTTTTTTGGAGAAATTTTCCTCCATAAGCATATTTTCAAGTACAATCTACCCTTGGGTATGTAATTCCAAATTACCTTTTCTCTCACCTCTCATTTTCTAATATTTGAGCTTCACCCATATCATTTTTTTTTTTATTAGTTGTAGTTGCAATAGTAGTTTCATTTTTGGCATACGTACATTGCAATGAACTGGGAAATGAGCTTCATTTTAAAGAACACCCTTGCATCCCAATTAGGTTACTCTTTTTTTTCCATTTTTGTTTGTAATTGTTGAGATCCCACTTTTTGTAAGCTTAATTTTAATTTTGAATAGAAGGTCTAGGGATATATTTTGAATTTTCATACAAGTCTAATGTCTAGTATATATAGTTAAGGTGCCCATAACTCTAGCTCTAATCCCTTCAATTCTAGGAGAGAGGGTCAACAAGTTCAATCTGAGTCTTTTCTCTTGCCTATATCTATGTAGTGCCCACTTTAGCCAATCTTATTTGTGGGCATTAAAAAAATTACAAGGATGGAACTTGAGACCTTTGTCTAGCTCTTTATTAAACTGCATGTTCATTTTCCATTCAATGCTTATCTTAGTTTGTTCAATTTTGACATGTCTTGTTGACACACTTCAATCGACAAGGGTTCACTCACTGTCGACACCCTTTGATGCAATCTCCCTAAACACCGGTCGAAGATGTTTTATCTTATCCAACAACACTTGCAAAGCAGATGCAGTCTCACCCGAGATGTTTGAGCGAGGGTTTCAGGAACCATGTTTCCGCAGAAAGGAAGAGGACTTGCACACTTAATCTTACTATGTTGCAATGCAATTCATAGATCCATGATATTTTAACATATCATTTATCCAAGTTATTTATCATCATTTGCAACAGTTATAATATCGCAACAATTCATGATTCAAATTAACTTAACACAGATGTCGACATGTAAGAACCCATTAACCACATAAATACTTTGCATCATCATATATTCAGACACAAATAGATCATGTCATTCAAACAGGGCGAACATCATAGATCACATCGTTGCAGTTTAAAACAAAGACAGATTTTTTTATCAATGCTCATCTCATATTAGATTCGAAGATCAAAATACATCCCTTACTCGAAAGCCTCAGACCAAAACCCATTCCTCCGCATACTACAAAGAAGGTAGCACCATAAGATCTCACGATACAAAAGAAGAAAGATCCCCCATTATCTATCAACTACATTCCTAACTCTATTTATAGGCTTGCTCCTTTACAAAATGGTCCACATAAAATGACTTTCTAACTAACTTGGACCAAAATTATAACTAATTTCGACCAGACCAACCACACTTGTCGATCAGTTGCTCTTTCCTAGTCCACTTTGACACTTGTCTCTATCTCCTTCGCCGCACATTGTGGACTTGATCTCCTTGCCAACAGGACCCCAACACAAACTTGTGGCTCGTCCTCGATCCATGTCAGCTGGATATTGTTGGTTCATTCAACTTGGCCTTGAATTGTCATGTTCTGTTCGCATCTACTCAACCTCTTATTTGACCTTTGTGCTCAGTGTTGTGCATTCTTTGACTTCTTGCTCTATGGGATGATCTTCAAATACTTGCGACACTTTAGTCTGTGCTTCCTGTGTGGTCGCAAGTATTTCCATAGCCTTTAGTGCTAGTTGCTCTATGTCCTCCTGGAAATGATTTAACTACACCGTCATGTGTTGATGTTGTTCTCTTGCCTTGGTGATTCTCTTATACAAATAATTCAACTCTGTCGCTTTTGTCACTTGTACAATTGGGACCATTTTTCTCAGTGATCCCCACATCGCTTGCATATATGCCTATGCCTTGTTGATTTGCGCTCCTAATTGGTGCAGCTAGTCGTCTTGAACGACTCGCATCCAGAACTACATCGTTGCCTCGACAATGGAGTTGGCTTCTTTCTCGAACTCTTCGAGCTATGTTTCCACTTCCTCAATCTTGGTTCTATACTCCACTATCTGTTTGGGTGGCATATTTGGTATTGCACGTTCCTGCAACTTCTCATTCTATTTCTTCAAGTTGACAACTATTTGGCCTAGTCGTACTACCTTCGCTTCCACAAACATATCCATAGTGATGCTTGGAATTTCTTCGCATGCAACTGATATGGCCCTCTCTAGTCGCTTCTTGTCGTCGAAGACCTTGGTTTTTTCCATCACTTCTTCCTCTTGCACCTTTCTCATCTGTTCAATCTCCTCTTTCGCTTGTGTTATTTTCTCCTGCAATTTGACTAACTGATCATGAACAATCTCCTCACGGACTGTGATTTATTGACTTGCTTCATTTTGCAGGCATGCTTTTATATGCAATGGTAGCTCATTGACATTGATGCTAATCACGTCGAATTGTTGCATGGTCGCATCGACACCTTCACTTCGTGTTTCGAGTGCAAGCGGCGGAATTTGCATAAGCCACACCCTTTTTCTAGTACTTAACTTTGTTTCTCTTTGCATCACATCTATCTGCGACACCTTCTCTAGAATTAAACTTGTCATGGATTGCAACAATCCCTTGACTTGTTGAAATAACTTTGTCAAATTATGCTTTACTTCCGCTTGAATTTTGTTGGTTGCAGTGGTAATCACGACTAGTATTTGATTTACCTAATCGTCCACCATCTTTGGTGCGTTTCTTGCTTCCCCTTGCTCGAATCTTCTCTTCGTTCCTTCATCCAGTTGTATCTCTAGCTCTAAATCTGTCAGAGTGGCTGATGATTCTTCTTGCAACTCCTCCTCATAACCTTTTGCTTATTCTTTCTCTTGTTCATCTGGAATAATAGGGAATAACCATGTATCTGTATCCAACAACTCGTCGATATCGACATGGACCTTCCATTCAACCGTCCAATCATAGATAATAGAATCTAACTCTTCATCTGTCAACTTGTATGTCATGGTGAGCCATTGGTGGTACACATCCCGCCTTGCTTGAATGTGTATTGCATGTGGCCCTATTGCGAATCGTGCCACTGGTCTATATTTTATCGCGGCCTCCTCGGTGAGACGCAGAACCTTCCCTATTGCGTCTCAAATTCCATCATAATATAAGTAAAATTGGATGTTGTAGTCAATTTGTCGCTCCTTAATGTCAAGCACCCATAAGTTCTAGTACCACGCTCCCTTACACATTCTAACTTCCTCAACATCCATCCCTTGGTAGAACTTGGGTTCCATCCAACCCACAAGCGTGATCAATATTAAAATCCATGAATAAGTAAATGGCCTCTTCCCTTCTTGTTCCATCATGGCATCTTTCGTCAGTTGGTTCAACAAGAACAAGGACCAAGTCATTTAAACCCCCTCTGTGCAATGCTTTGCGCATGAAAGCACCCCCGACGCGCATTGGTTAGGTCAGTTCTTCTGCACAATCTTCACAACCAACAACTTTGTTGTGAATTGAATGGCCTTGTCATTGATAGTATTGATGACATATGCCCCCTTGTCTTGAATGACGTCGTACTTCTTATTAAGCGTTGCAGCCAAACTTTTGTCGTTATCTTTGCCGTAAAAATACTATGATGGATAGACCCATTCCATTAGCAATCAGGTGATATGAGAAATTAGGTCGACCGTAGCCGGAACCTTGGTATCCAACCAAATGTATCCACCATGGAAGAAAGATAATAGTTGCTTCAAACACGCATTCACTTCTGCCGAACAAACGAAATGTAGCATATGGGTAATTTCCAACAATCTCGACCGCTACAAAACCAAAGCCCATTGTGGTGGTACTCTAGTGATTGGACCTCCTTCTCCTTGTGGTTTCTTATCAAAGTGTTATGTAGTGCATTCTGGATATGCCAGAATTCCATGGTTGCTATACGCAAACTTATGAAAATGCGACACAATATTCATGATGGACTGCACACCCTTCGGTGTCGCTGACAACTTAATGTTGTAGCATTGGTTCTTTAAAAGCTGAACTAGTGGGGCGCCTACCTCTCGTGGTGGTACATAGCCTAGAATGTCATCAACTATCAGGCCTTTTTCGTTTTGTCGAATCCACTCCTCCTATTGTTGATGGTTGGCCTATGCCTTTACCTCTGTCGGCCTAGTTGCACTTCAAGTCGACTTGATCCTTCTTTGCAGAGACTTGGGGAAATTTGTACCCCCCTTTTTCTTAGGCATCCAGGTTAATAATTTTTGGATTTCTGGTGTCTCTTCTACAATTGGCACACTTCGTGTCAGTGATCCATGTGTACCACCATGCAAAATTATCTAGGCCATCACTACTAGTGTACCTCTCTCATGCTTTGCACTTCTCTCTTACGCTTTCCTTTGCACTTACTCATTCTCTCGATCATTACAATGGTTCAAAACAACCCTCCCCTTGTCGATTCTTATAACCTTGAGATCACTTGTGTGACTTATTTTGATTATCATAATTGAATCCTTTAACGATCGACCAAATCCATCGCCAATTCTGCAAATCCACTAGTCCAATTCCTCATAAAATGTGTCTTGTCCACTTGCGTTGTTTCCCATCGGGTTTAATTACTACATTTATTTCTCGATTTGACTGCATCATCCTTCATCTGATGTCTCTGAGCTCCCTTCTTGCTAGGATTTGCGCTTCCTTTTCTCTTTGTCGACCCTTCTTGCCCTGAGTACTTACTCATCAGCTTGTTTTTTGCATCATCATTTTTTTACCACGCTGCTTCTTAGTCATGGTGCCACACCTGGCTATCCCAATAGGGTTTTATTTGCCTCCCATTCACTAGCTTCGGTAGTAATGCACCATCTAGTTATTGCAATTGCACTGCACCTCCGTTGGTGATTAAGTGAATCACATAAGGTCCTAACCAATGCATTTGGAGATTACATTGGTGCTTTGTGAACTTGTTGTCATATAGGAGAACCATATCTCCATGCTGGAAGTACTTCGCTTTGACATGATGGTTGTTCCATGCATTCTGTCGATCCTTTTCCACTTGTTGATGAAAACTTGCGATGAATCGATCCTCCTCAAGCTGTAACAACTACTTCAATTTTTCTTCAACCACTCCTTCATCACTTATTCCTGTTGTTGCCGCTATGCACAGGATGACTCTGTCGACATGATTGATTCTTGGCCATAGACAAGCTTGAATGGTTTTTTCCCTGTCAACAACTTCCATGTAGTTCTATAGGCCCATAATATTGCAGGAATATTCAGATCCCAATCATCGTGATTACCATTATATACCTTTGTCAATGCATGTTCCAATACCTTTTTGAATTCTTCGGCGGTTCCATTCGCTTGTGGGAGATATGGAGTACTCTTCTTGTGTTGGATCTTGAATTCCTTCATCATTGCGCCAATGGTGTGATAATAAAGTGACTCCCTTGGTTGCTCATCAGTATATTGGGACAACCAAACCGAGCAACGACATTGTTGAATAAGAACCTCATTGTTGTCGTAGCGGTACAATATGTTTCTAGTGCTGCTTCTGCCCATCTAGTCAAGTAGTTTGTCGCAATGATAATGTATCGTGCAACGTGCACCCGTTTGTTTTCCTGGAGGATTGATGGGTCCCACAAAATACACCCACTTATCAAATGGTTGTAGCATCACTTGAGGTGCTAACAGAATTTCGTCTTGTTGTGATGGCTTCCCATCCTTTGACAAACATTGCAACTTTTCACATTGTCTATAGTGTCACTGTGCATTGTTGGACACCATAAGCCAACTCAGAGTATCTTCGTAGCGATTGCACAACCTCCGTAATGTCCTCCTGCAATTCCATCATGCGCTTTGGCTAGTATTCTCTCCTACTCATGTGGTAGAACATATGAACATAGAATTTCATCCAGTCCCATTTTGTAGAGTTGTCTGGTGATTAGATGGAAATATGCAACTCTAACAACTAGTTGTTTCTTCTGACTAGTTGTGAAGTCTTTTGGCACTTTTCCTATCGAAAAGAATTGGATAATTTGTTCATAATGGTCATTTACCATTCCAACCTTAAACAACTGTGCATCAGGTAAGCCTTCCTCGATGCTTCTTGGTTCCTCTCCTATCTCAATCCTCGACAAATGATCGGGTTTGGCATTCAACCATCCTAGCTTGACGATGATCTCGAAATCAAATTCTTGGAAGAGTAGCAACCATTGGAAAATATTGCCCCCCAACACAGGATTGTTGACCAAGTATTTCAATGTTGAATGATCTGTAAAAATTTTGAAGTGTCCTCCCAACAGATAGTGGCAGAATTTATGCACTGCATACACCATTGCCAATCCTTCTCGCTCTATTTTTGCATAGTTCCTTTCTGCAGCAAACAACTTTCGACTTGCGAAGATGATTGGGTGATCAATCGCTCCTTCTCCTGGTTGTGACAAAATTACTCCTAATGTGACGAACAATGCATCAACATGGACGTGAAACTCCTTCGTCCAATCCGGAAATACTAATATCGACATTGTAACCATCTTATTTTTTAGAGTATCGAGACTTCCCTGACACTCATCTCTCCATTCAAATTTCATGTCCTTCTTCAAATTTTTCTCCATTGGTGTTGTGATTTTTGTGTATCCCCTTATGAACTTTCAGTAATACCTCATATGGCCCAACATTTCCCTGAGTTGTTTTATTGTCGTTGGAGGAGGTAGATTGAAAATTATCACAATCTTGGCGGGATCAACCAAAATACTTCCTTACAGACAATGTGTCCCAAAAAAATCCCAAACGGAGCACAAAATATACACTTTCTCAGATTTAGTAAGATCTGATGTTGTCAACATTTTTCCAACATCAGTCGCAGGTTTGCGATGTGGTATTTTACCAACATGTAGACAATCCAATCGTCCATGTATATTGACAAGTGTTTCTGAAGGAAATCTTTAAACGCAACGACCACTATCCTTTAGAATATTGCAAGTTCATTCTTGAGTCCAAACGACATCACCGTGTATTCAAAACATACTCGTTCCGTCATAAAAGTGGTTTTGTGTCAATATTCCTGCGCAATTTTTATATGTTGGTAACTTGAAAATCAATCTGTGAACGAATAGATCTCTTGTCCTCCAACTCCTTCCAGTACTTCTTCAGTGAATGGCGTTGGGAATGGCTCATGAAGACATGCATCATTTAACTTCTGGAGGTCGACACAGATCCATATTTTTCCTGTCTTCTTGTCTTAAACAACCATTGGACTAATCCATTCCAACTCTTCCACTGGTTTGATGATGCAAACATCCTGTCAAGCTCAACTTTGACACATTCCTTGTGTAACACCCCGGTTTTGACCCCGATGCATTAAATGTATATGATGTATATATTGTAATTAATCGTGGTGCGAAGCTAAAGGAAAAATCCCCACCATCAATTTGGTTGTGTTATGTTTGGCGATTGAAAATCATTGCCGATGGTATATCATGATATACGACACATATTAGTTTCGGTATCATGTAAATATGCACTTTAATTAAAATGAACCCCAACCATCTATGTCAATGCAACCATGATGAAAAGGACATGATTTTCCTAAGGATAAGGAGGGGGAATTATTAAACTTTGAACCTATGGGGGAAAAGCCATGTGTCCACTATTAAACCCTTTGACTTGCTCACCTTCCCTTGTCTTATCCAAATACCACCATTAAAAATTGTTGCTGTTAGTTGGGGCAGTTATGGCTGGGGAGTGGAGTGTGGCAGGACTGTTAGTCCTTGCCCACACGCACACTCCACCAGCAAATCAAACCTCACGTTGGGCAGAAGAAACGACTACGCCCATCATTCCACTCTCTCCACGACGGTGCTGAAACACTCCCACACTTCCCACTCGCCATTCTCCATTGTCGCTCATTCTCACGCAGGGGAAAAAAAACATCTCGTGTCTCACGCAGAGGAATTTTTCCTGTTTGGCCTCACGCAGTCAGGGGAGGGAGCCGTTTCGGCTGTCATTCACGTTCTCCACAGAGAGGTATCTGGTGTGTTTCCATCCGTATTTTGGGATCTGGTGTAAATTTCTCTCACGCACAGGTTGGGAGGCTAATTTCCTTCCCCATTTGCGGTCTGTGTAAGTCTTTCCGGTGGCTTCATTGTTGAGAACGGGTTGTTGTTTCCCCATGTTGCTGGTTGTGTCTATTTTACATTTTGGGACTGTTTTAAGCTGTTTTGGAGTCGTTTTGGCCACGATAGGGCCAAGAACGGCTCAGGAATTGTTTTCCCTATCCAAGCTGTGAATCGCTTGTGTGACTACATGTATGCAGTGGTTGCTCTTCGGACTGTGTTGGAGTAGGGATGAGGGCTTGGTTTTCTTGATAAACCTGGTGTGTTTGGGAACCACACAGACATAGCTAGAGGGCTGGATTTCTTCTCCACAACCCCTGAATAGCACTGGAAGGGAGGTCAGGGCCTGAGGGACTTTGTAGCAGAGAAGGGACTAATTTCCTTGTGTTGGGTGTGTGTGGGTGTGCTACAAGTCAGGCTAGCTCTGGTGTAAGTGTCCTTAGCTCTGTAATGAGCTCACTAGCTTAGCATATGAACTTTCCCAGCTCCTTGATGGCCTGATAAACCTGACCATGTTAGCTTGGCTATCTTGTTGATGGCCTGATAAACCCAACTGTGTTGGCTTGACTGTGTTTTGTGTATCCTTGGCTATGTGTAAGCCTGCTTGTTCCTTATTCCTTGGGGAATCATGCCAGCTCGGGGGTGGCAGCCTTGCTGAGAGATTTAGGAGCATGCTAGCCTATGGTTGGGTGGAACGTTGCAGCGATGTAGCTGGTTGCGGGACGAGTTCTTTATGAGATAAGTAATCTTGACCATTTCGTCTCTGTATTTATATTTATTGTTTAATGAATATGATGAACATGTTGAATGCTTGTATGAACACGTGTTTGCTTCCGCTGTATGCTAAATAATCATGTATGCATGTTCTAGTTCAAAGCATTTTGTTTTAGCATCTTATGTACATACATGTTCATGGGGCGGTTGCCTGGATGGTTAATGCCATGGTAGCGTCCTCTTCGTCGGTCAGAGGGTCGGGGACGTTACACCTTGTATCGTGGGTTCAATCGATAAGGACATTTCTTTACTGGTTTTGCATATGGATTTAGAGGTATTTTACTTTCTTCCAAGTCTCCTAAAATCCTTTTCATCTCATTGAATTTAGTTATAAACAAATCCTGGAATTTGTGTAGCAAAGTTGGGTTTCGAAATTGTCTTTTATAATGATGTTATTTACATTAATTTCTTGGCCTATTTACCGAAATATAATACAATTATCTTTAATTTGTCTATCTTTTACTATGTTTTCATCAGTTATACCTTATAAATGTAAAAGAAGCTTAAATCATCATTTTTGATGTGTTATTGCATTTAGTGGCATTTTGGCACTCCATTTAGGCTTTTTTTTTTCAGTCCTAAGTTTCACACTGGGTTTAATAGCATGTTTCTTATTGATTTACTAATTTGGCTTACCTTTGTCTTTCGTCTTTTGTTGATCCTATAATGCTTGCATATCCAAATACCATGAAGTGAGGATGAATTTTAACATTTATTCAAATTTAAACACAATAATGTGAAATATTAAAAGGATTTAATATTAAAACATTAAAGATTTTGTTTAAACTTTAAATCACTTTTACAAACTCACTCATAATCCAAATTAATCAAAACATGAAGTAAAAAGTGATATGGATTTTTAACACTTATTTAATTAATTAAATTACACATGGCCATTTAATCCCTTTGAATATGATATGGTAAAATTCCTTATATATCGTTCTCTTTGAACATTAAAACCAATTATTTGGGATATTCCTTATGTTCACCATATATAAAATAAAACACATATAATACTCATTAAAAAGTGGAATATGGATTTTTGTACTTGATCAACTATTATATATTTACAAAGTTTCATCTCTACGTTCCTTTAAATTCTTTTGAATATGATGTTGGTTATTTAAATATATATTATTCCTTTTTAACACAAAACTACTTGTCAAAACAATAAAATATCGCGTTGACCATAACGTTTGATACCATTTCATATTTTGTTTCTTTGCTAACTAATAGACTTTATGTTTTATGCAAGTATGCGAATATGGAGAATTATTTTACGCACAGTGAAGAGAAGTTCGCATGCCGTGAAGAAGAGGAGCGCACCGGGAAAGGAGATGGAACCTAGCTCCCTGCAAATAGAACACAACCATTATTTAAACCTGGAACCCAACAATAAATTCAGGCAGTTCACTATTTATCTCGAGATCATAGTCTTTAGCGAACCAACAAGCGGGCAATGCATCTATTCTAAATACGCGTAGAGCATATCGAACTCACTGCACAGTTCATCATTCAGTTCACCGAGATAATCGTGCATTGTTGATGACAGATTCCCCAAGTATTAAAGCATGAAACGGTTCTCAAAATGCTTATCGTCCATGTGCCAGAGTAATAGCACGAGCTCCATTATGGAAGACTTACCAGTGTGTTCCTTTTCTTGACACCATGCCACTAGTTCACGCCAAAGAAGGGGAGCTTGTGTGCCACATCATGCCCGATGAAAACCAACTTGCGAAGAAGAAGGGAGGACGACAATGTGTTGGCATTTATTAACTTATCTTAAAGAGCAGTCAACCACTGAAAGGGTTGACTTGCTCGCTCTTTGTAAATACTGTATATACAAACGCTTCTATGAGAGACTAGTTAGTTTTTAGTTCAACAATTTACATGTAATCAGTCAGTTCTAAAAATTATGTAATACTTCTTTTCAATTCAATGGAAGTTCTGTTTACACTGTGCATGATCATGTCTTAGTAGCATTTGGAAAGCCCTCACTCCGATTGTTGGGAGGGCCCCTCATCATAAGTCTTCAGCCCTTCTACTTCGACGAGTAGGTGTGGTACTCATCCAACTGGTGACACTCTGGCCTGATTTATGAGTCGCAGTTGTACAGGGGACCATACCAACTGTGGTTTCCCCATTATTTCCCAAGTTTTCTTTGTCAATATGTTGACATATTATCCTAGATCCAAGATGATTGAATCCACATCATAGTCATCGATATGGACATTCATTCTCATCTCCCTT
Source organism: Pseudotsuga menziesii (assembly GCA_001517045.1). Lineage (NCBI taxonomy): Eukaryota > Viridiplantae > Streptophyta > Pinopsida > Pinales > Pinaceae > Pseudotsuga > Pseudotsuga menziesii. The sequence continues at coordinate 75,535 of LPNX010823400.1, forward strand.
CCTATTTTTTTTTTATGCAAATAATTTACGGCGTGGTCTTGTCTCCCTTTCTCCTGTATGTACAAAAAATTCTCTATTTATGCTAATGCATCCAAATATTTTTCTAGTGACAAATATATTTATAGAAAATTTTGCAATGTTTCAACCTTCCATGATGATCCTGACACAACTGTTGAATCAAAAGTAGGTGGCATTTCATATATAGGAAACTTACCCATGTATCTGTTCATTATGTCTCTTGCGTTGAAGAAAGTTTCTTTCTTGGCGTCGACATCGAATTGTACCTTCTTTCAAGCCTCCAATCGGATTTGTTGGTGTGGTCTATCATCTCCCGTCGTCGTGCCTCCTCGAGTTATGACTCCAACATCTTCCGGCTGAGTCCTGGGTTCTGCCAAAATTTTTCCTACAGTTGGTCCTTGATTCTGATTTTGAGGTTGGTTCGCATCCTGGTTCACATTCTGGTTCAGCTTTGGTTGTGGCAGGTTCTTAGCTTTCCACTTTGCAATCAACTATGGATAGTCTTCGATAGTGTGATCTGTGGCAGTGAAATACCTACATTGAGGCTGTAGGTTCGGACAATCCCTCTGATATTGTCCCAAGACTCTACAATTATAACACATCACTGATCTACGACCTCTTCCCATGGAACCTCCTTGACCGAATCCTCTATTGCGACCTCCATGGAATCCTCCTTGTGGTTGATAATGTGGTTGGTTAAACTGTTGTTGTTGGTTAGGTTGTGGTGGAGCGTACTGTGTTGAGTATACTACAACTGAGTATACTATCACTGTTGTTGATTATACTGCATCTGATTGTACTACAGTTGCGGTGAGGAAAACTGTAGTTGTTGTTGCATGAACTATGGTTGTTGCTACAATTGCAGCCTCTCCGTTGGTGGATGTTCTTCCCCTTTCATAAAATTTTTATCCATTGTTCTCTCTTGGAGCAAGTCGTATGCTCTGCAATCCTTCTCTTTGTGACCAACTGATTTACGAAAAATTGCAGAACAGGTTTGTCATCCTTGACACAACCTTTTGAAATTCCTTGGACTGATGTCTTCTAGTCTGACAGATTCGACACCATGTCAGGCCTCCTTGACTCAATGGATTAGGGATTTCGACTTGTAAGTATTCATGAAAGTCCAGACATTGATCCTTATGATGTCCTTCTGTATGACATCAAGTGCACCATACTTCTTCATAGACATCCTTTCCTTTATTTATAACCCGCAACTGAATAATAAGATTTTCCAATTGTGATTGGATCTATTTCATCCCAACACCCATTTCCCCAATTAGTGAAGCTTCCAGCTTCATCATAATTTCTAGAGCCTCAGTTTGTGTCTCAATATTATGTTGCATTAGCGACATCCGGATGTGGGGCACCAATGCTGTGATGGACCATTATTTCTGTTGCACATCGCTCATCCCGAAGATGACCTTAGGCATCAACGTCTTGAATCGCTGATCGAAATCCCATACCAACTCGTTCAGATAATGCTTCATTTCCTACAACTCAGTAATGTATTGCGACTTGGATTTGGGTTTTATGAACTTTTCAATAAATCCAGTTCTAATATGCACTAGTGTCTTCTGCTAATGTCTCGTTGAAACTTGTACAGACTTCATGTACCAATCCAATACTCAGCCTCGAAAGGTTGTTGCTAGTTGTCCTTTCTTGATATATTCATCTTGGGCTTTCTTTACAGCCCATACTACTTCACATAGAAACCAATACTACTCAGGATCTTTAGTCTTGTTCTCATGGAACAAGGGTAGTTTTACATCATCACCCGCCATTATGGGTCTTCTTTCGGTATTCTTTGATCCACTACTATTACTCATGTGCTATCACACATGGCAGTCTTGTGATGATATCGTGTTTCTTCATGAATGTGGCACAGTGCATGGAGGTGTAGGTACGTTGTTGCTCTAGGTCGGTCCTTCCTTGGGCTCGTGCGTAACCTGGTTGTCTCCTTCATCGTTGTAGGGTCGCTTAGTCCCTTGTGGTATCCTCACGTAGTTTCTTGTTCTGGTCACACCAAGACTCTCCTCATAGTCCTCCGCGCCTTTTCTTACCGAAACCTCACTCTAGTTTGGAGAAGACCACACTCTTCCTTGACTTACCTCACAATATCATCGTAACTCCCATCCATCAAGCCTGTATCATTCCATCCAACCCTCTCCTTCACAGTACCCGTAACCTCCATACACTAGGGATTTACTCTTCAGAGTTCATTTTCAATATCCCCTTTTTGCATATGAGCAACTTAATACACAATTTCAAAGACAATAGAAACCTCCCTCTAGGTCCCTAGAAGAATTCCCTTTCTGCGTCGCTATAGGATTTGACTGTGTCAAAAAAAAATCAATGACATATCCTTCCAAAATGTTGTTGATCCACACTTCAACAGCTCTTGACGTCTTGTTGTTTACCCTTTTCAGGCGTTGGATCAGTTCAGGGGTGCAGTAAGTAGTTTCGCCTCCTTGGAAGTTCCTTTTCTTGAAGGTAATTTTTGCCAACCACTTGTACAAAATAATTGGGAACTCAATGAAGACAATTCCGTGAATATCATAGTAGATATGTCTTCCCAACCACTCTTTTGTTGTCAGTCTGGAGCTCTGGTTTTCTTCTACTACAAACTCTTGAGCCTTCTGATTGAACTAGTCCTGGATCTTCGGTTTCGCTAGGTGCCACAATATGTCCTCTTCTTCCTCGCACTATGGCCTCAGAAACAAAACCATTTGTTGACACACTTCAATCGACAAGGGTTAACTCATTGTCGATGCCCTTCGACGTAATCTCCCTAAACACTGGCCTGAACAGGTTTTACCCTATCCAACAACGCCTGCGAAGCATATGCAAATTCACCCGATATGTTTGAGGGAGGGATACAGGAACCACGCTTATGCAGAAAGGAAGAGGACTTGTACATTTAATCTTACTCGGTCGCAATGCAGTTCATATATCCAAGAGATTTTAACATATCATTTATCCAAGTTATTTATCATCATTCACAACAGTTCTAATATCGCAACAATTCATGATTCACATTAACTTAACAAAGTTGTCGACATGTAAGAACCCATTAACCACATGCAGACTTTGCATCATCAGATATCATATATTTAGAAACAAATAGATCACATCATTCAGATAAGATGAACATCATAGATTGCATCGTTGTAGTTTAAAACAAAGATAGAGGTTATATCAACGCTCATCTCATAATAGCTTAGAAGATCAAAATACATCCCTTGGTCAAAAGCCTTAGAAAAAAATCCATTCCTCCGCATACTACAACACAGGTCGCAACCATAATATCTCATGATACAAAAGAATTAAGATCCCCTATTATCTATCAACTACATTCCTAACTCTATTTATAGGCTTGTGCCTTCACAAAAATTTCCACATAAACTGACTTTCTAACTGGCTTGGACCAAAATTCTAACTACTTTCGACCAGACCAACCACACTTGTCGCTAACTTTCTATTGCGCAATCCGCTTTGAAACTTGTCGCTATCCCCTACGTCGCACCTTGCGCACTTGATCTCCTTGCCAACAAGACTAAGTGAGATTACTTAAACATTTCTTAATTTATCGAGCTGGGAAAAGTTCCATGTATCCTGCCGTTTTCTTTAATAGCTTTATCTAAGCAATAACATGCAATTGGACACTGAGAATTCACTTGATTTATCTTGATTAAATTCCATGTTATTTGCAACATATATATTTTGTGTTCATAGATGGACTTATTGTGAAATTGACTTTCTCAGTGAAATGGGTAATGAATGCACCTGCAGTTAAGGATGTACTTAATTGATCACTTTATTTGTGTTATTTTGATGTTTTTGATACAAGGATGAGAATCTCAACTTTTGAAGTTATGCTAAAGTTTGAGGATAATGTAGGACTAGGACACAATTATCTTTAGACTTCTGCCAATTTACTATTCTCTTGCTCAAGAATGGAGTATAACATCCAATCTAATCATTATAAAACGTTATTTCTTGTCACCAATATAGTTCACTTATGCTAAAGCATGCAAAGTTTCCTTTAAGTCACTAAAAACTAATCTGTGTTGTTTTTCCAATGGTAGGTAGCTTGATTTTCCATTTTATTCAAGGGAGCTCAACTTAACAAGGTTATTATACAGGTAGTGTTTGATGGGAATGAGTGGTTGGGAAGAATTCCCATGCATTTGCATTTTGATTAATTCTAGTATGGAGAGCTTAGAACTTCAAGTCTTCTTTTGAAACAATTATTGATAGCAAGCAATTTTCCATAATAAAATACTCACGTAGGGAAAATTTGAATAGTGACTGAAATATGTTGCATAGTCTATTAGCGTGATGGAAGCATTGAATTTCATATTTGTGGTCTTTGAATGATATCATAGGACAAGATCATTAACATATAAAAATACTATGAAATACATTGAATGGGAGGAAAGCACAATTGTCTTTGATGTAAAAAAAGACATGAAAAGCAGAGACATCAGTTGCTTGAAACAAAAGCTTAAATTTAACCTTACTTGAGGATTTAAATAGAATACAAATGAGAAATGAGTCAATTTGTTTCTCAATTAGCAACGAGGTTTTACAAGAACAACTTGTATTGAAAGAAGGAAATGAACAGATTGAAGCCTTAGAAAGAATAATTTTAGAAAAAGATGAACAAATTGCTTTGTTGGAGAGATCAATCTTTGTGAAGAAATCGACAATGCCATCTATTCATAGAGAAAATAATGAATTGTTGTAGAAGGTACATGCTTTTAGTGAGTGTGCAAAGAGGGGAGAAACTAAACAACGGGTAATGGTTAATGATCTAGTGGGAAGATCAGATACTCACAATTCTTTGGATTTGTCCTTGCCTCAGTTCAAATGTAACGGGAAAAGGTCGATATCAAAAAATCAAATTTCAAGTTCTCATAAAGAGTCAGAACCATTGAAATTTGGGATGTCAGCTAAAGCTTTCAGTAAGAATTCCAATGGCATTTGTTTGCCATATTTTTTGGGAGAAGGGAAGAAAGAAGATATAAGTAGTGTTCATAGAAACATTTGTGTAATGTATGAGGAAAATTCTATGATTAATGGGACAACAAAGATTGTTGAAGGCCATGCTACTAGAGAATCGTTTCTGTTAGACAATTTCTCTCTTGATACTGCAGATATTATTCTATAATTGCCATTGAAAAGCATGTCTAATAGCCCATTATATGAGGGTGGTGGTTTCTTCTAGAAGGGATAAAGAGATACTCTTGTATGAAAAAATAGAAGAGATTTACAGGCATAAGAGACAATGCTTGCGAGAAAGAGGCAATGGCAGAGAGAGAGTTGCACTCAAAAGAAAGCTTGGTCATAGGACTACAGAATTGGATGAAGTTATTAAGGGGAATGAACAATTGGTTGTTTCAATAATATTTTCAGATGAGGAGTCTGAGATTACTTATGAGATGGAGGATGAATTGCAGGATGAGAAGGGAGGTATTATGGAGCTCATTAAAGGGGAAGAAAGGGAATTCAAAGAGATATCTGATACTGTAATTGGGATGATCTCATTGGATTCTAATACAAAATGGGACTTCCACATATAATCTTCTTTCAATGGAGTCTATTATATCTCCAGTTGTTGTGAAAAATGAAGAATTTGGTTCTAATTTCAATTAAGAGCAAGATATAGCACAAACTCTTAATGAAAATAGTGGTAGGGAAGTATTTGTTTGTCAAAACGTTAGAAGAAGGATTAGAAATAGGAATTACATGGGTGAAGTGCTTCAATTTTATTAAGAAGATGACCTCGAACAAGAGAAGTTGTAGGCTATATTAATGCAGTTGAAGAGGGGAAATTTAGAAATAAGAAGGCAAACAAGGTGTTGGGTACAAATCCTATAGGAGAGGTGATCACGACAAATGTAGCAAATTTGGTTGCCAAGGTAACTATGATAAACCTGGGGAATTTTGAGCCCTATAACAACAATAAACAACACATCTGAATGGTCTTAAATTAGAAGGGATCAACTCCAGGCTTAGTAGGGAGCAACCGACTTGTAGCACATTGTTTAATGATTTATCTCACATAGATCTACAACTAAAAAACAACTACAATAAAATGAGATGATTCAAGTAGCTGCATGTGTTGCTTCTTGTGTTGAATCTTCAGTCATTTCAACCTCTTTTCCCAGAAGACATTGCAACATTTTTCTACACAAGTGGCACTATTGGAACTCCAAAGGTACTATTTGTTCTTGTTTACTTTGAATAATCGTAATGTTTGTAATTGATATTGATATTTAAATACTCTCTAAATTGACGCTTTCCTTGAATGTTTTTAGTAGACTACATTCATATGTTGTCTAACAAAGCATTTGAAGTTCCCCTTTTCTCACTGAAACAATGTGTTGTATTATCCCATGGAAATCTAATCACAAGGGTTCCTAGTGCTGGTCTTAGTATCACACTCCATCCTATAGATGTGTATGTGTTTCACATTCGAAATAATGATGAATATTTAAATAAGTTGGATATGAACTGATATGATATCTTTTCGAGTTGTGTTTATTTGTGTATCTCTAATAAGTATGGTTATATAATTGGCAGCTATATTTCTTATCTTCCTTTGGCACACATCCATGAATGGGAAAATTGCATTGGGTTGGCCTACAATGGTGGTGTTGTTATTGTATTTTACCAAGGGGTATGGTAATTTTTCTTTATAATCTTTACAAGGTTGATCACAACTATAGTTTTCCGCTCGCAAGCAATAGACAATATATATTATCTTGTTTCATACAAATGTAAATTCTTTGTACAATTGCAGAGGTTGCATGCCAAGCATCTGCACAACATGCCTTCGTAGTATAATTAAATATATGGGGGGATACAATTATCTAATGGATGCAAAGGAATTCTCGTACATAAGCATGAACTTGATGTTTTGTTAATTCCATAATTCTAAGCATGATTTGACAAATATATAATTAGTAGTCACGCCAAAGGAGTTAAATCATATGCTAACTTGTTTTTTAATTAAGGCATCATTTCCCTATCGTAGACTGATGTCATATATACTACTTTTATAGGACAATATGAAGCTAATGGAGGACTTAGTGGCATTGAGACCTACAATATTTTTCGGTGTGAATAGGCTTTACAATAGAATATATTTGGGGTACATATGACTTCCAATTAATGTCAGTATAAATGTTGTTGAAATATGTGTGCACCATGCTTTAAAATTTGAGTGGCATGAACATAAATGTGTCATATTATTTTATGTCTTTCAAAATCTTAAACATTGTAAAGATGTCTGAGGCACTCCAAGAAAATATTTTCAATGTTGCATTCAATACCAAGAAGCAAGCCATCATGAATGGTAAGATATTCACATGCTTATGGATTTCCATTCTTTATAAAATGAGGCACTCATATGAATTTTTTCACACTATGGAGAAATAGAGGAAGGTTTTGTTACATATGACAAGAATACAAACAAATGACTCAATGTATCCCACCCCACTTGACATGCTCTTTATGATGTTATTCCTCACTCTTGTACTCATTTCTTTTCATGTATGTGTCCTCTTACCTTCTCACACTAGTTACTTAGCTCTCTGTGCCCTTGTTGTTATATCTTTTTATCTTTACTTATTTCTTTTAGCAAAGATCTAGGAACTCTTACAACACTCCCACTATGTATTACACCAATGAAACTCTTTTAGTCTCATTGACTTAATTTTGTGGCCATTTATTAAACATAAATAAAATGATCTTATCTTATCTAGAATCAATAGGTTTGGTTGCAGGCTCACAGAGGCCTCTAAAAGTCAACTACAAGTCCAAAATTTCTATGCTTTGACTACAAAGATAACTTCAATGTAGCTTGAAGACCAAAAATCTAGGTTTTCGTGTAGTAAAAAATCGCAAGACAAAGTTGCAATACAAGGTTGTAGTAAAAAAATCACAAAGCAAGGTTCCCAAACTATTGATTTACCAACATAATTTAATTAAGTGGGCTAAATGGGAGAATGTCTGCTAAATGCAGGTGGTGTACCCAAGCTGCCCAGTAACTAAAGAAATTGACCCAAAAGTAATGCTCCTTGTGAATGTACTTTAGAAAAAATAAGCACTCTTTGCATAGCATGTGCTCTTGATCAATTTCATTTGGCACTCTTTGCATAGTATGTGCTCTTGATCAATTTCATTTGGATCCTTTTATCGGATTAAGTTTTTGCTATCTCAAACTTCACTGAGAAAATGATTTCATTCTCAATGCTTCAAAATTTTGTTTTGGTCTCTTTTTAAGTTCTTTAAGATGATCCTGTGCATTTATAAAGTAAGATGTGAAAATTCCTTATCATGTAACTGCTTGCAAAGTCGATATTTTCTTCATCACTGATAAATATCAGTTTGATTCCAGGCTGGGAAAAAGTCGAGGCTAAGGTTCTTTCTCTGAAAGATCAGATTGATGAATCCCTTTAGCATGATATAGCTGTGGAAGACCGAGTATGTCATTTGGATGGAGCCATGAAAGAATGAATGATGCAAAGTACGACGAGTGTAAGAAGAACGTGAGCAGAAAATTCATGATGTTGTCATGAAGAAAGTTAATGAATTGGATAGACTCTGCACATAACTAGAAGAACAACTGGCTGGGATAATCACCAGGTAGTAGAAGGAGCTGCAAACTACACTCTATTGCGGAAGTCTCTTCAAGAGAAAACAATGTTATTGAAGAACTGAGTGGGATAAAAACTTATGTTGAAGCTGATTTCAAGGTGTTACAAGGCAAACTAAATTCATTAAAGGAGAATAGTTCTCAGAGATATGAACTTCATTTGTTAAACAAAGAACTTGGTATTCATAATGAAGAGAAAGAGTATAATAGAAGATCGAATGTGCAACCAATAAACAATTTATCAAAAGCACTAAGAAAATAGTCAAGTTAGATACAAAATGCTAAGATTACGGGTCCTAGTTTGAAAAAACTTACCAGGACCTGCTGCTATAGCTCAGATGAAAATGGATGTTCAAATGCTGGGAAAAGATGGAGTCAAAGGAAAGAGAAAAAGACTGGGGAAAGGGTCTGGTATAAATTCATTAGCTGAAGAGTTTATGCATGACAATGCTCATGAGAACAACCCGAGACATATACATGCTTTCTCTGAGCAGTTACTTGCCTTGGAAGAAGAGGGAACAAAACTCTTGAAAAAAACACGTACTGCTAAAATCAATGAACTTCAAGATTCAACGGTCATGTCTGCAAGAACAACTAGTAAACTATCTCGACTTGAGGTAGAAATGGAGGCCTCCCATAGAGGTCATCGCATCAAAAAAACCAGTGGTATAGTAGATATTCATGTGAATATGCCACATGGTAGTTATGAACCGAGAATTGTTTCAGTTTCTGAGGATGGAGGAAATGGATATGAAGCAGTTGCGCTGAATCTTTGGCCTCGGCATTGATTTCTGAATTAGCATAGTTTAAGAAAGATAACATAGATATAGCTACAAATAAAGCATGTGAATCCTCAGAGTTTAATTTGATGAATGATTTTGTTGAAATGGAACGGATGACAGCATTGTCTACTGAAAAGGTTGATGGTTCTACTCAACATTTTGGTGAAGTAGACAAATCGGGTGGAACTATGCTATTCTGGACAGAGGAAGACAGTAGTACTTTTTATTTGACTGAGAGGAATGGTCCTTTAGAAGAAACCCATAGAATTCATGAAACAGATACTAATGCCGTAGTTGTAGGATAGAAATTATATGTTATTCAATCACAAAGATATACCAATGAAGCAGATAATTCCAGTCTTCTAGTGGTTTTATGCATGGTTTTCAAAGCCCTTGAAAAGTCTCAAAGCATGGATGAAGTCATGGAGGGGGTCAAGGATGCTATTGTAAAGGCTTAATGTTCAACTATTCAGCAAGTTGTCGCAACAAAAGAAAATATAAAGAGCACTGATGTTTTGAATGATAGTTCTTTTCAGGGAACAATATCAGATGGTTTTTCATCAAATCACATTCACATGGGAGTTCATTTCAAGAAGAAATGATTTCTTTTTCATCTCCTAATAGACAAAGAACTTCCTAGATTGGATCAAAAGTGAGTGCTTCTATTCAAAAAATCTGGTGCTTAGCGAAGGCTTTATAAGTGAAATCCCAGTGATCAAATTCATTCAAATAGCATGCCACAAGACACATGTTGACCTCATCTCTATGAGAATTCTTCAGATATTCCTGGTTATACCTTGTGTGTCTTGCAGTGGCAAAATTCAGAGTTTGATACAACTGTTCAAAGTCTTGTCAATGTTTGCGACAATCTTTTCCACGACAAAACAGATATAGTGGAGTTTGTTCAAGCAGCGACTTCTACATTAGACTGGCTTGTAAACCCTTTGTTTTCTCTTCAAGATGTATCAAGCATTAGAGATACAATTAAAACGAAATTTGATTGGGAGGAAGAATCACAAAGTGTCAATGAATCAGAGGTCAAAGGAATAAGTAGCCCGTAGTTTAGGAAAGAAAAAGGTTCATGTGACTGATAAGAATGAAAATGGAAATAAATGTTCAACATTGGATATTGTCGGTTCTAAATCAAGCAACCCTATTGCTAAAGAATACAATTAGAATAGACTGAGCTTCAAAAGCTTTATTTATGTTTTTAGGTTACGTGTTAGTTGATTATGTGCATTGTTTTCATATGTCGTTCCCCTACTAAAGGAGGTACACAGAGTAGATTTAGCTCCTGAAGATTTATTTCTTTAAATTTATCTTTCTCCGATATCCTTTTTAGATCTTCCTCTTGTGAGAGGGGCTAAGTCACGATGGAGTTGATATGTTTTTCTTGGTTGAGTTTTCTAAAAGGGGGGGAGGGCTTTTGGGAAACATAATGCCTGGCTGTGGGTGCTTATTACCTTTTAGATCAACAAAGAGATGGCATTGAGGGTCATATAATTTAGTTCAGATACATGTCATATATTTGATTTTGGCTTCTACTCGTTAGAATCCTGGTAAAAGACTTTATCACAGACTTTATCACAAGGGATTTCTTTGGAGGGTCACTAGATAGTGGTCCACATATCTTCCTTCTCACTCTATAAGACTCCCTTGGTTGTTGGTTCCTTTTCCTATCGATCATGTGTACCACTAAAACAAGTCTTTGCTTTTATTGTGTCTCCCTCTCCCATTTACTTATTCAGTCTGAACACGAAATTGCCTTTAGGATCATTTCTCTTCCATGATGTTTGAGACTTGACTATTGTCCAACTTGATGAATGAAATTGCTTTTGAAGTTTGAACAAAGGTAGTTGGACCAACCTTATGGGTGTTTCTTTTTTCTTCGTTATTATTAATGTGTTATGCCATTAGGTTTTTTTGGAGGCTATAAACTTCTCTTTGGGTATGCAAGAAGAAGAATTGAAACTCCGAAGTTAAGTTTTGAAGTATTCGGTGCCAAAGAGTCCTTTGAACTTGATATTCCATGTGAATTCACTCATACTCATGGAACAACTACTAAACTTGATTTTGCTACTTAGTGATTTTGCTCATAGTTATGTTGGTTCTTAACATTGGGAAAGATATGTTGACAATAAGACTAGGATTGGTAGGTATGTTAATAAAGGGAACATCTTTCTCCTTGAACAAGTGGTAGGATGCTAGATATAGGGGTAAGTTTTGCAATCTCCTAGCTGGCAATGAAAACTAATTTCAGGGAAGTGAAATTTATGAGTGCTTGGATGGAGGACAACATCAAGGTTGGAGAATATCAAGGTGCAAGGAATATTTGTAACTTGATGATTCTAAGAGATTATTTTCATAAGTTGTGCATCGTGTTCCATGATTGATTAAATGGTCAAAATAATAATTTGTTTGCTCTATTTTATAGCAATTATTGAATAAACAGAAAAAGTGAATAGAGTCTCCAATTCATATATCTATTATTATGAGGTGTTTTGTGCCAAATAACTGCATTGATTTAAGTGTGAAGTTTCCTAAAAAAATTTAGTGGTCAGTGGTACATACTACCTTAGTACTTCATAAAAATAAAATTTGATGATGTTGAATATACAAGTCTTATTTAAAGATTTAATGAATAGCTTTTGAATTATTGGATTGATCTTTGTACGCCAAACATGTTTTTCATCAAGCCACTAAATGCCAAATGGCCTTAATTCTCATCAACATGTCTACTTTTTGTTGTATACATCTTATTAAAACTTTTAGACCAAAAGTTCAATTTTTTTTTCTTGTTTCTTGTTTCTAATCCCTACACCAAATTTCTAATTGGAAGACCTGTATTTTGGTGTTGTGACAATTTGTAGTCATTCATAACACACATTAGGATCTCTGCAGGATCTTATTTCATAATTTATTGTGCTACATTCTGAAACCCTGCACCTTTTTATTCTCTTGATTTTATCGAAGAATTTGTTTTTAGATTGTTAGATTTTAAACATTAAGCTAGCATTTCATTAGGATCTTTAACTGAGAGAACAACAAGCACAGCAATCAAACACAAGAGACAATGAACACAGTGTTTTTCCTCGAGGAAACCATAAATGGAGAAAACCCTGCAACTTCCTCAGAGATAGAATCAGCACTAAAGTGAAACCCAAAAACAGTAAGATGATCTCCCGACAGCAGTAACCTCTTTCTTCCTTGCCCCAGTGTCTTTCTCTTCCTCAGCTATGCGCTACAACTGAGTGTGGATGAGTGTGTGTTAAATAGAGAGGCTAGCTCTCTATTTATACTAATTCCCAACTTGACTAAACCCAACTAGGGCCGACTTCACTAGGTGAGTCTAATAACCCTAGTGCCCCAGAACTGCGAGGAATTTAACCCTTAGACAATAGGAGAGTTAACCACCTTGACTTGACATGACTTGTTTACATTATAGAAACTTCCCGATAGAAACATCGGGGCATGACATGACTCAAGTACATTACAAATACATCCCAAAATAAACATCGGGTTACAATACATAAGAAATACAAGTGAATACATTCTGAAGTTACAATTACATCAACACTCCCTCTTAACTAGGAAGGTATTCTCTCGACACAATTTATCAGCACAAGTCTTCTTCTTTGTATCATCTGGATCATCATCGAGTCCTTGTCATCTTCACCTTCAAGTCATATCTATCTTCAAGTCACCTTCATCTGCAAGTCATCTTCATCTTCAAGTCATCTTCACCTGGTTCTAGATCATCACTCGATCTGGATCATCATCACTGGATTTGGATCATCCCTCGATCTGGATCATCTCTGGAGCATCATCTCTAGATCTGGATCATCTCTGCTAGATCATCAACACTGAATCTTCACGGGTGCTATCTCATGATTCTTCTCGTCACAGGAAGTTCTACAGAGCCAGCCCTTTTTCATACTGGATGTAGGCCTACCCTTCGTGTAGGTCTTTTCCAGCACTTATATCTGACCCTAAGTCAGAATGGCCCACCCAGCACTTATATCTGATCATGTAGGAACCAATCCTATAATCATATCAAAAAGGCAACGCCCAACACTCACATCTGACCATGTGGTAGCATATCCCACAACCATGTCAAAAAGGCCCAGCACTCACATCCATTCAACCAATGATCGGAAAGGCCCAACACTTACACTTGGCCATGCGAGGAACCAATCCTCCATGCCAAAAGGCTTTGCACTTACATCTGACAACCAATGTCAGAAAGGCTCAACACTTACATCCGTTCAACCAATGATCAGGAAAGGCTCAACACTTATATTCGACCATGCAAGGAACAAATCCTTCACGTCGAAAGGGCTCTGCACTTACATCTGAAAACCAATGTCAGAAGGGCATGCACTCACATCTGATCTTGTAGGAACCAATCCTACAGTCATATCAGAATGGCCCCCAGTCCCAGACTGAGCTACCTGGTAACTGACCAGGCGCCTCCATTCCCAGAATGACATTCAACACTTACTTCTGATCATGTAGGAACCAATCCTACAGTCTCATCAGAATGGCTCAACACTCACATCTGACATGGAAGGAACCAATCCTCTCACTGTGACAGAATGGCTCAGCCCTTACATTTGACCATGGAATGAACCAATACTCTCACCATGTCAGAATGGCTATGGGTCTCATCATTTTCCCTTGGAGGAAACCTCGATTTGGAGAACACCAAGCTTCTCCCTGAAGTACTCAAACTTCACCCTAGCCAATGGCTTCGTCAATACATCAGCTATCTGTTCCTCCGTCGCAACAATCTGGAGCTTCACTGCTCCCCTCTGCACCATATCCCTGATATAGTGATACTTGATCTCAATATGCTTCGACTTGTCATGGAACACTGGATTCTCTGACAACTTCACGCAACTCTGGTTGTCACAATGTATACAAGTAGAATCCATCTGGAGATCAAATAAATCAGAAAGTAGCTTCCGCAGCCATACTGCCTTGCAATTAACTGAACAAGCTGCGACATACTATGCTTCAACTGTGCTCAGTGCCACATAGGATTGCTTCCTGCTAAACCAAGAGGTCACACTTGATCCCATACTAAGGCAACAACCTGAGGTGCTCTTCCTATCGATGACACTGCTTGCCCAATCTGAATCAACATAACCCTCTAGGTTAATCTTCTGATTCGCCTCATACTTGAGCCCATAATCAATTGTACCCCTCGGGTACCTCAGAATATGCTTTGCAGCAATCAAGTGAACATGTCTCGGATCTGTCAAGAACTAGCTCAAGTTGTTCACAGCAAAGCAAATATCTGGTCTCGTGTTCGTCAGGTACATCAAGGACCCAATCATCTGACGATACATTGTAGCATCAATCGCTTCTGATGAAGCATCACTCAATAGCTTCAGGTTCGATGCCATAGGTGTGGTCATGGCCTTGTAGTCTATCATCCCAAACCTCTTTAGGATCTCTACTGCATACTTCCCTTGTCCGAGGGAGTTTCCATCCGTATTCTACCACACCTCCATGCCTAGAAAATAATGCATTATACCCAAGTCCTTCATTTCGAACTTGACAGCAAGCTTTCTCTTCGTATCAGCAATCAACCCATCCATACCTGTTACAAACAGATCATCTACATATAGTAGAAGCATCACTAGGTTGCCATCTTCAACCTTGTAGTAAAAGTTGGAATTTGCTTTACTCTTGGTAAAGCCCAAACTGGATAGAAAGCTGTCAATTCTGCCGTACCATGTCCTGGGTGCCTGTTTCAAACCGTACAGGGATTTCTTCAATCTGCACACACGAGACTCCCTGTCATGTGTCTCAAAACCAAGTGGTTGTTCTGCATACACTTCCTCTTCCACTACACCATTCAAGAAAGCAGTCTTGACATCCATTTGGTGTATCTTCCATTTCATCACTGCATCCAAAGCAAATACTGATCTGATGGAAGTGTATCTGGCTATAGGTGCAAAGGTTTCTTCATAATCTATTCCTTCTTTCTGGGAGAAACCACGAACCACAAATCTTGCCTTATATTTCTCTATGCTACCATCTACAGCATGCTTGATCTTGTAGATCCATTTGGAAGTTACAACCGGCTTCCCTTCTGGTCTTGGGACAACATCCCAAACATCATTCTTCATGATCGATTGATACTCTTCAATCATAGCATCCTTCCATTCTTTCCATTCTGCCGCTTCTTCATAATTGGAAGGTTCTTCATTGATAAAGTCACATAGTAAGGCTACATATCTGGAGCAAGATCTGGTTCTATTTCTTTCTCTGTGATTCTCTTCTGGAGCCCCATATCTTTCCACACTTTGGATAATTTCTCGTACCCAAGTAGGTTTCCTCTTGTGAGGATTCTTCTCTTGAGGTGGATCTACATGTCTTTGTGGTTCTTCAAATTCTCGATCTTCTTCTTGAATTTCTTCATTCATGGTTGTATCATGAATTCTGGGAGATTCTAATTCTTCAGGTTCTTCAGCAGGTCTTTTTCTGGATTTGTTGTAAGTTGTGTCTTCATCAAATGTTACATCCCTGCTGATGTCAATCTTCTTATATCCTAGGGAGTATATTCTGTAAGCCTTCGAGCTTTCAGAGAATCCCACAAATATGCCCTTCTTTCCTGAAGGATCTAGTTTTGTTCTCTTTTCTTTTGGAATGTGTATGTACACTGGACAGCCAAATATTCTGAGATGGCTGACTTCTGGTTTCTTGCCGGAGAAGACTTCTTTAGGAGTCTTGTTCTCGAGTACTCTGTGTGGAGTACGGTTCTGTACATACACCGCTATTTTAGCTGCTTCTGTCCATAGATGCATAGGAAGATCTTGATCATGAAGCATTGCTCTTGCAGCTTCCATGATGGTTCTATTCTTCCTTTCTACAACCCCATTCTGTTGTGGATTGTAAGGAGTGGACAACTCCCTCTTAATCCCTGATTCTTTGTATAGGTCTTTGAATTTATTTGATGTGAATTCTCTGTCATTATCTGATCGAAAGGTCTTGATCTTCTTTTCTGTGTGGTTCTTGATGAAGGCTTTGAATTCCTTGAACTTGCTGAAAACTTCATCTTTGTTCTTCATGAAGTAAATCCATGTCTTCCTAGAAAAGTCATCAATGAAAGAAACATAGTATACATACCCGCTTAGTGAACTTGATGACATTGGTTCACATACATCGGAGTGTATGATTTCCAAGATTCCTTTTACTTTGCTTTCGCTACTTGGAAATGTCTTCTTTGTGTTCTTTCCTTTCGCACATCCTTTGCAGACCCCTTCATGTTTTGCTTGAATTTCTGGAAGACCTTCAACAGCTTTGCTTGCAAGTGGTAGTGCTCTGTAATGCACATGTGCAAGCCTTCTGTGCCAAAGTTCATTTGGCTCTACTGTGTCATGGAACATAGCTTGTTCTGGATGGCCCTTCAGTTTGTATAAGCCTCCTTCTTGTTCTCCAATCACTATTGCATCATCAATAGTCTTTCCTCTTGGCCACATGAGGACCTGGACATCTACAAATGCAACCCTCATGCCTTTTGCATCCAATGCTGATATGGATAGAAGATTCTTCTTCAGTCCTGGTACAAACAAGACATCTTTCATTTTTATAGACTTTCCGAAGTCTAGCTTGTAGGAGGATTCACCACTACCTTTTATGGGAGATTGGTAGTCATCCCCAAGCTTTACCTTATGGGGTGAATTATGTTTGGATATTTTCTCAAAGGATTCCTTGAAACCTGTCATGTGCTTGGAAGCCGCACTGTCAATAAGCCAATCTTCGCTTCCATGAGTGATAGTTCCCGTAAGTGCGGAGATCAGAACATATTCATATTCACTTGAAGAGTCTTCACTTTCTTGTTTTACTCTCTTCCTGGGAGGATCATCATCCTCAGCAGTGTGAGCATGATGTCTTCTTTTGGAGTTCCTCTTCTTCTTAGATCCATTCTTATTCTTGGGACAATTTCTAGCAAAGTGTCTTATTTCATCGCATGTATAACATCTGAGTCTGGATGAATCCCTTCTTACAACATTATTTTTCTAATGAGAATGCTTACCTTGGTGATGATGATTTTCCCTTCTTCCTTTCTTGGAGTGTACTGTGAGAGCTTGATCTTCACTTCCCATCTTTTCTTCTCGAGCTGCTATCTGAGCTTCTTCTTGAGAACATTCTTCCCAATTTCTTTCTAGCACAGATTCCTTGGATGAAAGAATCCCATGACCTAGGGAGGCCATTCAATGTTGTCATCACAATTTTTGCATTCTCCACTTCTTCATCTACAGCTTCTAGTTGTTCTTTGATTTGGGATACCCTTGTGAAGTATGATTGGACGGTCTCCTCATTATGGATCTTGACATTCTTCAACTGGTTCCTTAGAGTCATCTTTCAATTGATGTTCTTCCCTTCAAATAGTTTGGTTAGGGCATCAAACATGGCTTTAGGTGTCTTGAGGGAGGACACCTGTGGAATGAGGTGATCCTTGATAGAATCTGCAATGATCCTCTTTGCCATAACCAACTTCTTCTTATGTAAGGCCTTGGCCTCATCTCCCTCTGGAACTGGAACCTCCTCATGGATGTAGGAGTCCAACTGATTTTCTTTCAGGACCAGGGACATCCTATACTTCCAGGCTCAAAAGTTATCAGCTCCCTCAAACTTTTCATCAAGCTTGGTATGATGAGACATCTTAACTAAGAACCTCAGATGGAAATACAAAAGATTTAGATCTTACCAGGTCAAGATGTCAGATCTGGATTTGGAGCTGAAATCCTGAACTGCTGGTTCAGGAGCAGATTAGGGTTTTGCTTTTCTGGAGTTCTGTCCAACTAAATGCTTTGAATTTGATCCCTAACTTCGATTTTGGGGAGGAGATCAATCCAGGCCTGGGTTCACTGAAAAATTCCACTTCTGTGAGAAGCCCTAATTTTCGGCAACAGTGTCGGGTCCAAAATTGACAAACCTCAGAATTGGATTCTGCTTCGACAGAAAGATGCGCCCTAGGGAGGAGAGTTATTCCAACCTACTTTTGTTGAAAATCTGTGGAGAGAGATCCACAAAATAGGAAGCCCTAGTTCCTGCAGCTACACAGTGTCCTCTTCTTATGTTAGCTCTGATACCATGTTAGATTTTAAACATTAAGCTAGTAGGATCTTTAACTGAGAGAACAACAAGCACAGCAATCAAACACAAGAGACAATGAAAACAGTGTTTTTCCTCGGGGAAACCATAAATGGAGAAAACCCCACAACTTCCTTAGAGATAGAATCAGCATTAAAGTGAAACCCAAAAACAGTAAGATGATCTCCCGATAGCAGTAACCTCTTTCTTCCTTGCCCCATTGTCTTTCTCTTCCTCAGCTATGCGCTACAACTGAGTGTGGATGAGTGTGTGTTAAATAGAGAGGCTAGCTCTCTATTTATACTAATTCCCAACTTGACTAAACCCAAGTAGGGCCGACTTCACCAGGTGAGTCTAATAACCCTAGTACCCCGAAACTGCGGGGACTTTAACCCTTGGACAATAGGAGAGTTAACCACCTTGACTTGACATGACTTGTTTACATTATAGAAACTTCCCAATAGGAACATTGGGGCATGACATGACTCAAGTACATTACAAATACATTCCGGAATAAACATCGGGTTACAATACATAAGAAATACAAGTGAATACATTCTGAAGTTACAATTACATCAACATAGATCTATCATTTGTAGGACATTAATAAAATTTTCTTAGTGTATCTTATCTATAACAATGTTTCTACTTGTGAAACAATTTGTTTTTTGATTTTGGAATTAATATGGAATCATGACTTTCCACCATTCATGGTACTAATAATTGTTGTATTAAATGATGGTGACTATTGTTCTTATTGTTATTTTAGTCTTACAACTTGCTACCCCTACTCTAGTTCATAGAAGGCATGCAAATGCAAAGTATATAATAGAAGAAGTCTAACTTATTATTATTGAATTGTTCTTTTGTTAACTACTGTTTATGTTACTTGATTAGGTACCATAATGACAATCTAAACAGACATGATCAAACCATCACCTCTTCCAAGTAGCTGGAATCGTTTTGAATTTTTTTCCACAAGAGTTATTATTGGCACCAACCTAACAATTATGATCTTTTCTAGGACACCTTCAAGGTAGATAAGGATATTGTTGTGAGAGTGGAGCTATTTGGGGATCTCCTTTCATCCCTCAAGAGTATCTTGTTGCAACTGAATGGGGAGGTTAGTTTCCCATTTTTCTGTAGTGAGCTCTCATTTTCCATTTCAAAATTCTTCCAATTATAATTGGTGTTCACTGGATTTTTCTTGAATGCAAAACAATATCATCAAATATATTACATTAAAAAGTGTTGGAAGAATCTTAAACAAAGAATCGCAAAATTCTAAGGGATATCGTAATCCAGTTTTCTTGCAACGTGATGTTAAGTACCTGGGGATAGATAAAATTAGTAGCAGCTTCAGAAAGGAAATATTTTATCCACATGGATATGATTCAAGTGACTATTACGATGCTTTAGGTAAACCAAATTTCTCGTGCATTTGAATCTTGGTATCTTTGAGATGTTGTTATTTGGTATTATTTGTTAATAAGATCAGTTCGTTAAGGAGTAACATTGTTTAATGTGTTGTGTCACTCTACAAATTGAATTAAAGTAGAATGACCCAATTTGTTATACACTTAACATACTTCCTTTATCTTAAGGGAAATGTTTGAGGGGTAATTATTAAGTGTTATCTCTTTTACATGGCCATAACCATTGATCATGTTAGTTATCATTATGTCATAATGAAAGCATAAAAAGCGTGTCATAACAAGCCTCCACCCCTCTACCCAGCCCTAAGGCCTCCCTTTCAATGACAACCTTCCTTCCTTTTATACTCACTTTTACTTCAGTCACAGTACCCTACACACAACAAGCCGATAAGTGGTTATAAATTGAGCAAAGCAATAATATTTTACTTGGATTTGGTGTGTGCATTATCGGACTAGGACACTGAAGCATCATTGCATTGTTACTAAACACACGGTCAATCATTGCATAAAGTGCATGATTACTGCTACAAATAACATATGCAATTATATATACTGCTATGGTTTTTTTAGTTGTGATAGATTACTCATGCTATGCTAATGATCGTTAGTCATCTTTTGTCCTATTATTATTGAAGAATAACGTTGTTATAAAACATGACTATTTGTAGCTGAAAACATGACTGTGTGTAGTTGAATGCATACTGATATATCAAGGTTAGAATGTCAATATGTATTGTGTAATACATTTTTTGCAATGTTATGACAATTCTTAATTTGTTTTCAGATATGTGAAATACACTATTACATCTTTGGAGAAAACACACAAGACAAAGCTATTTGTTGAGCCCGACCTTGGGATTCCTCTTGATCTCCTTGACATTAGTGTCTACAAGTAAAGTATTTGCACCTTTTTTTAAAAGTTTGAAAATATGGTTTTTTTTTGTTACATAAATTCATTGTTGAATGTTAAGTGCTAATGTAATTTATGGACAACAGTCCCCCAAAGGTAAAGAAAACTATGTATCCAGAAGATGAGGAACTTTTGCGAGATGGTGAAATGAAAACACCAAACAAGATAGATGGTATTAATAAGGATAGACCCACTTATAAAGGTGTTTCTTGGTTGGTTAAAACTCAATATATTTCTCCACTCCCTCTTGAAACTACAAAGCGGGTATTGAAAACCGTCTAGTTTTTTTTATCTTGTAAAGTATCTCCTAGGTTGTTGCAATAGTTTTATGAAACCAATTTTATAGTAGATGCATTTGACAAACTTTGATCATGGAATTCTAGCAATGCACAGTCTTCAACTGAAAGGAAAATTAAAGAATTCTGAGAAGCTAGGGAAGGATGCAATGTCGATGTGGAGGGTCTCAACAAGAGGTGGATATATGAAACACATGCCTTTCTAATATGAAAAGTTTTTAAAAGTGGTCACATGCTGCATGGAAAATTTTATTTGCAGTATATTCTTAATGATGGAAACAAAGATGGACAACACATGGAAGTAATAATATAAAATCATCTACTTTTTTGTTCTTGCTTATAGGGACCGACAGATTCAGGCAATTGAAGAGTCATTATGGGCATCCAAAATATATCAAGTGCATCAAACTAAACCTGGCCTAGAGTCGTAGGAAATCCTTTCGTTCCTTCCAGAATTTGATCGGTTTGAATTATGGCAATCACAAGGAGGTTTGGTTTTGTTTTTGGTAATTTTTTAGTTTATGCAAAAGCTGTCTCTAACCAGGTATTGTATTAGCAGTTGGGACGATCAATTTGTTCTTGCAATGTTTGATGGTGAAGAAACAGTTGATGCATAGAACTATGGAAAGTTAGAAGCATCTGTACGTGATGAATTGGAGTCACGGGTAATGTTTGAATTAATATTATTTTATTTCTTGAAGTGGGTGCTCCTTTCGAACTGATGCTTGCTAGTTTATTCTTTGTAGTGTTTTGTTATGGTTTTGAAGAGCAAGTAATATGGTGGCAAGGTAAGGTCTACAAGTCCTCAAAAAAAATTATAATGTATCAAAAAATATGTTACCATTACACAAGCTCTTTTTGTGCGAGAGATATTCATTATGGCCATTACAAGTTAAGAGAGACCTGGCATCAACTAGAACATAACCTACATAATAGAACATTTCTAAGCGAAAATTGTTCTGGTTTAATGAACACCGAAAATAGGAATTTTGGTCAATTCGTTTGAGCTCATCATAATCTCACATGAAATCATTTCAAAACATTAGCCTCAAACTGATAAGTCTAAACAAGAACTAATATTTGAGCATTTCAAAGCAATCTCCTTTGAATGATATTTACTGGTATTCATTAATTTACCATTTGGTGATTAGGTTTTAGTTTGCATGTAGTGAACCCATGCCATTATGTATCGCATGCTCCAATTCCTATATACATGACCTCAGCTAGAATCCCATACAAAGCTTATGTTTTTCTTAGACCTCAAACACAACCCAACATACTCAAATAGTGCAGCAGTAGTCTTCTCTCACTCAAACAGGGTCACAGTTCCTTTTAGCATCCCCAAACAACTCATATCCTTCTCAAGCAAGCTCAGATAGGTCACGGTTCAATCAAAGGCTGGGAGAATATTCAAAAGTGTGCATGGTCCTCCAAAACCAACTTGAAATGAGGGAAGGATTTTTTTTTTGCCATCTCCCTTTGGATGTAACCCCGTAGAAAACAATTAGATAAATAAGGTGTTGTTGGTGATAATGTTTGAGCATCCCTCAAATTGTTGTATGGATGTTGAAAAAGAACTTGGATATCCTATTCAAACTTCTTATAACAATGGAGCACTCCATAGTTGAAAGAAAGGAATTTAGTTATGTTTTTTATAATTTTCTTGTAGCTCCTTTGACATGGTGTTGATTTGAGGCTGACTTGAACTTGTAGAGTTATTTTATGCTACAGCCAACCATTAAAATGGTGTTTTCCTTCCTCCACTATGGTAGCGAACAACACTTAGATTTGGGCCTTATCTCGCATCTGATGCAATTATGAGATATACACTGTTGTTCTCGAACAGATCTGCACTTCGACAAACAATCAATCCAATAACTAGATCAGGCTACAATATTTCTTCGGATCGTTCTAATAAACTTGCTGCTCCAAATCCTATAGACCCTTTGTTGATTAGTCGACTCTCAGGCTTCCACATATTATATGCCAAGAATGACGAGCACTAAATATTTAACTAGTTGTTGTCTTTAAAAAATCCACAAGTAACCCGTATCTGCGTCATTTGAAAACCCCAGATATGCTAAGCGTTCCTCTGTTCCAGACTACAACTAATACCAATGCTTGGCATCTCACCTCATGCTCATAGATAACCTAGAACTCACTGACTAGAAAGGACAATTCCTACACAGGGACAAAGCAAGATGATCTTCTTGTGTTGATAAGGAATTTTATTTATGAAATTTAAACCACTTTGTATCATTTCCCGTAGTTGGTCTTCTCGTCATTTCCTTGCCTTGTAGGTGGTTGAAACCTTCTATTGGCAATTTTTTGACAGGTTTTAACTGTAATGATACACCCTTGGTACCCCTTTTCCTTGTGCTATATTCTGAGACTAGACTACACAAACTCCTTTACATTTTTTTCTATTTTCGTTATAGAAGAATGACAATTCCTTCAATCTCTAATATGATGTTCCATGAAGCTATTAGCATCTAATTGTTAAATATTCATAGGATTTTTGCTAGTATTTTTGCAAATATGAATATAAGTCTCCGAGGATAACATGGAATTGAATCGTTGACCCACATAATTTTATATGGTTCTACAACTATTTTCCAAAATTATACTTTGTACATCGTCTAGTACACCACTTATCATTTTACATCATACTAAATCCCTGATTTATGATTGCAGGTAAATTTTCTAAAAGAAAAGGGATGTGTGTGTTTGGCAATGAGTCCAAAAACACAAATATCCCCTTGGAGGTCTGGCGGTATTATTTGCTAGAAATTAAACCTGAGGTGACCTTTATAAACAAAAAATTATTTCTGGGTTTCGAGAAAGCATGAATATGCAGACAACTGTATGCTTGGATTGTCGTTTTTATCAATAGTGAACAATACTGTCCAGTTTAAATGCAAAACAGGTTTTTCATAACTAGCATTTTGATTACTTATTATTGAATTCTAGGTGTCAAACACGCTCTTCACATATTTGGTTATACATTTTTTCCTTATCTTACATAGTTGGGATGTATGGTGTGTCATAATGGAAGTATTTACATGCAAGTGAAGGTTATGGGTATGTTGTCCCAAATGCCCTAGGTGCAGAGGCACATAAGCTAACTGTTGATATGGGTGAGAGAGTTGGTAAATTAGTTGAGCAATATGTTGAAGCGATGGAAAAAATAAGTGGATATTTGTTTGAACTTTGAATGTGTTAATGCATGCTTTTTTTTTAATGGCTATACAGAAGGACAATATTTTTTGTAGAAATTGTATTTATGGAGTGCATGATCAAACTATAGTAGATTTTGTTGCTAATTATCGCTGCCTTTTATAATCGGGTTAAACTTAAACATGGCTTGAAAACAATGATCATATCCAGTGAAGGAAATAGTTACTTACAAGTATTCTTTCCAACTTTTTTGTTTAGTATTCAGGTTGCAATTTTCTTTTCAAGTTTTCATTGGGATTTAAAAATGCAATTAAAGCTAAGACACAATTTATGGTTACAATATATAGGATAGTCAAATTTGGAAGATTTACAAGGAAGACCCAGCTGCATGTGCGATTGTAGTGAAAACTTCAATTGGCCTTGTACATGTCTTAGCAACTTTATTGGAACCTTTATGCCTTCCTTTTCTCATAAGACAGGCACTCCACCCTGCTGAAGTTTGGTAATTGCAAGGTGTTTGTCATGTTTTGGTAACTTTAATGATAATATATGTTATTTGTTGAATCTTTTCATGTCATGGTGGGTTTTAGGAATCCTTTTGTTATAATTACCATACAACTTATCATGTTATTAAGTGACCTTTTTGACTCAAATGATTTTTTATAGGTTTTGGGGAAGCTTAATATGACATGTGAAGCATTGTCCCTTTATGATGAAAAATGTGATGTCGAACAAGCTGAGAAGCCTTGGAACATTGTACCTTCTAGTCACTAGAGAAAACTGATCAATTGGATGTATTTATTGTTTCTGTTAATGGTCATTTGGCTGTATGCATCGTCTCTGCAAGTATTGTAGAGACTTCAAGGGTACTAGCTCAATGGAAGAGCACCTACCTTACAGGAAGGAGATTGGGGGATTGATTCCTCTATACCCTATCTACGGAAATCAATGAATATTTGCATATAAAATGACTAAATTACTGATAAAAAATGAGAGATAAATGACCAACAAATGGGAGATAAGCAACCAAACAAATTACCAAAATCCACATATAAATGGTGGCTAATTTTTGGTCTCTTGTCACTAGACATATTCAACCAGATTAATGACTAGATTAATGACCAAACATATGACCAGATTGATGACCAAACATATGACTAGATTAATGACCAAATATGCGACCAAATTAACAACCAGCCAACATGCTATAAATTACCAAACTATATAAGACCACTTTTTTTGTCATGTGATCAGAGAGCGAAAATTATCCACCAATGATCGCCAAATCAAAAGTGGTCATTTATATGCAAATTTTATCATTTTTTTTGTCACTTATATCTCATTATGTACTTGTGTAGGTTACCATTCCAAATGTACACCTCATCCCTTCCATTCTATCACCCAATAAAATCATGCAATCTTGGTTTTCTTTCTTAATGGTAAATATTTGTTGCTTGACATAACTGCATTTTTTTTAATACAGATGTGAATTATGTGCAAGAAAGCAAGAATCCTCCATTCCTGATTTTCATTATCACATGCTCCCTTGCTAATTCTGAAAAACCAAATATGAGCACTCCAAACCAATAATTTATGTAAGAAATTCCATCATACACTTCTTCTAAAACCTATAATTCTTCCCATAAAATTCAAATTCCGCCCATGTAGTCCTGGTGCTGCAAACCTGGGCTCTAATACTAATATGCAATATACTCGGTTGTCTCTTTTAACCAATGAGAACACAGAGCACTGGATTTCCATATCCAGATATAACATCTATGCCCATTTTCATTTTTATTCACTCACTTCCATTTAACAATGGGAATAAATAATCATGGTCACCCAAACATTGTATGCATTCATTTAATTTACAGCCAATTCAGCCATGAACACACCTTCCATGCCATGCAGTACCATACATTTAGGCATTCACAACAACGTTAAATAAATAGCATACAAACACAAAATTAATCATGGCATTCATAACAATTAGAATCTTATATTTTAAATCAAGTGTTCTCCAACTGGCTTCATATGAAGGATGTTCCTCCCAACCATAGGAATTGTGAATTCAAATCTTAATTTGACAGGCCACCGCCAAGTTGGGGCTATCAATCCACAAAAATCTATCCTTAATCCCACTCTACTCAATTGAACATCTCATGCAATCCAATGGTGTCTAAACCCCCTTCGAAGTTGTCCCAATCCTTAATTCTCCTTCCTCATCAACCTGGACAATGCCAAGAACAAGACCCCTTCTCTAAATTAACAAACCCTCGGGTAGCCTCTAGTTCCCTTTTGGCGCTCCAACACAGGATCGACAAGAAGTCCCTAAAATTTCGACTCCGAGGGACAAGCTATAGGCTAGGTTTCACTCTCACCGGTCTACCAATGCTAATGGCATGTAGAGTTCATGTTTAATAGTGACAACTTCATCCTCTGTTACTGTATCAGGCTATGGCTTTTAACGTTAATGACTTAAGTGAAATTTGAAATGGAGGAATAATAAGGACATAACCCCTCTATAGCTTGAAAACTCCCTTTTATAGGCATGGATCATATTACCATGTGGCCCCTCCACATGGAACCACTATTCCCCTTTTAATCCCTTTCTTAGGATATTTAAAACAATGCTTTTTAATTAAAGCATGGATCTTACTCAAGGTTTAAAAACAAGGATAATGATATAGTTGAATCCCACTATCAATTCCCCACTATTGGATTCATAGCCCCTCCTCTCTTCTTCATCCTTCTTCTCATGCAACCATTTAGAGATTTTTTTTCTTAATATAAAAGTGTACATTATTACATAGCCTTGGTCATCCCAACCATTTGTTTCCAGCTTTTGGCATTTTACATCAATATTTACAAATTTACAATGTGGATTCAAACTAGGGTATTACACCATGTGATGTAGCACATGGATGCTTTGAGATTCCTACAACACAAGCCTCTATCTCAAAACCACACACACACAAATTCACTCATAGCAATTCAATAAGCACAAATAAAATCAAACACCCCAATTATTCAACTTGGAGATTAATTAACATAGAACCATAAAAAAATTGTTGATGTTCATGGCCAATTACTCACAGGCCTTCACTACATATATAAATCCATCTCTTTGGTTATCATTCCACTTCACCATTACATTGCCATCTTTGTGAGAGCCAACATTTCACTATAACCACAATATCGCGGACTTAAACTTGGGCTTCCGCAAACATAATGGTCAACTTCCCTCCCTTACTATTTCCTTCACAAATCGAATAAGAAGTCATATAGAAATGAAGGGCCCTCTTCCAAACCACAAGAGGAAAAATCCCCCTCTCCTTTATAGGCAAGTAGTTTATACACCAAGATGGGAAGGAAAAGGGATGAGATAGTTTAACCGCCATGCAATGAGTCACTTCCCCTACTCCATATTGTTCAACTGCTCTAGTGATGGTCATGTGGAGAGCTTCAGCTCCTTTGTCCAGTCACTCCCTTTTAAACACTGTGTGTCATCCTCTTCAAAACATGGTCGTTCTTTATTTTCCCTTTAGGTTGAATGGTCATCCTATTTGGTCAACATAACAGATGCTTAGGATGATAAATCACAAACAAATGTATTCTTGGTAAAAGGAATTTCATGCCATGTCCAATGTATCCCATTGCAGACCAAATCTTGTTCAATAGCAAACCTTCAGTAGAATTTACATGGGAATCCGTAGCATTAACATGGAGGATCTGTAGCAAGAACTAAAAGCTTATATTTTGCAGCATTGGCTTCTACAACAATCATAAATCCAGCAAAATACTGAAAAACCAACAACTATTATAAACTAACTATTAAAATTAAATTAAACATGTAGGATAGCCTGCTGCACCAGGGATGCTCCTGCATCCCTTGTGCAGTATACTCTTGTTAGGAACCCATGTCAATCCCTCTCTTTACTATGTTAGTATATTGTTGTTGGACACATATGCTTTGTAAGTCGTCCCATAGTAATTGTTGATCCATAGTTTGTGTTATTGTTGTGAGGCGCATATGCTTTGTAAGCTGCTTGTAGTATTTGTTGATCCATAGTTTATATTGGCCCATGGTTTTGACCCATAGTATTGGCGCCTATTTTTGGTATATAAGTGTGTGTTGAGACCAAGGAAGGCACCGTGAAGTTATTTTGTATTGAGCTTGCTCAAAAGAGGTTGCCCCCTCGAAGTGACTTGCGATTAATATAAAAGTGATTCTGAGTTATGCTGCTATATTGTGTGTTTTAATTACTTGTTTGCTGCAGGTTCCTCACATCTGGTATCAGAGCACTTTCCTTGGCACACGTGGGAATTTTTTTTTTTTTTGGGCGGCGACTTTCAGATCAATTTCTGAAACTTTCTGCACAAAATCAGAAGAAACAGATTGCATATCTGAATTTCTCTTTCAAAAATACGCAGTTTCAAAAAAAAAATCATCTCATTTGGAGTTCTAAAAGTGGAGATATCGCGGATTTAAAATCCGCAATTTTTCAGAATTTCAGTGACGACCACGGAAATTGCGGCGCGAAAATCTTCTGACCGAGCGCCCAGATTTCTATTCCGATTTCACGAGTAGAAACAGAGTGGTTGTTCCAGTTCCGGAAACATGCTATAATAGCGATTCTGAGCAATATAGATCCGGTTTTTGAACATTGGGTGGAATTTCTGCCCAATTTTTTTTTTCTGTTGCAGGTTCGGATCTGGGAATAATCCCTCTCCGCTTAACTGTGGGAAGTACTTGGGCATAAGCCCTAAAACTCATTGTGAGGAGTACCACAGGAACCCCGAACTAGCTGGCCCATTGAGAGGACCTGCCAGCGAAAAGGGCAACGACCCCTACCTGATTGACTAGTTCCCACCCGTGAGGTAAACCAAGAGCTGTCGTTTGTGGCCAAGCGGTTATCAGTTTTACCTGAGCCGTGGAGTGAGGGGTACTGCCCCAATACACAAGCCGTCAGACAACACTGGTGGCCGAGTGAATCCCTTGAACCGATAGGAAGCCGCACATACCTGGGGTCCATATCTATTTTCAGTTGCACAATTGCAGATTTCCTCTGTCCAGAACTGTTGCCGGTCAGTTACGTGCCGTTGCAGATCCACCTGTTGCCGATCACTTCCGCGCCGTTGCAGATCCCTTCCTGAAAAATCTCCTGCTTATGGTTGTCACCCGCACAGGAGCAAAAATCATGGAGGAAGCACTTGCAGCCATCCAAGCCAAACTCCAGGAATTGGATGAAAAATTTCTCGGTCTCCATCTTGAGCATTCAGCTATGAACACCAGACGACAGTCCGAGTCTTCATCAACCAATGGGTTCTCTTCTTCCAGCAATTTTTGCGGTCCGAAGCTAGATTTCCCGCACTTCAATGGTACTGATCCGACTGGATGGATCTATCGTGCAGAACAGTATTTCAGCCTTCATAATACTTTTGATGTCCACCAAGTTCCACTTGCCTCTTTTCATTTGGAACAGGAAGCTCTTCAATGGTATCGTTGGTACATCAAGGCTCATGAAGAGCCAAAATGGCTTGCTTTTCGCCAGCTCCTTTTGCACCGATTTGGTCCGAGTGCTTTTGATGACTTCACAGGAGCTCTCACTAAACTTCACCAAACTGGCACTGTGAAAGAGTATCAAACTGAATTTGAAAAACTAGCTAATCACACTGAAGGATTACCTGATGACTTCTACCGGAGTTGTTTTATCAGTGGTCTAAAGGATGCAATTCGCTTTGAGGTCAAAATGTTTAGTCCCAACACAATGATGGAAGCCCTGGGGTTGGCTAAGTTGGCAGAAGACAAGATGGCAGCCCAACAGCGCTCCAAATCCTCTTTTGTTCCCTTCCGCAATATGGGTTCTCAACGACCTCCCATTCCGCCAGCTCCTCACTCACCTCCAATCAAGCATTTGTCTGAAACAGAGATGCAGGCACGTCGAGAAAAAGGGCTTTGTTATAATTGTGATGAGAAATTCAGTCGGGGCCATCGATGTGTTCAACAAAAGATCTATCTCTTGGATGTGGATTCTCCACCTGCCTCTGAAATTGGTGAAGAAGTTGCCAATGTAATGGATGCTCCGGTTGACACTCAGGAGCCGCCTCCTGACCCTCCATCTCAGGATGACCAGCCCGAGATATCCCTCCATGCTTTAGCTGGAGTCACTGCCCCCCAAACAATGCGGGTACGCGGTTACTTCAAGAAGCTTC